>OZ010600.1:52795025-52845025 GCA_963932145.1 Acanthosepion lycidas | reverse complement strand
CTCCTGTTTAAATATCTGTTTTTTGATTCTTCCTCGTTCCCATGCAATGGATTCTTCATTGTCACATATTCCCATATTATTTTTTCTTTTTAATGCTGCTACTGCTTAGCTGTTGCCTTTCATCTTAAATGTTTTCTCTTGACATTTTGATGAATTATTTGCTTAATATTCCAACCTATCAATTTTTTTCTCTTCAAGATAGATTTCTATGACATCTTTTACATTGAATTTTCTGATTTTTAATTATAAACTAATTAGAAACTGTATTTATTCTTAGTAACATTAAAATTCAAAACCGGAATATATAAGGAGGTATTTATTCAGCCTGACCAAGAAACCCTTTTAAAATGGGTAATCTTGATATTTGGTCAGATTTTGGGAAGTGGATTGGACTGTTCTTCATACTTCTAACATGTAATTAGTAGCTTCAACTTTGTTCACACACACACACACACACACACACACATTTTCAAACACCATGAGATGTTGGTCCCCAGCATTTATTTCATAAACTAACTAGTACTTGGTGCTATTTCCAAATTAGTGTAGACATATAGTAGCATACAATACAACCTGTTTTGTTTTTTGTGGGTGCTGTTTAGTACTGTAGAGTATCTGATTAAAACCAAAATAGTGACACATGAGAAATTGCTGTCAGCATCTTTTTATAGTCATTTTATTTGCAGTTAATGGCAAATTCCTATTTTCCCTGAAGTGTGCCAACATAGCCAGGCAACAATGTTATAACAACACTGCAGTAAAGTTTTATCTAAATAAATAATTTAAAAATGAGTAACTATTATTTTCCTAAAGTTTTTCATTAAAGCCTCAAAATAAAACAAAAGATGAGATTTTAGATGTAATATCTTTAAATCAATTGCTACAATGATTTCAGGAATTTCCTAAGTGCCATTAATAACAATTAGAACTTATATATATTAGTGCTTGCATAATGTGTAATAAATACAGATTAATTTTAACTATTTTTCAAGAAAAATGGTTAGCTTTTGCAATACATTGTTTAACAATTCTATCAAATCAGATGTTAGCGTAGTTTTGTTTTCCCTGTGTACTTTAATTTTCAATTGTTTTTCTTATTCACTGAAACTTTTAATCATTACATAAATATAAGTTTAAACTTAAAATCTTTAGCATGAAGGTAGGATTTTTTTTTTATGTAAGTCGTTTAACTGATGCCATTACATGGTAATTCTAAGTTTGGTATGAAAATAACAAAATTTGTAAAGCTGAATGCATTATGTCCAATAATAGCCTTCTCCCTATTTATGCCAATGTTTTAATACTAATTACTGGCTCCTTTTCCCTTTGATCTTCTTCGGTGATCATTACAAATCAACTCTAATTTTATTTTAGATTCTTCTGAAGCTAGTCGGGCCACAGCAGCTCTAGCACTGCCTCCTGGAGTCACAGAGAAAGATGTGGACTTATTTAAACGTGCTCAGGAAAAAGCTCAGCAAGCCCTACTTGAGGTAAAAAAAAAAATTATTTCTACATTAATTTATAAATTTCAAAATGTTTCAGTTTCTACTCATTAATCATTTTAAGTATTAATGTGATATATGTTCTCCTTTAGTACAGTTATGTTTTCTTAAGCAATTGAATGACCCTGATTTTGATGCCAAATATTTAAAATGTTCTCTTAATGCATTCATCCATCATGTCAACCACAGTCCGATCGATGTCTTTGTGAGCTCATGATTGGCTGTATAATGTGCTTCACCAAGGCTACTTGGCCATCTTGGGTAAGACGATAAACTACATCTGACAGCAAGGCCTCTGATCAGGAGGTTTTGAGGAGCATGGAACCACCTCTTAATTGCTGGCATTCCCAGGTCCACCCTGATCTAGAGTTGTAGCACCTGTTAGGGTCCCAACTGTGAGCAAATTGTTGACCTCCAAACTGGAGTCAAAACGCTATGAAAGTATAAAAATAGATTTAATACCAGAAATACATTTTTGTGAAAAGTTATTACCAGCAATGGATGTTTTTGAAAAAAAAAAAAAATTATCAGCAATACACTTTTGAAAAAAAAAAATTACCAGCAATAAAAAATCTTCTCGGCATTAAATAACCTATTGAGATTGATATGCCATAAAACAAAATAAACTAAACCAAACCAAGACTACTTGGTTTTGAATTCAGTTTTTCCTTCTCTAGACTGGTTGCGAACCACTGCTAGGAATTCTTGCCTGTCCTGCTATTTAAACTCCTATTTGTTGGGAGAAGATTGATTTCATACCCTTTCGCAGGGGCATTTGTACAACAGTGAGCATAACAAACTTTGCCGGAATTCAAGCTTGGCTCACCAATTTCTCATTTCGAGCTGCTAACCACTATGCCATCTGCACATTTTATAATCTAGGCACCTCCATTTTGTTGCTGAAAAATCAGCATAGAATGATGAAAAAAGGCCTCAACCTTAATAAAAACAGTTTCATTGTCAAAATGTTTATTAAGAGGAAAGACCAAAATATTTTTTTAATTTTATTAAATTCTTTAATCATTTCTAGCACTTTTGAAATTTTGGTTAAAAATCTTTAGAAATTCTTGCAAAAATCAAATAATTGGCAGATTTTAATGAAATTATTCACAAATTAGTCTTGTTTTTGTTGTGTTTATATATATATATATAATATATATGTGTTACACCTCCCCTCCTCACTCACTTTCGAGAAATTAAATTTAAATCTCAAAATTTTATTAGTAAAAGGCAGGGCTTGGGAAATGTAAATCTTTTTTCGCAACTGCTACTCATTTCTTAAATATCTGCTCCAGATTGTAAAATAAAAAATGCAATAAAGGTATAACATTATTTAATTAGAAAATTTTAATTGATTTTATAAATAAGATTAAAGCCACTATTGTCTTAAGAAAAAAAAATTTTTGGTGAAATGAATTTTTACAAGAATTGTTTTCATTTTTTTTTTTTTTTTTTTTTTTTTTTTTAAGAATTATAATAATTTAAATCCGTTTAAAATTCTGCATTATTTTAAACCAGTTAGGTGATATTGTTAAGTGAAAACTATATGGATCAAAAATTGAAAAGCTTAAGTCTTTTGCATCAAGATTTTTAAAATAATTTTTAATATAGAAACATTCCCATTTTCATAAGTGTGGGAGTCCATCACGTGTTTTAAGAGTTGTCTTCCCTGAAAAATTTAGCCATCTGCAATTCTTTGATTATTCATTTCTTTGTTTCATTGTGTTTGTCTCAACAGCTTTTGCAAATCATCCCTTCAAAATTTTAAACTTTGAAGTAATTTTTACTTTTTTAATTCCTATTTCACTAAATATTTTGTGTATTTATTTTAGTGTGGGTTGTACTCATGGCGTTCTATACTCCAGGCCAAGTCATGGCGCAACTGAGAGCCAGAACTGGAGGCCTATTGAAAAATGTAGGATTTTCAGAAATTTTAGAAGAAAATGAAGTCAACCACTTTATGAAATACTTAGAATAACATTTTTATTCACACCTGAGGATAATAGGATGTGTTAAAAGATAAATAAATGAAAATATGTATTTTTGTTATGAATACTGATAATTATTAAACAACACAAAGGAGTAATTATGATTTCTGGTAAAAGATATATTAAATCAGAAATTTATATTATTTACAGGTGTCACTGAATCCTTTATTCAATCTATTCCCTGTGAGTGAATAAAGACTTTGGTTTAAATTTACATAACAGTTACTGGGTTTGACAAACAGAACCCAAGAAGGCTGGAACACATCAGCCGAAGTGTGTATATAACAATCAATCATCGCAGAAATATAGACAAATAAAACAAAATCATTCTAGGAAAGTTTAAAAACTTTTAGAGCTGGTTCTTTTTCTGATCTAGGTGTGCCATGTTTGCAAAAATAGAAGCATGCTTTTTCTCCATGTTGAAAAAATGAAGCTCAGAAATAAGCATAAAAATGTTACTTAATGATTTATAGCAAACCTTTTCCTTTATTGTATGGAAAAGGATGAAACAAAAAAATAACCATTGACAAGTGTGGTCAGAAGGAACTTTTAGTTTTCCAATGTCAATTAAATTGGTATATTTTCCATACTTTTCATAATAAAAATGGGTTTCACATTCATTATCATTTCTTGTAATATATCCAGCTACGTACACAAGAGCCATTTTTATTTCGTTGGAAAGAGATGGTTCTAAATTTTCCAGATTGTCAAATATTTCTGAACCTTCCTCACAAAGTTTATAATCACAAGATGTACATTGGTGACCTGGATTAACATCAAATTCATCAATATTTACATTTTGATTTAAAAGTAAAGATGTCTGCTTAATATAGGTATGTCCACTATTTCGGCATAAATTTTCTATATTAAAGTTTAAAATGAATTTTTTACAACGAAAAAACATTCTTGAAGATTTCATTTTAGCTTTAATTGAAAGTTTAATAATTAAATTTACGATTTCTATTAATTAAACAATTCTGGTGTATTTCAGATAGAAACTATATACATTTGATTGTCAAATTTAATTTTAAATTTTTAAATTTTCTTAAAAACGGCCATTTTCTTAATTTTAAGAAATTTGTAAACAAACATAAATTTATCGATTTTTAAAATATTTAAAAAAATTTCTGACACGTTATTTTAGTAAAATTAAAAAATTTAAAGTTAAAGTAATCTGATTTGAAAGAAATTTTTCTTACTTATAGCATAAAATAATAATATACAACCAATTATTAACGATCGATCCTGTTAATCTGACCCAACTATTGATGGATTGTTGAATGACGAGGCGATGACAGCTACTACGGATTACCATAAATGACATAATTTTTAAAAGTCTGAGTTAAAAAAAAAAATATTCTATTTGAGTATGACCCACACTAATCGAAATACAATACATAAAATAAAATTATTTAATGAAATAGTAAATGAAAAAAAGAAAAATTACTTTAAAATTTAAAGTTTACACTTTTAAAATTGAACGGAAAATAAGAAATGTTGAAAAGGCCGCGTAAAGGGACAAAACCCTTAAATCACGTGACCTTGTAATAATACTGGCAATTTCAGTATATCATACATGGAAATAAGGAATGTATTAAGTAAAAAAATACAACATAAAAAATTATTTTTAAAAAAAGTAGCTCAACTAAATTTATTAAACTTAGCAATTTTGGATTCGTCAATTTTTTTTCTACTTAATTACTACATAATATCGAGGAGCCCTCCTAATACAGAGCTTTACACGATGTTAAACTATTATACATTATTATAATTAAAATTTCTTAAAAAACGAAAAAATTCTTGTAAAAATTAATTATTCATCAGAAAAAAATTATTTCTTCAGACAATAATGTCCTTAATATTACTTATTTACAAAAGCAATTAAAAGCTTTTCTAATTAAGTAATATCATAGTGTTATTGGATTCATTATTTTTCAATTCAGACAAGATTTTCAGTTAAATAGCTCAAATTTGAAAAGAAAAAGTAGGTTATTTACCATCTCCAAAGACTCCTTCTTTTAACAAAAAAAAAAAAAATTGAGGAGCCAAAAAGGTTTTGGGCGAAATTTCATGAAATTAAATAAGTGGGGGGTAACATATTTAAAAAAAAAAATTTTTTACCAAAATTTTCTAAAAACAAAATATTGCAAAAATAATTTCATTCATTTGTGAGTAAGTCCTAAAAATTTCATTAAGATCGGACAATTATTTGATTTTTACAAGAATTTCCAAATCAATGTGTTTTCAACAGGAAAAAAGCGCAAAAAAAAACTACGTTATTTTAACGTCACCGCGATGACGTAAACAAAAGAAGACTTTAACCAAAATTTCGAACGTGTTAGAAAATAATAAAAAATATCAAAAAATAATTAAAAAATACTTTTTTCTTTCATCTTAATAATAACATAAGCATTTTGACGATAATATTTTATTTTCTTTAAGTTTGTGGTATTTTTCATTTACGCTATGCTGTTTTTCCGCAAAAACAGTGGACATGCCTAGCTTAATATGCAGCTTTTCAATACATTGTTGAACATTTATAAAATAGGTGCCACCTGATCCTTGGCGAAGTTTACCAAATTCTTTTTCTAATGGATCAGTTGAAAATTGCCCAAGTAGTACATATTTGACTTGTAGCTAAAAGGTGTTGACATAGACTACCAATTCCATTGCAAATATGATGTATGGCAGTAGCAGTGTTTTGGGATAATTGTTTTTTTACGATTACCTTGACTGCCAGCCATATTAAGAGCCATTTTACCAAATTCAATGATAAAATCAAGTCTGGTGTTATTTGGAGATTTGATTTCACCTTGTAGAGGATCATTATGTAATTTATCAATTTGAAGGCATTTAACATTTAAAATTTTCCACCATGTCAAAACCTTGTTTATGAAGAGGGCAGTATCATTCTTACCTGCACTTATTTCAGACTGAGTGAGAAGTTTTTTTTTTTTTTTTTTTTTTTTCAAAAAACACTCTGAGGCAAGTAGAAACGATTGGTTTTGGAGCAATGGAAATTTCATTTAAATCTGAAAGTTTTAGTCTTTCAGATTCAAAACGATATAACTGTTTAAGTCCATTTTGCAACTCGACTTACTCCATCATCATCAAAGATTAGTTCTCCTGTTTTTTCTGTCAGCCACAAATTGCGAATATTTTTCAACAGATGAACATAATCAAAAAGCAAATGTTTATTATCTTCAGTTAACCAAGGTTTTTCAGGAAGTGTAGGATATAATTTAAAAAAAGCTTGATTTACGCGGTTGCCATCACTTATAATAGCCTTTACATCAGCTGGTACAGATGTGGTGGCTTGGACTGTTAACTCAATTTGTTCAAATAAAAAGGCAGATGTTAATTTTGAAATTGGAATCAATTTTGTAAGAAAATTTGGACCCCCATTGAGACATATCAACATTATACCAAGTACTGTTTGAGCAAGTACAGATGGCTTGTCAACTGATTTACCAAATAGTTGTTTGCCATGATATAGCAACATCTTTTTGATATATACTTCATCATGGAGAATTATGCACCCTTTTTGACCGGTATTAAGAGTATTAAATATAGATAACAAAAAAGATTTTTCATTAAGTTTTGAAACTTTTGACGTCATCCTTCATAATGTTGCTAATGAGGGTAATTGAAAATCATATCTTAATTCATTATACAATGTCCGTGATCTTGCATAGTACCCAAAAGCAAGCACAACTATATCTGAGCTGTATTTTATTCCAACCATTTTGGGAGCCGTTGCTTAAAATTGTTGACTCTGGACATTTTTCTTGTGATCAAAAGCCATAGAATTTAAATATCGGATGATTTCTTCCAGTTTTGACCAAGTATCAACTGTATTTATGATTTTTGGACAGGCTGCTAATATAACACTTAACTCCATAATGAAATGTTTCAAAGCGCAAATTGTTATAAATTTTCAACATAAAGAGAGGAATACCATCAATAGATTTTGATGATTGAATAGTTAAAAATATTTTCATCCAAAAATGCTGCAACTGGACATATAAAGTTTTTTTGTTGTTAAGCAGACTTTCTTTCAAATTTGTATAATTTTATCTAATTCTAAAAAAGCATTAAGTTCATCAGCAATTTGATTTCTAACAGTACTGGAGGGTTTTTTATATTCCTTTGAACAGCTGAGGGTGTTGGTATTTGACTACTTGGCACACCTGGCCATACAGATGGTGGATTTTTTGGGCGTATTTTTCCATTAACTTTTTATGGTATCAAAATTTGAAGGCCAATTTTGTTTACTTTAAAACTTTATATTAAATTTAAAAACATTCATAAGTAGTCTTTCCTTTAGTTTGGTTATTTTAATACGCTTTAAACTATATAAATAGGAATATATAAAACTTTTTTTTTTTTTTTACCTTAAAGCAAAACAATTAAAAGTAAAGTAAAAATAATGCATTTTCTCCTTTTAACAACAATATCAGAAAAATATTAAAATAAATATGATAAATAAAATGGTATTATTATACTTGTCTTGTAAAATAAATTTTGTAGTCAAGTCATAAAAAAGGAGGCCTTTCTAAAAAAAAAAAAAAAAAAATGTTGACATTGACTGCATGTAATAAATTTATTATTATTTTTTTTTTCTTTAATTCTAATAAGTAAAAAAATACTTCAGTTCACCAATTGGTAACTAATGTAGTAAAAATAATCATTTATTCTTTAACTTCGGAAACAAAAGCGCAAAGAATTTCGTTTGTTTTTTTGTTTTTTTTTTTACTTTTAATGGAAATGTTGGATAAAGTTTTAATAGAGAAATGTTAATGAACCTTTCTCTATTAAAATTTTATTCAAATTTATTATTCAAACTTAAACTTTTAATAGAAAAATGTTGACTTATGCTAATTTTTTAGCATGGTTAAAACTTGAGAAAATTAAAGTTTAATTTCGTTGACGTTATGTTTTCACTCATAACAGTGTTTTTTGTTTTGTTTTTTTTTTTGTTTTTTAGCGATATCAAAAATAAATATCAAATTAAGTAATGACATTGAATTTATGGGAAAAAAATAAACCTCTTTAATTCATTTTATAATAAAAATAGTTTTCTTTACGTCTTTGAAGAAACTAAAGTAAATTCTGTTCAAATTTGTTAAACGTTTTGTTTTGCTTCTTAAAATAACACAAATTACTCAAAAAGAATTGCATTTTATCAATAAATAATTCTTTAAACTTTAATCAAAAAATGTTGAACAAACTTTAAGAGGGAAAATGCCAAAAATGAATTAAACTTTAATTTAAAAATGTTAAGGCTTTTTAAACTTAAGTAAATCTTTTTGTGAGAGTAAATTTAAGCACCAAAGTTTACTTTTTACAATTTAAATATAATGGACTCAAACTAAAATAATCAAATATACTTACTTCAAATAAATAAGTTAAATGATATTCCAACCAAAGGTAAAATTAAAAGATTCCTTTGAATTTCTCGAGCCAACAACATAAGAGTACACAGTACGCAGCAGTTCGCTCAAACTAAAACGATCTAATTGTCAGCTGGCCTCCAGTCTATCGATGTATCAGCGCTAGACAGAGGCCTGTTAAATATCGAACGCCATGGTTGTACTTCAATAAATTTTTTTTTTTTTTAGTTTCACTTAGGTATGAAAGAACCTGGAGACGAAACCCAATGTAATATTCCCTTTCAAATTTTTTTTTACTTTAGCTCCTATTGCATAAGTTTTTTTTTTTTGTTTTTTTGCGAGAATTATTTTGATAAAAATGTAAGGCTTATAAAGCTAAAGTAACTAAAATTCAATGAAATATTAGATAATTACTGAAAATGTTAATTTTTAAAAAATACTAAGTAGTTAAAAACCAAAAACAATGCGTTCACTTACAGTTTGTAAATTTGTCAATTTCTGGTCAACTATACTTAACTTTTCAACATGTTAGGCTGTCAATCACTCAACACAGCAGAAAAACAAGACCCTGTGGTTAAGAAATGCTTGTATACTACGTTTTATGCTATAAGTAATATGTTTCAAATCAGATTAATTTAACTTTAAGTTTTCTAATTTTCCTCGAATAACATGTCACAAATATATATATTTTTGGAAGATTTTTAAAACCAAGAATTAACTTTTGCTTACAAGTGTGTCAAAATGGCCAATATTCGTTTTTATTGAGTTTTCTGAAAGCAATCAAAAAGTTGATATTCCAATCATAATTTCTATTTGAAACAACCAGAGTATTTTACTTACTGAAAATGGAGAATTTAATCATTTCATTTTCAGTTAAAGCTAAAAAGAAATGTTTTCATTTTTAAAAATTCATTTTAAACCTTGGGTATCGAAAATTTAGTGAAGGTCAATGCTATACTTACTCTTAATGCAAAATAGACTAAAATTAATTGAACTAATAATCAGCTTTCATTTTGGGTTAGTTTCATTGAAGATTTTATGTGCATTCAAAATGTACTCTACTTGTGTATGTATTTGATTTAATGCCAGCATTTTTATTATTTTATGAACCTTAAATTAATATTGTTTTAATTGTAGGCATCTTGCAATGGGTCCGAGAAGAAAAATACAGCCAATGGCAGCAGCAGTGGTGGCAGCAACACCAACAACAGCAGCAGCAGTAGTAGTAGTAGCAGCAGTAGTAGTAGCAGTAGTAGTAGTAGTAGTAGTAGTAGTAGTTCATCTGGTAGTGGTGCAAGCACTTCTGTCACTGCTTCCACTCACAGTACTGCTTCTGCTTCTGCAGCTGCTGCTGCTGCTGCTGCTGCCATCACCACTGCAACACCTACATGTCCAAGCTCACCTTCATCATCTCATACACCTCCAGATACTCAGGGACGCTTTCCTCCATGTATAGAATTTGGCAAATATGAAATTCAAACCTGGTATTCCTCACCATATCCTCAAGAATATGCTAGGTATGTGTCATGTTTTAATTTTGATATTGTGCTGTAATCATTGCAGCGTCAGTATTTTAATACGGGCATATGCAATGACTTAAGCTGTTAATGTGGTTTGGAGTATAAACTGTGAGATTTGATCAAATTTAAAAAAATTAAAATTAAAAAAATACTAACCTCGAAAAAATTGACTGGTTTGATAAATCGGTACAAAACTGCAGTACAATATCCTTAATCCTTTTACTAGCATTTGCTCTATATTGGCATGTAATGAAAACCTGTTAATGACTGTCATGCTCACTTAAACATTTTTTTTTTTTTTTTTTTTTTTTTTTTTTTAAAGAAAATGCATTTGCTAATACTGCATTGCTGTATATCACTTGAGTATCTAAATAATGCAATCTTACAATAAGATAAAATCCTAAATTTGTTCAATTTTTACTCTGTGAGCAATGCTCTGAAAATAGTGCCTCTTATTTCCATGAAAACTACAATAGATACAAGGAGCACAATAACGCTGGTGGCGAAAACACTTTCAGCTACAAAATATTTTTACATAAATTGCCACTATTGTGCATTTTCACTAACAATGAACAAAACTTTTGATTTTTGTGTGCTGAATGTGGCCTCTTACTCACACACACACACACACACACACAGCTGAAATGCATTATGCACCAACTGAGTTTGTACACTTTTCCCGGTCTCTGTAAACATTCAATAAGTGCTAATGGATGTGATTTATTCTCCATATAGGAGTTCAATGATACACATATCTGTATACACTTTGATATCAGTTGCCTGATTGCTGCTGTAATAAGGGGAAAAAAAAATGCTAAGTTATTGGCAGGAAGTCTTGGCTTCAACAGCCATTCCCCCAAGATTCTCTGGCACGGTGAAACAACATAACAAAATAAGAAGTATTACTTTTTGAGTGACCCTTGGATAATAAAATATTTTCAAATCATTTTCTTGTATGTTGCAAGAGCATTTAATTATTTCAAAATTTAATATTTGAAACTTAATTGCATTTAATATTAGACCTGATTCTCCTGCTAGGTAATTGCACTAAACAATAAATAGTTATACTCAATTCCATGAAGCTTTATTTTTGACTTTTGTTGTGTTTACTTGAACCTATTTCAAATTGTTCTTTTCTGAACACTTGGCTTTAAATTGTGTAAATATTTAGTATTGTGTGTTTTAACTAGGTACCTCCACGAAATCACTAAAAAATAGAGCATAGTCTGATGAAAAAGACGCCAAACTTTATGAAAACAAAATTTTATCGTCTAAATGCTTATGTTTTTATGAAGAGGATAGACCCAAATTTTTTTTTTTTTTAATTACTTTTAAAAAAAATTTCCATCTTTTTAGAATATTCTAAATTTTGATTTAAAAACCTTGTTTCTCTTTGTTGCAACAAGGGGTAGTAAATAACATAGATAATTTTTAGCACATTTTTTTTTTTTTGTATTACACACATTAATTTGGAAAATCTTGCAAAAATAAAAACAATTGTCAGATGTTAATGAAACTTTCAGAAACTATTCACAGAATATCGAAATTATTATAAATGTTTTTTTTTTTTTTTTTTATATTTATTAACACCCCTATAACTAATTTTATGAAAAACTCTAGAAATTCGAGCCCATCAACCTTAGTGATTACAATAGTTAAAAGCACAAGGCTTTGAAGAATGCAAATCATGTTTTTTTTGTTTTTAATTGGAGCCAACGTACCTGAAAATCAGCTCTGAATTGTAACATACAAAACTCAATAAAACAAATATATTATTTAATTTCAAATGCTTTTATTTGTTTTTAGTTGCTTTTATGAATATGGACAATATTTTCTGAAAGCAAAAAAATTTTTCAATGAAAATTGAATTTTTAATACAATTATTTGTTATTTCTTTAATTATAATAGATTTTTACATTAAGTTTTTAAAAATATTATAACATTAGTTAAAAGCACCATCAACCTTTCAAAGTGTCCATATGAGATTGTCATTGTCTAGCGCTTTGAAAATTGTATCGTTTGGACCAATCAGAAGATCCACGGTAATTAAAAAATGTAATTTTTGTGCTTATAATCGGGTGGTAATTATAAAGTACGGAAGACCAACCAGAATACAATTTAGTTGCATTATTTGAGTTCAGCATTGTTCTCCGCTGTTAAGGCCTTTACTTTTGCGAAACACGTATGGAGAAGTTAATTTGATTTTTCAATTTCAACTGAGAAGGGTACCTATAAGTATCATCTTATGAAATTTAACTACTGCTAAACTTTAATTTATATGATCTTATTTTTATATTAATCTCAGTTATGACATTTTTCCATAAATGAAATATCAAAATTAATAATAAAATGAATGGAAATACAAATAACACATTAAAATGTAATAAATGTACATAAAATTATAGTATTTTATGTACACTTCTGATAAAATTTCATAAGAAAGGTACCTATAAATTAATTAGATACCTTTTTTCTTATGAAATTTAATCTTACTCTTAACAGTCTTATTTTTTAATTTCTTTATATTTTCCATAAAGCATCATAAATGTATAGATGAAAGCTAAGTACAAAAAAAAAAAATGAGAGCGCTGAAAGTTTTCCTTAAAAGTAACGAGATAAATAATTTGTTCATTTAAATCTAAATAATTTCACTTTCTTCCATCCGTAGAAAGAATTATCCTTCCGTAAGTTATCTAAACGTCATGAATGTGTCTTTCGTCACCTGTCAAGCGACGCTTTGTTTTATTTTCAAATTACATTTTTTTCAGCGCAGAAGCTAAGCTAAATTAAGCATGGTTCAAAATATTTTAAATAAACATTATAATTTCTGATTTTATTAAAATCAGTTTTGAAAAAATAATTGATTTTTAAAAGAATATCAAAGTCAGATTTTCATCTTTTTTATCAAATGATCCTTTTTTTTTTTTTTTTTTCCTTGAAAAAAAAAAAAAAAAAACAAGATTTTTAACAAAAATTTCGGGCGTGCTAGGAACGATTAAAAAATGTAAAAAAATACCCCCAAAATACTTTGATCTTTCCTCTTTAATAATAATATGAACATTAGACGATAAAAACTTGTTTTCGTCAAGTTCGGCGTCTTTTTCATCATGCTATCTCTGTTTGTTTACATTTTCGTGGAGGTACCTAGTTTTAACCATGCAATCAAAAATAACATATCAAATTGATATTTTTATCTAAACTTTACTAGTGTTTTCTTCAGTTGTGAATATTGTATATATTTTCCCATTTGTTGTTATACTCTGTTCTTTTGATTGTCTCACAATGCAGTAAACATGTGCTGTAGGACTAGCACTTTATCATAATGAAATCTAGAACCAAGCATATGTAAGTTATATTCATGTCGGTAATGTAATTATGTACATTTTCTTTGCTATAAACTCAAATTTTAATGGTTTGGAAAATCTGTTACTCTGACATCTGTTTAGTCCCAAGCTTGTCAGATTAATGAAGATGCAATTTGTATTTGTAATTTAACTGTGCTTATTAAGGATATAGTACTCTTCGCTTACAATGGTTTAGTTGCATCATGATTTAGTTTAGCAAAAGTAATGTTTAAGTAGCTTTAAATAGATTTTAGTAATTGTTTTAAAATATATTTAATACTTAAACCTGCTTTTATACATCTTTGCTCTCTCTCTATCTATATCTCTCTCTCTATCTATATCTCTCTCTCTATCTATATCTCTCTCTCTATCTATATCTCTCTCTCTATCTATATCTCTCTCTCTATCTATATCTCTCTCTCTCTATCTATATCTCTCTCTCTATCTATATCTCTCTCTCTATCTATATCTCTCTCTCTCTATCTATATCTCTCTCTCTATCTATATCTCTCTCTCTCTATCTATATCTCTCTCTCTATCTATATCTCTCTCTCTATCTATATCTCTCTCTCTATCTATATCTCTCTCTCTCTATCTATATCTCTCTCTCTCTCTCTATATCTCTCTCTCTATATCTCTCTCTCTATATCTCTCTCTCTCTATATCTCTCTCTCTATATCTCTCTCTCTCTATATCTCTCTCTCTATATATATCTCTCTCTCTCTCTATATCTATATATATATCTCTCTCTCTCTCTATATCTCTCTCTCTCTATATCTCTCTCTCTCTATATCTCTCTCTCTCTATATCTCTCTCTCTCTCTCTATATCTCTCTCTCTCTCTCTATATCTCTCTCTCTATATATATCTCTCTCTATATATATATATCTCTCTCTATATATATATCTCTCTCTCTCTATATATATCTCTCTCTCTCTATATATATCTCTCTCTCTCTATATCTCTCTATATCTTTCTCTCTCTATATATATATCTCTCTCTATATCTCTCTATATCTTTCTCTCTATATATATATATCTCTCTATATCTCTCTCTATATCTCTCTCTATATCTATCTATATCTCTCTCTATATCTATCTATATCTCTATATCTATCTCTATCTCTATATCTATCTATCTATCTCTATCTCTATATCTCTCTATCTCTCTATCTCTATATCTCTCTATCTCTCTATCTCTATATCTCTCTATCTCTCTATCTCTATATCTCTCTATCTCTCTATCTCTATATCTCTCTATCTCTCTATCTCTATATCTCTCTATCTCTATATCTCTATATCTCTCTATCTCTCTATCTCTATATCTCTCTATCTCTATATCTCTCTATCTCTATATCTCTATCTATCTCTATATCTCTCTATATCTATCTATCTCTATATCTATCTATCTCTATATCTATCTATCTCTATATCTATCTATCTCTATATCTATCTATCTCTATATCTATCTATCTCTATATCTATCTATCTCTATATCTATCTATCTCTATATCTATCTATCTCTATATCTATCTATCTCTATATCTATCTATCTCTATATCTATCTATCTCTATATCTATCTATCTCTATATCTATCTATCTCTATATCTATCTATCTCTATATCTATCTATCTCTATATCTATCTATCTCTATATCTATCTATCTCTATATCTATCTATCTCTATATCTATCTATCTCTATATCTATCTATCTCTATATCTATCTATCTCTATATCTATCTATCTCTATATCTATCTATCTCTATATCTATCTATCTCTATATCTATCTATCTCTATATCTATCTATCTCTATATCTATCTATCTCTATATCTATCTATCTCTATATCTATCTATCTCTATATCTATCTATCTCTATATCTATCTATCTCTATATCTATCTATCTCTATATCTATCTATCTCTATATCTATCTATCTATCTCTATATCTATCTCTATCTCTATCTCTATATCTATCTCTATCTATCTATCTATCTCTATATCTATCTCTATCTCTATATCTATCTCTATATCTATCTCTATATCTAGATATCTAGATATCTAGATATCTAGATATCTAGATATATATATATATAGATATCTATATATATAGATATCTAGATATCTATAGATATCTAGATATCTAGATATATATATATATAGATATCTATATATCTATAGATATCTATATATCTATAGATATCTATATATATAGATATCTATATATCTATAGATATCTATATATATAGATATCTATATATATAGATATCTATATATCTATAGATATCTAGATATCTATAGATATCTAGATATCTAGATATATATATATATAGATATCTATATATCTATAGATATCTATATATCTATAGATATATATAGATATCTATATATCTATAGATATATATAGATATATATACACACACACACACAATTTCATCTTAAACACAAAAAAAAAATAGCTCACAAATTCCATAGAACCAAACAAAAATCATACAAAATTCATAATCCTACCCTCCAACACTTCAACTAAACTTGCAAATGATTTAGTCACCCTAATACGAGGATTGTTAACTGCTACCTATAAAACTATCAGAGATATAATCAAGATGAGTCTACACTGCAATAACATGCAAATTGGGAGACTTTGCGTGATTTAAAGACCCGCATCCAGGAGCACAAGATTTGCATTTAGATAAACATTCAAATTCTCTTGTCTTACACCACGATGTGGGACATAACTTTAATTTCATTAATGCCAGCCTTACCAGAAAAGAACATAACCCTTTAAAGAGAAAATATTATGAAAATATATTTATAGCAATATTATCAACTATTAACACCTGTTTAAAAAAAGCTACATTTGTTACCATTTTTCTACAGATCCATTATTTATGAATGTAACTTATCTCTTCCGAATACATAAAAATCAATATACACTTGTGAAAATAAGTTTAAGACTGATGGTTAAAGTTTTATTCATTTCAGAATAAGTTTCTAATAAAACAATATAAATTAGTTTTATTGTGTATGCTTTATGTAGAATTTATTTCTCTTTCAAATGATACAAAAATTATATTTTTCAACAGCTTCAAAAATTTTAATGCCGGATTAATTTAAATTATCCACTTGAAAGAGAAATAAATTTTACATAAAGCATACACGATAAAACTAATTTATATTGTTTTATTAGAAACTTATTCTGAAATGAATAAAACTTTAACCATCAATCTTAAACTTTTTTTTTGCCAGTATATATACAAAATATGCATGAGATATACTTTAATATTTGAATATTATCTATTACTTCATTACATGTGATACATATCTAACCAATATGAACTAACCAAACACAACAAACCATTAATCTGTGACTGATTGCTTTTTATCATTTCTATCTTGATCTCTGATGAAACTTTAATAAAGTGAAACATGTTAGGATAGGAAACAGATGATCTTTATATTACACATGCACAGTGTGATGGGTAAGTTGTCGCCATTTTGTCAAAAGTAGGTGGCACCCAGTGGGGATCGAGCTAACTACTCAGTCATAAATATTTTAATGAGACAATCTTGCTAACCATTACGCTGCCTCTAGGTGCCCCAACTGCACAGTATAGTAGGGTCAGTTGGGCACTGTCTGTGGGGGGGAAAAGGGCACCATGACACAATTCACTCCTCCAAGAATTTGAAAACTGCATGCTGTACTGCTTGGCATTCATGCCAGAAACTCCAATACAAACATTTCAGTGTTTGAGTATCAATCTCAAGACAGTGCAGAGGATTCAGAAAGAGTTGGATGAGTCTAATGCTGATTACAAAGATACAGCAGCTCAGAAAACTCTCTCTGATAAAGGAAATCCTGAATTTGTTGGGGAGGGCCTCACTCGACACAGAGCATTGCATCAAGTATCTTGAGGAGGTAGTACTACCCTGTGTAAAGAGTGGCTTCTGGAAGACATCCTGTCTGGCAACATGACACTGCTCCATGCCACACAAGCAGAAGAACCCAGTCATGGCTGTCAGACAATTTCTGCAACCACAATCACCCACTTACATCTGGTTACCTAACACCCCAGATTGCAACCCCCTTGATTATAATGTGTGAGGTGCACTTAAGCAAGTGAACAAAACTCTTTGTAACACCAACAATGAACTGAAGGCAAGGATTACGGCAGCAATCACCTCCTTAAACAAGGAAACCGTCCAGGAGGAGAGATTCTGAAGTCGTCTAGGGGTTGTTTGAAGAGTAAATTTGTTCAATAAAATTGCTATTGACTATAGCAATTTTATTGAACAAATTTACTCTTTAGTATCAAGATATTTTGGTAATTTTTGTAAATACATCTGTTAAAATGAGATGAGTGTTATTTTCATTTTTGCATAAGAAAATTTATGTATTGCACCATTTATGTATTGCACCATGTGTATATATGAATATTAAATATTGCACATTTTTGTATAGAATAATTAACATGACCACTTATGATGTTGACAAGTTACCTTTCCAACTATTTCATCTGTGATCACTTGTTATATCAGATGGCAAATTATGTTCCCAATATTGTTCTGCTTATCTTAGAGGCAATTTACAATTTATACATAGTGGACGTTCCATTATGTTGGATCTGATACAAAGGCTTGTTTTAGTTTGTCAGGTTACAACAAATACTTTCCTACTAGAAATTCTAATCTCTAATTGTACTAAAAAATTTTAACTCTATTAACTATTATTTTAAAAAATTTTAAAAGCCAGTTTATTGCAGCTAACATTTCTCCTATCTAAATTTTGTTCCAAATGAAGGTTGTTTTGTGTTTTTTCATTAAATAAAGGGTTCTTTTTTTTCTTTTTTTTTTTTTTTTTTTTTTTTTTTTCATAATTTGTTTTTTATTTTTGTAGATTACCAAAATTGTACATATGTGAATTTTGTTTAAAGTTTATGAAAAGTCGAAGTATATTACAAAGGCATATGGTAAGATTTATTTTTTTTACTTTGTCTTAACAATAAAGAAACTCAAAAAAATAAAATGAAAATGACATTAATCTTTTTTATGATTGTCTACTTATGTTAATATTTTTATAATATCATGCTTGTAGAGAATTATTAGTTATTTACTCTAGTTACAGCCTATTTCATTCATTTCTGAATATGTACTGAAAGTTTCATTAAAATCCCATAATTATTTGATTTTTGAAAGAATTTCCAAATCAGTGTGTTTTTCATTGCAAAAAATGTGGCAAAAAAAAAATAAATAAATAAACTAATCTTTATCTTTGGTCCACTGCTGGCGTTTAAAAAAGTGGGGGTGGATTTAACCAAAATTTCAACCATGATACAAAGGAGTAAAAAAAGTTTCAAAAAATAATAAAAAAATACTTTGGTATTTTCTCTTAATAATAACAAACATTTTGATGACAAAACTTTGTTTTTATTGAATTTGGGGCCTTTTTCCATCATGTATGCTGTTTTTTTTTTTTGTTTTTTTTTTTTTTATGCGACTAAGTGGAGGTACATATATAAAAGTAATGAAACTTTGGGTCTAATCGAGCAATGCATCAGCAGAAAAAGGCTTGCAACAAAGCACATCAGATTTTTTAGTCGTCAAAATTGAAAAGTCAAACTTTTTCATCTAATATAGAAGCTGCAGTGCACAGTTGGATCATAATTAAACCAGAAAGTTTCTTCATCTACAGAATGAAGTGGAATGAAAAGAAAAGAAAAAAAAAAAACTTTGGAAAATGTGTAGCACTAAATGGTAACTCTGAAAAAGTAAATTGTTTTTCATGCCAGCCTCATTATTTTAATTCTTGTTTTATAGATTTAGAAATTTTTTTTTTTTTTTTTCCTTCAAAAATTGTGCCTTATGACAATCTTATAATGAATTGTTTCTATTTAAATGTTCTTTGATAAAGTAGTTGATGTGAAAGTTGTTTATATAATTACAGGATAAATGTGGTTTGGATCATCCGCCAGCCAATGAAATCTATCGGAAAGATGACTTGTCAGTATTTGAGGTTGATGGTAATGTGAGCAAGATATACTGCCAAAATTTGTGCCTCTTGGCAAAGCTGTTTCTTGACCACAAGACACTTTATTATGATGTTGAACCATTCCTATTTTATGTACTTACATTTAATGACAACACAGGTTGCCATATAATAGGCTATTTTTCTAAGGTGAGTTTTTTTTTTTTTTTTTTTTTTTTTTTTTTTCATTATTATACTTTTCAATTATTGTAAATTATTGCTTTTTTTTTTTTCTTTTCTTTTTTTTTAACCTATCATAATAATAGTAACTATAAACGTACAATAATTTTGCGTTAACTTTAAAATAAGTTAACAATGGTGAATTTAATTTTTTTTTTTTTTTTTTTTTTTTTTTTTTTTTACATTGAAAAATTCGGTGAATTTCAGTAATAAATTGTATTTTTTTTTTATTATTATTATTATTATTCATTCATTTTACCTTTTTATATTTTTAATTCTAGGAAAAACATTGTCAGCAAAAATACAATGTATCTTGTATTATGACTATACCACCATATCAAAGAAAAGGCTATGGTCGATTCTTGATAGATTTCAGTAAGTACTCATTTTTGTCATTTAGAAAAAAAAAAAAAAATTATTTGAAGCTGCAAGTTGATACTTTAAAAATGCTTAATGTTTAATATTATGGCTAAAAATTCATTTAAAACATATAAAATGCCAATTTCTTTTATTTCAGGTTATTTGTTATCTCGGGTAGAAGGGCAACCTGGATCCCCTGAAAAACCATTGTCAGAATTAGGGAAAGTCAGTTATCAAGCCTATTGGAAAAGTGTCATGATTGAGTACCTGTATCGATCTAAGGATTCTAAAATCACAATCAAAGGTAGAGAAAACACTTCTGGCATGGTCTCTTTTTAAATACTATTCATTTGTAGTAAATCTATAGAAGAAAATCCTTTTTAAAACCAAACTTAATTGGCAAAACTATATATCTCCAAGTACAGTAATATTATGTATGACAATAGAATCATTAAGTTTGTATTATCATTATTATTTATTGTCCCTTTAATATATTTATATTCACACACACATATATATATATATATATATATATATATATAATGTTGTTTGTACATATTTTTTTGTGATGTGAATTTCTTTTTTATTGTATACACACACACACACATATATATATATATATATATATATATATATATATATATGTGTGTGCATATGTCATTTTTCTTTGCTTTGTTTATAGCCCATATTTCAACTACGTTTATTTGTATATAGGTATAGGTGTGTGATTGCTTGTATATGCTTTTACTTGTATATACTTATCTGATATAATTTTCTTTTGTGTGGCTTTTTATTTGTTTCTTTTTTTTTTCTTTTCTTTTTTTTTTTTTTTTTTTTTTTTTTTTTTAACTGTGTTTTCAATTTCATTTCACAAATTTTTACAGGGTCTGCTTCTTTACTAATTAAAATTTACATCTCTAACTTGTCATATAAACATTGAAAGTGGGGCATTTCAACATGGTGCAATGGTTAGCAAGCTTCTCTAGATAGATCAGTTATGGCTAAGTAGAGAGTTTGAAAGTATGGCATGCTCATTGAGGATCAGTCTTGTGCCACATCTAAGCTATGCTTAAAAAATCACTATAAACATTAAGAGTAATTGTTTTGTAGCCATCATTAAAATTGCTGGGATTTTGTTTCATCTCTGCTCCTCATTGAGACATAAGTGCTAGCTTTTTAAAGTGCTTTCAGTTTTTAAAACTTCAATATTGAAAAATTGAATTGCATGATGTGATCATTGAAAAAAAGTTTTTTCTATTAACAGTTTCATAAAATTTAATTCTTATTAAAGATTTTTTTCCTTTTATGTAAGACTGACAATTTTTTTTAATTCTTGTTATAAAATATTAAATAAGCTAATTCCGGTATTGTCATTTTAACATGTTCTGTTCTTTTTTTTTCTTTTTCTTTTTTTTTTTTTTGTAATACATAGCTATCAGCCGTGCCACAGGAATGGATCCTCATGATATTGCTACAGCACTTACAGCTCTCAATTTGGTCATTAAAAAAGATGACAAGTATGTATACCTTTTCTTCTATTCATCCAAATATTCTGCAATTTAAAATTTTGAAAATTATGGTTCTGTTATATTTGATGGATTATGACTTTCTCATTGCTATTTCAGCAGGGAATATTACAAGAAAGAAAATATATTTACAGGTTTTGGGGGAGAAAAAATGAATCTTATATTCCCTAATACAATGCCCTAAAATAGTAAGCATGTCAAATGTAAATATTTGTTGAACTAAACAGACTCTCTAACAGGATCATATATAAGCAGAAAGAGATAAGTAATCTTTTAGAAAACTTTGGAATTTATAAAATTTGAAAATGATTTTTTTTTTTTTTTTTTTTTTTTTTTTTAAGATAATTAAGTGATTTAAAATTCTTAGAAAAAAGGATGACTTTGCAAAATTATTTTTACATCTTCAAGACTATGATTTTGACTTTTGTTTAAATAAGGCTCCCTTTTAGCAACCTAGAGTCCTTCTTAATTGCCAATTTGTATGGCGAGTCTGCCCTATCCATTATTTGACAAATGTTTGAAAATTAAACTTTTTATCAACAACCTCATGTTCCATAAGACTTTGCATCGATGTAACTGACTTTACAGTGAGTGCTTTCAAATTTATATTCATTGTGTTAAAGAATCAATTGGTATTTTATCTTCATTTAAAAACTAAAAAAAATTTCTGACTTGTGAAAATGATTCTCGACATGACACCAACTTCCAAAATTGAAGATGTAAAAATAATTTCATAGAATTAGAACAACCATCTGTTCAAACATTTTTGTCTTCTCTTTCTAGAATTTTAAATCACTGACTTCTTGTCTATTATTGGATTTTACAAGTTTGTATTAAACTTTTGCATTTGAACTTAAAAATTAAATCAGGATAAATCTTTGGCTGATGAAGGGAATAGAAGTCCTGAAACATGTACCAACATTCAATAAAAATTGTAGAGTTTTTGTCTACAACTGTTTATTTATTTTTACATTAATGAGGCACCAAATTTAGATTAAATGTCTGTTTGTTTTTAACATCCCTTACTCTCCAGCTCCTAAATGACTAACTTTGTGTACTTGCTATGTTGTAGAGTTGTTATCCTGGTGAATAGGAAACTAATCAATGAACATATGCAGAAGTTAAAATCCAAATTGCAGCAACGAATTGATGTAGACCCTGACTGTTTGCGGTGGACACCTCTTATTTCTACTCAGCTTTTATTAGAGGAAGAAAAACGAGCAGAAAAAGAGGTAAGTAGTTTTCTTTTCAATTATACATTGTATATGTATATTCTTTTTTTCTTTTACCCTGGAACATATCTATTTTACAAAATTGTAAATCTTTTTGTTCATTGGAAATTGCGTAAAGCAGAAAATTTATTTTGTAATGTTTGATAGCGGTTTTGTTTCATATTTAATCTTCCTTTTGTATAATATCTATATTAATTTTTCAGTGTACTTTTTCAAATAATTCTTTGTTGATATTTCTAGTTTTTCTTTTTCTCTCTCTCTCTCTCTGAGATACTGCGTGGAGGTACAGTTGTGCACATTGTACTTGCTTTCAACATTTAATGAAGTGATATTTTAGAATGAGTTAATAATAATCTTATTTTTAAGTATTGATAATATTTAGCCCAATTTTAAAGATATTTGATTAAGTGATCCTACAAATATATATTTCTGGGTTAATGTTTTACTTTGTGATTAATGAACGTTTCAGTTTGCATTTGCATAAATGGAGCTTATTGATAAACTTTCTAGTCTTACATTTAACAATCTCTCGCATATCTTTTAAAACTTCAAGTAATATAGCCATTAATTTTCTTAAAAATATGAAGTTTACCTAAATATAGTGACACTATATAATGGCTGACAACCAGAAGTAGTTGTCTTTGAACTGTTTAAGAACAGTTTAAATGAGATATAGTTGGTGTTTTAGTTAATGCTTTAAATAGTTTCTTTCAATAAGATATGGATAGAAACACTTATACCAGAGGAAGGAACAAATGTGTGATATAAAAAAAAAAATATTGCTACATTAAGGTGATAAGCTTTATACAACCATATTTATTAGTAT
Organism: Acanthosepion lycidas; assembly: GCA_963932145.1. NCBI lineage: Eukaryota > Metazoa > Mollusca > Cephalopoda > Sepiida > Sepiidae > Acanthosepion > Acanthosepion lycidas. The sequence continues at coordinate 52,821,131 of OZ010600.1, read as the reverse complement.
ATTTATCTATTTTACTAATACCTCGCTCCTATTTCAATTTAAGCATAATGAAAACATATCTGTTTTGATTGTTAAAATCCGAAACAAGTAATCAAATACTCTTAACATTTGATAAATTTTATAACTTGATCATATAAATCTTCATATTCAGAACGACTTTAAAATTTTATTTATGCAAGTCAATATTTTCACTGTGAAATTGGTATTTTCCAGAATAAAATATTGTGTCTTTCAGCTTGTAATATCTTTTAAAATATTGATAGTTCGTTTCACTCACTGATTTTTAATGTTTCAAATTTGACATTAATTATAGCTGGTTTTTTTTTTTTTTTTTTTTTTTTTTTTTTTTTTTTTTTTTGCTTGAATATTGTTTCCCTCTTTCTCATATGCATCTTTTAATTATGAGCCATTTGTTTTCTATTAGAAGCATGGGGTGGGGTCATTCCATTAATTTGGTGTCTTTAAAACCTCTTTTGGTAAGGTAGGCAATAGGCAAGTTTGCAGAATACAGAGGAGCATTTTCTTATATGAATATATATATTTTTTTTTTTTTTTTTTTTTTTTTAAGTTTCTTGTAATGCCCAAAGAACATCTTGTCCAAATTGTCTGCATTTATCTTGGTATCATCAACTTTTTAATTTTACTACTAACAAAATTAGCCCAAAACGTTACTATATCTCTTCTACTGTTGGTTGGCTATTTTCATGAAAAACACAACCTTTATCTTAACTGTTAGGTTCAGCAAAGGTAGCTCTACATTCATTACTAAAATTACTCTTTAGATATAAGTTTCTGTGTACTTCTTCGCCCCAATTACGCTTTCTCTTTGTGGTGTCTACTTAAGTGATATAGTTTGATTGCTTTCATTTCTTTAGCTAATCTTAATATTCTACATCTTTTCTGTTTATTTTTGCAACATTCTTCAATTTTTTTTCTCCAATCTCTTTTTTGATATTAAAGCTAGTTTTTATTGTTCTTAACTTGTCAGTATTTAGATTATTCAACTTTTTCACAATTTAAGCTGTGTTCCCATCACTGAGTAACTTTCTTGTTTCTCTTTTAGGGTTAGATCTTTCTTACAGTCCATGGCAATCTTTAAATTAAAAGACAATATTAATACTTATACTATTACATATTTATTTACAATATTATGAACAACCTTTTGAATTGCATATTAAAATCCCAAGCTGCTAAAGAAGTTATATATCTAATAAAACCTCTTAAAACCTGAAATTCACATAATATATTGCTCACACAAATCTATCCTGAAAAAACTTACCAATATCATTTGGTTAGTACTAGTTTTATTGTGAAAACATTGACTTTCATAAAAATCTGATGTTTTGAATTTTTTTTTTTTTGTTAGTAAATGTAATGTTGATATTTTCTGCATAACTGTGTTGTTACCAAAGATTAAAAAAGATCCTATTGGGTAGAGACTAGTTTTTCATATTCCAATTAACAAAGCCTAGAAGTTTTGAGTTAATCTTGTTTTAAATATGCACAAATATCCAAAATATTTTTAAATATAAAAAATGCTAATTTGTAAAATTACATTTTCTTTACATTTAATTTAAATAAGAACAGTATCTTATTGGCTGAACTCTCTCTCTCTCTCTCTCTCTCTCTCTCTGCACACATAATTGCTTATATGTTTTGTACTGAAAAAGTCCTCAAAGTTACCAAGAGGATAAAGAATAGAAATCTAGATTGATTGTATAGACTATTAATTTTATTTATAATATATAATAATTAAAATGTTGAAATGTTATGGTTTGGACAGTGGTCAATAGAAGTACAAGAGATGCAGTTTTAGTAATAAAAATAGTTTGACATCTGTAAAAATCATAGTGGTAAAATTTTTTCTTTTTATGATTTATTTATTAACACAAAACAATTTATGATTTTTAATAAAAAGGTAATTAAAATTATTTAAAAACTTTTTATTCTGTTTAATAATATATAAAGATGTTTTATTAAATTTTATGTATACATTTATCTATTATAACAATGATATACTGATATAATCAATTGAAAGTGATTTTAATTTCTATATGTACATTTATTGTGCTTTGAATTTCTTTTGAAAATAATTAATAACTTTTTTTAAAAAAAAATTGTGGCACACTGGTTGAAAATTACTGCTTACATATTAATGACTTAAGGGAACATAATTACAATTTTACTTAGATACTATTAGCATACAGTGTACTTTGAATATAAAATTTAAAGAATTTGCTTGAATAAATTTTCTGCTTTTATTTTATTTTTTTCTCTCTCTCACTTTATTATACCCATTGACCCCCCTCAAAAAGATCTGCTCTTCCCATTGGAAATATTTTATATAAATGTTCAAAATGTGTGTGTGGGGTATTTTTCAATTGCTCATTGTTCCAGAAAGTGTAAAGATTTGAAGTATATTCAAGTACATGATTTTGGAAGGTGTCAGTTGTAGTGTAAGTTGTAGTGTTGGTGTTTCTCAATTGAGAAGATTAACAATATGTCAAGAAAAATGTTATCACAATTTGTTTGCATGATAACTGTCTATTTCACTGATCTTGAACTGAATTTCTTGATAATTGGATATGTGGGTCATCCTGATCAGCCTGTGTGTGGCATGGATGCTGTTGTAGTTCAAATCCAGGAAAGAGACAGGCTGGAAATAGCACGGAGACATCAATGAGAAATATTGGCTTTAGGAGAAAAAAAAATCATTCCAAAATTTTATCTTTTTGTTCATTGAAAATAATCCTGTTTCCTGGCTTTCCCTTTTCCTATATTGTGGGTGGCTGTTAATTAATTTCCATGTTTTTGCTACCACTAAACTTATGTAGATCTCTTGCTAGGTGTTTTTATGTACATGTCACTCAGTCAAGTGTCTTCATACCCAAGTAAATTTCTTGGCTATCAAGCCTTAACCTACTATCTAAGAGTAATTTTCACCTTATGGTGACTGAAATAGCCTTTTTTCTTTTTCCTTCCCATATTCCTTATCCTTACCTTTGTAGCCATGGAAACGGTAGTTTTCATTAATAGCCAGATTAGATCCTTTTCTTTTGATCTTTTAAGTTTGACCCATTTTTGTGTGTGTGTGTGTGTGTGTGTATATCTCTCTCTCTCTCTCTATATATATATATACACACACACACACACACACACACACACACACACATAATTTCCTACTTCAGTAAGATGGTGTCTAATCTGGCTGCATTGCTTATAACTGGTATCATGTATGGCTTTGCTGTTCCTTACAGTATGCTACAATCTTATCTTTTGTTCTAAATCAGTTGAAGCTATGAAATTCTCAAAAATATAATCTGAATTAAAAATGTCAAATATTGAAACATTTTATACTTAATTTGTTGCACTTATATACTGAGATCAATAAATAACAGGCTAAAGATATATTGTCAGCATTTTCAATTTAAATAAGCATTTTGCATCTCCATTTTATTTCAAGTTTAATCTCTGATACTGGTACTTGTTAATGAACTGATGATCACTATGAAAGATTCTTTCAAATGTCTCTTTCAATTGTTAATGCTAAATGACTGACACTTACACTATTCAAAAACTAAAATGCTTACTGTTTGGTAATTGTATTTTATTCTTACCTTTAGTTACTTTTTATATTTAATTAAAATGAGATTTGATTCGCCTTGAATTTGTTTATAAGAGGGTTTTTTTTTTTTTTTTTTTTTTTTTTTTTTTTTCCCTCTCTCTCTCTCTAGCTACTTCCTTTGTATCTGCAAAAATGTGAATGTCAATGTGTGATCACTTAACAAAGACTAATTATTCTGCTATTTGTTCATCTGTGCCATATGACATGTTCCAATGTTCAAAAGTAGTTGATATCCATGCTTTCTTTTGGTGCTTACATTTATATCACTTTAAAAATGAATTTTTTTCCTAACTGGAAATAATTATATTGGTTGCCTGTTGCAAATACAATTTGACCATAGTTGGAGTTAAAACCCAAAATTGAGTACATAAAGATTCAAACAAATGATACATTACTCTCTGAAAGCCATATATGCTATGTAGACAAAATATTTGGAATGATTTAAAAAAAAAAAAAAAAAAAAAAAATTGCCTGTTCTTATTGATTCCCGTGTATTTTCTTTCCTTTTTCTTTTGAAGTATGTGACCGTGGTAGCTGGCGAATACAGGAAGACTGGGGTAGGTGAAAATATCCAATGAAATAGACAGAATGCAAAAAACTTACTAAAATTCATAGTAACATCATCAGGGCTATTTGACATTTTGTTTTTGATTTGATTTTTTTTTTTTTTTTTTTTTTTTATTTAATAAAAATAAAAAGTTAAAGTAAAAAATAAATCTAAATTTAAAAAAAAAATGCCTTTCAGTTTTGGTTTGTAAATCATTCAGCTACTTATTGTTGCTATGAATTTTGTCTGGCATTTTTGTACTCTTCTAAATTCTTGAGGATGTCTGATCTGAACACTACAACACACTGTTCACTGTATGTTGGTGTGTTTGCTATGTAGATGTATAGTACTTTGTCTGGGGGTGTAAGATTAACTTATCTGCAATGGAAATTGACATTCAACCTTTTTTTTTTTTTTTTTTTTTTTTTTTTTACTCTTTAACAAGATGATATCAAGTGAAGACTTTTGTCTAAAAAAAAAAGTTCCAAATTATTTGCTAATTTTGTATATTCAATTTTATATAACATTTTATCTTTATTGATGCAAGATTTATTTCCTTCTTTTTTTTTTTTTTTTTATGCTTTCATTTATATAGGAATAGTATTTGAAACTTCAGATAATGGTTGTGATTTTTTTTTTTTTTTTTTTTTTTTTTTTTTACACTTTTATAATTTTTAAGCCTAAAAATATGATCTTCAAAACTCTTGGACCTAAATTTTCAAAATTAACTTTTTTCTTTTTTTCTTTTTCTTTTTTTTCTTTTCAGTAGGATCTATAAACTAATACTATACTCAATTAGATAATAAATGCTTAAACCCCTGACAACTTAAATTCAAGTATGTTTTATTCAAGAGAAGAGTTCAGTTATTATGAATTTATTTTTCTATAAATCATCTTTAAAACATTTACATTCACAAATTGTAGATATGAATCTTGCCCAAATTTAAAGTTATATTTTTGGTTGAATGCTCAATTCTCTGTAATCTACATAAAGTGAAGAGTTTTGAATATAATGGGATGTATGTCTGCACAGTACCTGGTGTGTGTATGTGTGTTTGTTTTTTGTTTGTGTTTTTTTTTTTTGTTCTTTTTTTTTTTTTTTGTGGCTGCGATTCTTAGCTGAATACTTCATTCTCTTCTGTCTTCGGTTGATTGCACAATGTGGTGACCCTCTATTTCCAGCGTTGTGGTTACCACCCTCTGCCGCCGGTTGCACATGGCAGCCCCCGGCACTTTCGGCTCACACACGAGGTGAGTAAATATCTATCCTATATCCAAACCTGCCTCTGTCTTTTGTGGCTGGTCTTGATAATGCTACTGCTATCATCAGTGCGTCATCCTCTTGAGTTTGTAACACTATACTTTGTTGCTGCTGCTACTGTTGTTGTTGTTGTTGTTGTTGCAGGCCAACCTCACTCTACTGCTAGTTGTCACTTCAACACTTGGTGTGCTAAAATTTCTCTCGATCAATTTGGGTTTTCGGTTTGATTTCTCTCCTCCAACTTCATTAAATAGCATTTTATTATTTTGTTTAAAGTTTGGTTGGTTATTTTGGCATGCTTTCTTTTATTCTTGTTTGTGTAGTGCATATTGGTATAGATATCAGCACTTTCATTTACTAGTCTTGAGCTTATGGAATGTCTTAATTTCATTTTTATTTCGTTTTTTTTTTTTTTTTTTTTTTTTTTTTTTTTTTTTACTGCAAAAAAAACAAAACCTGCTATATATATATATATATATATATATATATGCTTTCTTTTAATCTTTTATTAAATATAATGAGCAAGGGATTTCCCTTAAGCCTTTTGATGATTTTTTTTTTTATTTTTATTTTTTTTCCAACCCTGATGAACCAGTTGATGACGGGTAGGGACTTACAAAATTTGTGATAGCATTCTAAATAATAATTAAAAAAAAAATAATGATTTTTTTAACCATCATTGTGGAAGGTAGAATTATGGTGCATTTATACTGTTAATGTTTCAGTTTGAAATAAATGTGATTTCATATGCTATGGTGGTAGAATAGATTATAGCATAACTACATTTCAAAGACATTTAACATCCAGGGAAATTCATCAAAAGGCTTAAGACATTTTTTTGTTGATTTTATTCAATAAAACATGTATATAGATTTAAGGTTTTGTTCACATACTTTTTCTTAATTTATCCTCCATTTGGTTAAACTGGCAGCAATTTTATCTTGCTTTCTGTACAAAGTTGCTTAAATTTTTTTTTTTTTTTTTTTTTTTTTTTTTCTGTTTTAATATTCTTTCTTTCCTAAAGTAATGTTTTTAATATTAGTGTTTTAATTTCATGTCTTGGACTTAAAATATGATAAAGAGATGGTGAATATGGTATGAGAGACGGGTAATTAAAAAATAAAATGGGTGCTGTTCTTGTTTTCTTTCAATTCCTCTTACTACAATTGGGTTTCTGTAAAATTTCAAATTTAACCAAAATGCTAGTTTTAAAATCTAAATGCAAATGTAAATCTCTTAAACTGGCCAGTGTCAGCCATTTGGTAAGTTCGGTGTTCAGGTTTCACATTTGTTTCAGTTAAGCAATGTATTGAAAATTTATTAATGTTGTGTACATTTAAAGAGTCGGTTGCTTTGTTAGAGATGTCATCTTAAAAACCAATGTATTTTGGTTGATTTTTTTTTTATTAAGATTAGTTTTTAGATTTAATACTTGAAAATGAGAACAATTTATTTTTTGTATTGAACTGTGCTAAATTTTGTAGTAAATAAAAATATCCATTCATATTCTTTATTTTCCCTTTTAATTCTTGTATATTAAAGTAAAACTTAAATTTTAAACTTCAGTATTTAATAATTGGAGTTGCAGCCTGCATGAGGGTAATCATTTTCTAGAGTTACTAAACCAGATGTATTATTTATCATTCTGAAATTTTTATTTTCAACTTTATAACATATCAGCTTGTAGAATTTAATTTCATAGTACTTAATAGCTTTTGATTTTTCTTTCTTCTCACCAAATCTCATAACTTCTGTGAAGTGTACTCCATCTAAAAGGCCTCAAAAAGTGAGATTCTTATATGAAATTCTATTAAACTATTTCTCTCATTCTATAAATAATCATTTTTAAATACTAAAAATAACTTGTATGTAATTCGGGCAGCAGGCCTCTCTTTTATGCATGTTTTATTGATATTTTATACATTATTTTCAGTTTTTATAGTGTCCTTAAAAATTTTTTCTTCTGCACACTTAGCCATCAAAAAGAAATAGAGACCCTAAGAAAAAAAAACAAATGGATAAAAAAAACAAAAAAACTCCTTATCTGTTATATTCAACGAATGTCTTTTTATTTATTTTTATATATACACGTCATGCGCAGACAGTACTGTTTGACTGTATCACACGGCTCCTCAGTGTGACTAGACATCTGAATGCCTCAAGTCAGGACTGAACCCTACTGACTTGGTGTCAAAGTTTCTACCACTACATTGATCATCACTCTGCAGAGAGAAACTGCTAAATCTAGCATATTGCTTTTACCAATGTAAACAAATGCCAATCAGTCAGAGGGCTCCAATTCATTTTACTGAAGAGCTTTGCATTATGAGATATATATATAAGTTGCTGCAAACGGGCTGCATAATTTAATTATTGAATAAAACCTACTGTTCAAACTTTATAATTGCTTTTCTTTGTTAGGTTTTGTGTGTTAAATTACTAAAAAGGGAGTGGGGGGATCACACAGACTAAATGTATTATGTTTATCACTTATCACATTTTGGCTTAAATATGCAGGAGTTAAATTTTAAATTTTATTCATTTCATTTGAAAGTCTTTTTCTATTAAATTTTAGGTTTTATCTATTCCTGACAAAATGAGTTGCTTGAATGCATGTTTTTTTTTTTTTTTTTTTTTTTTTTTTCCGCTTATATACACACACACACACACACTGTGTTGTGACACCTTAGCAAGAGTGAGGGTTGTGCACAGAAATAGATTCTAAACACTAGCATGTTTCATTACCCATTCACTTGTTTATAGTTATTGTTTCCTTTTGTGTCCAGCTAAAAAAGTTTTTAAAGCAATATTAATAATGTTTTAAGAGAATCGGTATATTTTTTTTTTTTTTTTTTATCCTGATTTTATTATTGTAGTAGTTTGATTTGTAAATTACATTTTAGTAATCTTTATACAAATGGGTCATAAACATTGATTTTACTCTGAAAATTTTACTGCTGTTCCAAAATAAACTGCTAATTGTAATCTTAGGCAAAAAAAATCTGCAACAAAGTTTTTCTAGATAATCTTGGCTTGCACTACTAACCTTAAAATAATTATTTATAGTCTTAAAAAAAAATTTTTCCTCTCTCTCACACACCCCTCTTCATCTGATAGTTCTCTTAACTATTGCTTGTCGCTCACTTAATTGCATGGCAATCTTACATAAATATTTTTCATTACTCAAAATTATGAATTTTTCAATTAGAGAATGGAATGTCCTGGTGATTATAGCTTAATTTTATTAGATTCTATGTAATTTAAAAATATATCTTAGTATCTTTTAAAAGAAACTCTTAGATGTTGGAATAGGGTTTTGATGTTTTCTCTTTTTAGTTTTCTTGATTCATGCTCATTTTTAGTTGTCTGGTTTTTGTTTTCTACTGATTGTTCTTTTAGGTAAATTTGTAATGCAAAATACTTCATTCTGATAAATTCTTTTTATTTAAAAACATCTAAGTGGGTAAAGCTTTTTATTTACTGCTGATTAACCAAGTTTCTTTCACTCTACTGTATTTTGTTTCTCTATTTCCAGTTGTGTGATTTGCACAAAACTAAAAATATTCACCCCCCCCCTTCCCATTATCCCATTTAATAAATGCTCTCTCTCTCTCTCTCTCTCTCTCTCTCTCTCTGCCATCTGGAATTGATCCTTGCACATCATAGCATGGCGAACATTTCTTCACTTTGGCCACTAAACTCTTCCATCTTGGACACATTTATGATCTCACCTCAGCTGGATAACTTTTTATTCTATGGTGTTTGTTTTTTTTTTTTTTTTTTTTTTTTTTTTTTTCCCTCTTCCTTCCTCCTTATATTGTCATGACCTGTATGATAATCTGTTGATACCTTCCTAAGTAAAAAGTTCAATTTCATATTTCTTTAATTTTATCATTGATTACAAATATAAATTGTTTATTTTTCTTAAACGTCTTGTTTTTTTTATAAATGGTTTCAGAAAAAAATAATGCTTACATACTAACAATTATGATGACAGTAATTCTATGAATTTTGGGAGCTTTGTACAAATTCGTTTATATATCAATTTTAGTGGTTGTTATTTAATATTTCATTAATTCTCCTTTGTCCATTGCAGCTGAAGGAAATGTCTCAACTTGTCAACAGCATTGATGAAGAAGAAGAGGAGGAGGAGGAGGAGGAAGAAGAAAAAGAAGAAAAGGAAAAGAAATTAGCAGGTGAATCTGTAGAGTCTGCTGCAGTTGCAGCCACTGCTGCTACTGTTAATGATGACAATGATTCTGCATTAACAGAATCTAAAAGACCCTGCAAGAAGAAAAGTGAACTGGAACAAATTGTTGCAGTTCCCCAGCGAAGGAAGGTACTAAGCAAACAATTTCTTTTACTAGTAGAAGCAACAAATCCTATTTATATTTTGTATTGTCAGTACCTGACAAGTAGTAGTATTTTCTTTTTAGTCTCTGTCTGTGTGTGTGTGTATATATATATATATATATATATATATATATATATAATATGAAAAATATCTTATTTCATACCACAAACCTCTAATCATGGCTTGGCGTTTCTTCTTGAAACAGCCTCTCTCACAATTTGTTTTTGAGATCTTCAGATAAAGCTGGTTGACACCTCTGTCAAACCAAATGAATCTGGTCACAAGGAAGTCATTTGCAGGATTTTAAAAAAAAAAAAAAAAATGTAATACCTGCTTGATCATAATAAACACCAGGTTATAAATTTCAGTATTAACTTTTCCTTGTTTTGCAACACTTTTTTTTTTTTTTTTTTTTTCTTTTTTACACTATGGCTGGTCACTCATAATTCACTGGTATGTTGAATTGGGTTGGTGCAAAAATAATGTCGTTTTTTGACGTTAAAAATTACGTCAAAAAACGACATTATTACGTCGTTATTTTTGCACCAACCTAATAATTAGTGCCTTCAGGGAACTGTGGTGTTTTGACTTCAGAGTTGGTTTCCAAATCTTTAAGAATTTTCAGGCTCAAAAAAAAAAAAAAAAGCTGAAAATCATTCTCAAAGCAAGGGTGATAGGGGATTGGTGGCATCCCTTACCTCTTGGCAGCTCTACTCAGCTCTGCAGGGACTCTCATCAGCAATTTTCAATTCTCTCTGCTCAAGGTCCCAAATTGCCTTCAAGATAGTTTGCTGAACGGATGCTCATTAAGTCATTAATTTATTCACTTCCGTGCTCTTCCAAATTTGGTTTGCTCAATTCTCTATCAGCATGCCTGTCACTTGCCTACAAACTTTTGGTAAAGCAAGAATAAACAGAATAAATCTATACCCCCCTCTTTTTTATTCTTCTAGGGTTGTATTGAAGCTCTGTATTTTTGTTTCTTAAAAGAAAAAAAAATGTAGAGGAAGCAATAACACCCTCATGCATTTAATGTCTGCTTCAGTGAAATGGTATAGTAATATAAAATATACCAGCCCAAAAGGATTTTTATAAATAATAAAAATGGCCAAAATGAAATTTCTACAGGTCCCACTCTACATGATTAAAGGAAATCAATGTCATAAAAACCTACTTGAAAAATTATTCTTACACAATATACAATATATGACTATGGGTATTTAATTAATGTTTACATTTTATCTTCTTAAAATGTTAAAACCATGTTCTAAGTGTCAACAGTAGAATTTCTCTGGGTCTAGCTAATGTTTTATTAATTGATAAAGAGACTCACAAACTGTGTCCTACACTTACCTCATTTTGGCTTAAATTTTCAATTGTTCCATGTGCTTTTACTTAGCATGCCTTCATATTTTTTGCCAACTTGACTGGTTTATCACTAACATTATATGAAAACAGTTTTCATACTAAACAAAACTCTATGGCACAGGATGCCTATTTATTTTTAAATTCAGTCATTGTTAAAGATAGTGTTAGATGATCCTTTTCACTCAAAGGAACAAATTTATTTATTAACTTCAAAACATGATAGCATTATGACAAGTGGTTGTGTAGTAAAATTGAATTTAATGCTGAGAAAATACAAAATGCACTCCAGCTTCTAATTCCATTATGCTTTATGCACAAATTCTGCTTCTATGTTAGAAAAAGTTGAAGTTTTGTAACTTGCACCAAAATAACTAATCTAGAAATTGGAATTTAACCTTCTAAATTTACAGAAAAATGACTGTTTTAAAACTGACCTGACATTGTTATTCATTTTATGATTGCTTGAAGTTATAGGCAATGTAATTTAGAATGCAGTAGAACCTTATTGTCAGAGATATAGATAGGTTTCAATTCCTCTTGCAGATAATGAAATCTTTGGATAACAACGGCCACACACACACATATATATATATATAAGAGAGAGAGAGAGAGAGACTAGGTCAAAAAGTAATGCCTGTTCTTCACTTGACTAATAGGTGAAGCACACTAAACCTACCAAAATAAGCTTTTGGGATTTCAAATTTCATCCTCATATCTTTCTTCCCTGAAACCCTAAAATTCCCCCAAAGATTTTTTTTTTTTTTTTTTCTGCTTGAGACACCAGGTTGAATAATTTACTTTGGTTCAGCAAGGTGTTTTTAGTTTTTGTTCCAAATAAAGTGAATGTTGATATGCAGTCCAAATTTAATTGGTACAGTTAGAATAGAAGAAAATCTAAGATGAACTTGGGTTTATGTTTCTTAACGGGAGATCAAAATCTTGGATTTAGTAACTGTAAGTCTTATCTTAAACTTGCTGGCCTTTTTTTTTTTTTTTTTTTTCTTTTCTAGCCTGGCAGGAAACCTAAGGGAGGACGCAAACGAAAAATCACCACACGATCAGCTACAGACCAAGAACCAAAGAGATTAAAAACTGATGAAACAATAGCCAAAAAAGAAAATGGTAAACTTTTTCCCCTCCCTCCCTATTTCACTCTAATTTCTCCTGTTTTATTTAATTTCAATTATTGATTTCATATTAAACCCTCTCTTTCAAAAAGGTCCTACTGAAGGCAGAACTACCAGACGGTCACATCAACTTGCCAAGAAAATGTCAAGTACTTCTCCAGTAAAAGAGCCAGGTCAGTTTCTTGGATATCAATTCAGTTATGTTTTTAAAGAAAATATTTCAACATTTAAGCATTAATCTTTTAAGTTTTTACCAATAGAATTAATGTTTTTGTTTGTGGCCTGATTTTAGGCTTTCTGAAAAGTTCTTGTTCTGGCCAAGAAGTAATTTTTAAAAAAAAAAAAAAAAAAAAAAAAAAAAGAGAGAATTCATACTTGACCAAATTTTCATAAGTGTGTGAGAATGAGAACTTTTCAGCATCCCACTCATATTTCATTGACATTTTCAAGGTAGAATAAACTGGTTATGATTACTTTTCATTTTTGATTCAACTTGAGTTGATATGATTGAAAATATTACGCATAAATTTAGTTTAAAAAATTTTTATACTTTTTCTTTCAAAATATTGAAACTGCAAGTTTTATTATTGCTGAAATTTCAACTGATAGTGAATATATTAATAACAAACTTAAATGGTGTCATTTGAAAGTACTTTGGATGATAACGTTTGTAATAAAACAATGCCTCCAATATTAATTTGAAGAAAATGATACACTTGAATTATACATTTAATCAACATTGTTTTATTTATGATAAACTAAAAAAAATTTAATGTAGTTGAATTTCTCGTAGGTTATGCAACCATTTCTATGTACAAGCTGCACAATTGAGACTGTAATCAAGATTCAGTTCATTCAATTGTCTACATGTTTTGAATTTTGTTCTTTTCTAGTCTCTAAAAAAGATTCTGAGAATTCGCTTGATGATACTAGTCAAACAGCAACTTCAGATCAGTCCACATCATCAGTTAATGAGAAGAAAAGAGGAAATTGCAAAGAATCTGCTCCTGTTGCTGCTCCACAGCATGAAACATTAAACAAAAAAGAAGGAACCTCACAACCTGAACGCAAGAAAACGAGAGGTTGGCCCAAGGGTGTAAAGAGAGGCCCTCCTACTAGGCGGCATGGAAGGCGACATGGAAGACGGCGAGGAAGACCAACTAAGGTGATGCTGTTTTCATTTTTTTTTTTTTTTTCTTTTTTTTTAATTCTCAACTGATATTTTTTCTTCATTATTACCATCTTTTATTAATCTTTACAATTTGCCTAATTTGTATGTGACAAAGCAGTTAAATAAAGAGGATGAAGAAATAAACCTATTTTTGGTCTTTAGCTGTAAAGTAAAAACTTCAACCTGATTGTAAAAGCTAATGAAACCTATTTTGAGTTTGAGAAAGTACTTACATATGTCTTACATAACATTTTCTTTTAGATGTTGCATCGAAAATTTGCTGAGACCACCCCCTGCACAACAAGTGAAGGCAACATTGCCACAGATGAGCAGCAAGATCAAGATCAGAATCAAGATAAAGATCAGCAACAACAGGAACAGGAACAACAGCAACAGCAACCACAAGAAGAACAACAGCAAGAAGAACAGCAGCAGCAACAGCAGCAGTCCCCTGTGGAAGAAGAGAGCCCTGAACCAGAATCAGAGAACACGAGTGGCAGCAATACAAACAATGAGCCAACAATAGAAGAAACTGCAGATAAAATAGATGATGTGGACAAAAGCCAGTTGCCTGTGAAAGCCTATGAAGAAGAGGAGCAGCCGTGTGTAGAACCTGCAACTAGCCATCAGGCTGTTGTGTCTTGCTCTGATGAAGACGAAGATGATGAGGATGACGATGATGAAGAGGAAGAAGAGGAAACACCTGTGGTAGAATCTGTGATGTCTCCACCTGCAGCATCAACTGAACCCAACTGCCTTGATCCTTTGCCTGCTTCTGAGCAAAATCTGCAAGAATTACAGAATACTACAATTAAGTCTCCAGCAAATCAGCTTGAATCTGAAGATGAGAAAGATGATGATGATTTGAGCAAACCTGACAACGAGCATTTGGTTAAGCAACCAACTTGTAACAACCAGTCTGATGAAGAGGATGGTGATGATGAAGATGATGATGATGAAGAGGAAGATGGCGATTCTAGTTCGGCCGAAGAGGAAGATACTAATCGGTCGGATATAGAACTTGAACCTTACACCCAACCAAATGCTATTGTCAGTGATATTGATGATAGTCCAGCTCCTCTGACGCCTCCAGTCAGGACTCCATCACCTGAAGAAGAATCTCCAATTTCATCACCTCCCTGTCCTTCTCCAGCTGAAGGCATCACCTCACTTAACCAGAAAAAGATTGATATGGAAACTCTTGGTGATGCAGACGAGAGTGATGATGAAAGTGATGATGAGGACGATGATGACGATGAAGATGATGAGGACGATGAAGATGAAGAAGAAAAAGGAATTGAAGAAATTTCAAAAGAAAAGCCCAAAAGTCCTGTAACACCTGTAAAACGTCAGATTGATGATGATGATGAAGATGAAGAGGAAGATCTTGATGAATCTGAGCCAGAGGCTGAAGGGCCTCTTCCTTTGTCTGTGACAGCACCACAATCTTCATCTCCTGTTGCTGCTGAAGATACGCCGGGTATTAGAGAGGACGAGTTATCACATGATTCTATTGATGATGATAACAGCCCTGATGCTGATATTCCAAGTGATGACAATTTCCAAGACTTCAGCAGTGACAATAACACTGTGCAGGGACCACTGAATGGCCCACAGAATTTTGATGTTCTTGCTAAGGAATTGCATAAAAACTTTGAAATTGAAAACAATACAACTGGAGATTTGGGTAATGACCAACAACTTCCAGCACAGCAAGAAAATTTAAATATGAACAGTTTAGAGGCTCCTCCTTCAGCTGCCTCAGGAGCATCTCAAAACCAAAGCTGCAACAATGTGGGTGGCGTATTTACACCAACCCCTAGCAATACAATCAATAATGTCCCCAATACAAATCTTTCAAATGGAGGATTTGGAGCTGTGGATATAGATGTCACTCAACTAGGACTAGAATCACCCACATCAATAAGCAGCAACGAAATGCCTGTCAGTTCTGTGGAAACAACGCCTACTCCAAACTTTCCTGACTGTGCTCAAGTGCAGAGTTTTTGTAATAACTCTGGGCCAGGACGTTTTATGGACACTGTCAACTCTCCGCAACCAGTGAGTAGCACCGGTTCCTATATGCCTCCCAACACCACAGTCAACTACTGTCATTCTGTAACTACATATACTGCTCCTTCAGTGCTCCTGCCACAGAATACACAACGGCTCAGCCACACGTCACCACCCTGCAGTTTGCAGCATGCCAGACAAAGTCCGAATTATCAGACGAACGCAAGTTGCAGTCTGGCCAAACTGCAGCAGTTGACTAATGGCATAATGGAAATCGTTCCTGAAAATACAATGACCCCACCTCCAAATTTAACGCCACCCCCTGTGAATATGACTCCACCCCCAACTATGGTACGAAATATGGCAACGCCTCCCATCCCTACCCTACAACCCCAGATGAACCAACAATACAAACAATTCCAACGCCGGCCATCTAATGTCCGCAAGAGTCCCAACGTGCCGAACGTGACGGTCAATCCGAACATGACATTTTCCCCTAATGTGACTATCCCCCAACCAGGCATGATTGCACGCTACAATGTCATTAATGGCTATCGCATGCAGCAATCCATGATCAACCCTGGTTATATCTCCAACCCCAGTTTCATCAACCAATCACAATTGCCAGTACAAATGAGTGTCGTTAATATGCATGCTAACCAACCATTTCAACAACAAATCCAACCTTCACAATCGAACAATCCTGTTTATACAACATATGGTTACCTAAATGCAGGCCTCTCAGCGCCAGCACTCAATATGAATATGAGGCGGTAGTAAATACTACTTGGTTCTGTACATAGTCATTAAGTCCATGTCACACAAGTAGTGTTGCAAAATGCGGTTCAGTTGGCTTATCTTCCTTGCCCTTCATGCTTTTGAGCATCCTGTTGCCAACACTGACCGCGTGTTGTTGCATCATTCGTTGTAAATATCATCAAGGTGCACTCATAAACATTGTCATCAACAACATTTGCAATCTGACAGTTACATTACATGTACAGAGAAGGCAGCCTATGAACAGAGTTTGTAAAGAAGGCTGAATTATTGTCACTTTTGGTCAGACTTTATCCCTCTTCCTCTACTCCTCGAAATTATTTTTTGGGGAATAAAAAGTAAAAAGATTACTTGTAGTGTTTAAGTCAGATCTGATAGTTGGGAAGAATAAAAAACAAAAAAATAAAAACAAAAAAAAACACAAGTGACCTATGTATAATTTTGTGCTCGGGAAGGGGGGTGGGGATTGTGTCCAGTATGTTGTGCTTGGGCATAAATTGTGTGTCCAGTATGCTAGCCAGGAGGGCACTGATGTGTTGTGCTAGGCAGTCAGTATGTTGTGCTTGGAATTAGTGAATGGGCTCTAGTTGGAGACAGGCTCCAGTTTTTACTGCAACTGAGAACAATGGAGAAGCTGGAGATTGGCCACTTGGTGTTGCCAATGATGTGATGTGTATCTCCCCTCACTTGGTTATGTCTCCAATATAGACGACACTAACTGGACCTTGGGCCAACTTGCTGTTACTGCGTCTTTGTATTTCTCCTCTATTCCTTCCACTATGTACAGTTTCCATTTAATTTTTGTCCTGACTAGAGTCAGCAGTATATTTTTGATTATTCAAATCCTCCTATAAACGTAACAAATTACGACAATTGGTTTTAGGAGGCTAATTCTTAAAATATATATTTCACTTGTATTTTTATTTTTATTTATTCTTTTAATCTGTTCTTTGTTCTTAAGTTTGCCATGATTTCTGAATCCTTCCAATCTCTTGCTGCTTTGCTACTCTTGAATAGTGAACATAGGTTTTGCTCGTTAATGGATGTGACAGAAGTCTTAAGGACTCTTGTCCTTTAGCCTCTCCATCTCGTTAATGGTTAGTTGCACCTGCATGTAGATTGTGTGCATCCTCTTTTAGACATACACTTGGTGTATGACAACTTTCTGGTCTTAGAGGTACAAATCAAACAATGTGTAAATTTATATACTGTTGAAAGATTAGGCTATTCTCTAAGCATGCACATCATCCTCATCATCATTCTCATCATCATCATCATTGTATGTATGTATGCTTCCTGATGCGTTAGAGAGAGAAAATATGAATCATTTTAAATCTTGTTGCCTTGTGTTACTGACATAGCAATGTTCCCATAGAACATGTCTGACCATACATCCTTTCTTCCCTCTCCAGTTCCCTTAGGTTTTCATTACTATCCCCTCCCTTGACTTTGGGGATTGCTGAACTCTCCACTATCCTCAGATTTGTCTTCTAACAGTTAGCTTCACTGAGTGCCTTTGATTCTAGAACCTCTCGATTTTGATTCCAGACTGTTGTCATCTTCCATTCATGAAAGTAACAAATAGCAATTTGCCTGTCTCTTGGTGCATACATAAGCAACTTTTTCCAGCACTTGACCTAGTTAGCTGGACTGGATTTGGATCAGCCACCTCCCTCTTTTTGTATGTAGTTGTATTGTCGGTAATTACTGTCATTCCTTCTACGTCTCTAGCTGTTGTCATATTGACAACATGGGAACTTTTAGTCCAAATAACCTTGCTCAGTTTTCATATGTAAAGTTTACTTGCTGGCACAATATATAGATATTTGATTCTAAGTTTTGTGAATGAAAGCTCTGTGCAAGATGGTTTGCAACTGGAGTGTCCTCTTCTGCTCACTGTAGAAAGGTGCTATACCAGGCTCCCAACACTCTTCCCCTCCTGTTACCAAATAAATTTTATATTTTGTGTTTCAAACAACACATTTATTATTTACTTCTGAATTATCAATTGTGTGCTTGTATTGATCGCTACTTACAAGTTTCCTTTCAAGAAAAAAAAAATCCTTTCTAATTAACTAAGATTTTTTTTTTTTTATAGGCCTGCTAAATATAACTGCATTTAGTTTAAGTTTAATCTAAGCCCCATTCATGATTACTCTTACTTATTTTGTTAGAAATATTCAGCATGAAATTTCTTAAATATTTTCTTTTAATTCCATTGAGATGGTACATTCATAAGGTGACCAGGTGTCACCCTGTCTTTCTAATAGAAAGACTGGAAAATAACTTTAGTCCCCACTGATCAGTGGATTGAATTGAATAGTAACTGTACCATGTGCTTTTTGTTTGTTTTTTTTAATCTAATCTACATTTATTTTTTCACAAATTTTGACATTCTCTAATGTATTTTCGTTTTTTTTTTTTGTTTTTTTTTAACTCTTCCACTTGCAGTTATTTATTAGCAGACCTTTTTCTCTAAATTGCAAATTAATAGTTGCATGTAAATCAGTGTGCCAATTTGTAAAAAATGTAAAGAGAAATTATTGCTTGCTTGCCAAATTTCTTGCAGATTTACAAATTAACACACTGTTTCTGACAAAATGACACACCACGCAGTTTTTTTTTATTTTTTTTATTTCAGCAATTATAGTTTCCAGTCTATTTAAATTATGAATCAACTTTTTAATATATTTCTTTCCTCTGTGACTTTTTCCTCATCCTCCACCATTTCTTCATTTGGCTGCTCCTCCTCTTCTGATGCAGCTGCTACATTGAATCCTGGTACATAAAGCTCAGCTGCTAGTTGGAATTTCTCTGGAGAAGGTGGGGCAAGGATGTGGATTTCAGTAATAAATGGACCTATGGAAGAAAATTAAACTCAGGAATAAATTAAAAAATATTTTTGTGTGTAAACACGCACACAGTATTAGTAAATGATCTTACCAAGTTTCTCACTTCGACCTTGGCAAAGTTTATCTACCAGTTTTTGGAAATTTTCTAACAAGTGATCTTTGTTCATGTTCAGCTGAAATGATTAACAAAATGTTTTCATTTGAACAATTGAAGAAAAAACAAAAAGAAAAGCAAGACCTGTAAATCGAAATCTTAGTAAAAAAACTCTTACTGACCTGTCCAAATGGGACTTGTAAACTGCCAACATCTTCATAAAGCTTCTTGGACTCATAACCGACTCCAAACAGAAAATGATGCAACATAGCCTCCACATCATCACCTAAAGTTCCTGGAAATAAACTTTTAATGTCATTCATTCATCCTTGCAAGAGTTATTTCCCTCTTCAATTAAACTAACGCTTTATTTTTTTATTAAACTTGGACCCAATAGGATTTGTCCTGAATGTGATTTTTTTTTTTTTTTTTTTTTTATATATATATATATATAAAAGTTTTGGTTAAAGAGATTTTTGTATTTATGGAAATGAATAATCTAAAGTATTGAGATTGTAGTGAGGAAAAAAAAAAAGTTACAGGAAAATAGCATACCCTTCCTTTGGTGAGGAAACTTATCTTTGAAAATGTGTCTGAGAACCATCAATTCAGTAAAGATCCCTGGTGTACACAGAACTTGATCGTACATGCTTCTGGCAATGACTTCATTTTTCAGCTGAAACGAAAACAATACAGAAGTTTAATTTTTTTAAAATAAATGTACTACAATAGTTAAGATGTAATTCATATTTTCAAAGTGTACTCTTACCTGTGTAATCAGCTCGACCCCTCCTGCAAACGAAGCCCCTGCTGAAAGAGCCTTCTCTACATCTTCAGTTTTCTTAAAAAAAAAACACACACACAAATTAATGAGTAAGTGGTGGAGGGAACTTTTTCAAATCAGTCTACCAATAAGGCAACTTCTTCACACTTAGATGTAAATATGTTAACTTCAAGGATAAGAGTAAATGTTTTTAAAGTTACTGCCTTTTTTATTTTAAATTATAATAAATATACTTTGCTCTTTTGGTTTTGATTGTTTATTTCTTTTACAGAGCTTAATAAACTCATGACTATAAACAAGATGGTCTGAATAGCAAAGTATGTTATAATTTCTCAAAAAAAATTAAGACAATGACTTACATCAGATAACACAAGACAGCGAGGTGGTGTTCCAGAGTCAAATTGGTGAGGATACAAAATTGTACTCTTTACATTAGCCAAGAATTTAGTCTGAATGAGAGGGGGAAAAAATAAAAATAAAAAAAATACACTGAAAGGGTGATAATAAATTAGAAATTGGTGAATTAATGTGAAATGGTTTAAGAAAAAAACTTCACACTTGAAAATTTATAGTTAAAATTAAAATGTACTTCATTGTAAATTATATGAAGTAAAAAATTAAGTTTTTTTTTTTTTTTTTTTTTTTTAAGTGAGGAAGGGTAGCAGTTTGATACTCACCTTTTTCTTTGTTTTCATATCAAGTTGCATGTCTGCATAAATTAAACCATCCATATTATTTAGCATCATTGGATCTGCATATTCCTGGTGTTTGGTAACTGCTGCTTCTAATGTGTTGCTCTGTTGAGGATAGAAGCTTCTAATCCAAATATTGTCAGAAGGTTTTCGGGCAAGAAATTCTGGACTCTCCTTTTTCAGTGTCACTTTCTTTAATGAACTAATATACAACAAAAAAAATAAGTGGATCAAATGCTTTTTTTTTTTTTTGCTTATGATTGTCCATTTGTGAATAGGCAAAGGTGAATTTGAAAACAAGTAGTTGTACATGGCATTATGTAGAAAAAACATTTTAGAAATGAAATGTTGTATATGATGGTGGGGGGGGGTCTATAATTTTTTCTTTATGCCCTCAAACTGACTAAAATATATTAAATACTTTATTTACAAATATAACATTTTCTTTTAGTTGTCTTGATTAGTGCAAAAACTTAAATTACCAGGAAGGTGTTTTTGTCTCATCAATTTGTGAAACAGCACTTAGGTTATCAAATTGCAAATGTTCTTTCTAGATTGAAAAGCAGAAGTTGTAGGGACAAATTTATTAAATTAATTACTAGGTTTCAGTTAAACCTGCAGAAGTTGTTTTCTTTTTTGTTTGTTAATAGTCAAACTGCTTTTAAGGTAAAGCAAAAATCAAACCATTCATTCTCTCATAATTAGCAATAATAGTGAATTTCGGTTAGAAAATGTTTTCAGGGAGCTGTGATATTCCACAAAAATGGCTTTGATAGGCTCAGTCCAGTTTAAAGGAATCAATATTTACGAATGAGAGAGTTCTCTAAATTCAAAATGGGGAGGAACCAATAATAAAAACATCCATCTATTATAGAGAAAAAGGTTAAAAAGCTAGTCTGGGAAGAGAAATGAATTTGATTCTTGCAGTTGCTCCTGTTTTGGCTTTGTGCCAGAATAAACTTGGTAAATATTTGTTAGAACATGACAAGACTTTTAAAGCACATTAAAAATTTAGAATAAAGGCTCTTTTAACATTTACATAGTCCCTTTCATTCATTATTACAGCTGCCTTATGTTGATTAAAAGTAAAAAAAAAAAAAAAAAAAAACATTTTTAAGAAACAAGCAATGCCATTTTTATTTTTAACCATTATTAATTAAGTTTAGTTTTTTTTAGTGTTAAATTTTATAACATTTACTGGAGCCAGGATTTGAGACCTGGAATTCAATCAACAGGAAAAGCACCAAGAGGAAAGAATATAAAATAAAACGCTGACCTTTTTTTCCGTTCAAATACAAAGGATTTTTCTTTAGGAACATTTGGAGCCTTAAACCTGATTCTTTGATGCTTGCAGCAAACTTGTTGAATGGAAAAGGGACCAAATCTTCTTAGGCCATTACTGTTATTCACTAGGGTCAAAATAAGGCGGTTACCAGGAACTATTAAATGAAGAACATTAACATTGCAATGAAAATAGAATCAAGGTATTTTCTTGTCTGGATTAAAGAAAAATAGATTTGCTTTAAAATCAATGGTTTCATCAAACGGTCCACAAATAATTGAACAATTAACAAAACTAGGAGGAATATTACAAACCTTGAACAACTAAAATGTTGGGAACAAATGTCATATGAGTGTGTCTCATATTTCAAATATATCCACTAAAAATGTTTGAAGTAATAAAACGTGTTCATACCAAAAAAAAAAAAAAATTTTTTTTTTTTTTTTTTTACAATTAGTGATTTAACCAAAATGATAAAGCATTGCAAATGACTAGATATATAATAATAAAAAAAACAAAAACATTTCTGTTTAATGTATTAAAAGGCCCATAAAAGAATTTAAAATAGAGTACTATATATATATATATATATATATTATTTTTGTGTTCGATTTTCATTGGTTAGTCATGTTATATATATATATATATATATATATATATATATATATATATATATGGAAAAAAGACAATATTTACATTATTTGTGCAGAAATTTAAAAAAAATAAAATAAAATGTCCCTTGTTTACAATCTTTAATCAAATTTTATAAAAATTAATCTGGTGGAAGTTTAAGTTATCTCCCTTAACACCTAAATTTTTTTTTTTATTATAAATGTTTTATTTCGAAGGATATTTTGTAAGTATATAACAGGAATCATAAAACAAAAACTAATAATTGCTAAATGCACATAGCACATCTCTAAAAACAGAAACAATGTGGTAAACAGGATTCCCAGTAAGTATCAGAGAATGAGATATAGAGAAAAAGAAATTCTGGTATTTCTTTTATTTTTGTGTTCGATTTTCATTGGTTAGTCATGTTTCACGTTAGTATAATTTGTGGCATTCTGAATTCAGAGAGAGAAAATGTCTCCATTCAAAATTTCAAGAAATTAACATTCCAAGCTAACCTGAAAAACCATGTATTTATTTGTGTATGTAAGTGTATAATTCTAGTTTGTCTATGTGGGATTCAGATAATGTATATTCGTAAGTGTGTGTGTGTGTGTCTAGTAGACATATTAAGTTTTTTTTTTGGTTTTTTTGTATGTCAATTTGGGAAATTTTCTTATGTACCATACATTTATTTTAGATAAACATGTTAGATTCTTTAAAGGTTTGTAATGTAATATAATGTTTTTGACGTGTTTATAGTTGGTAATATTGTTATTAATAGGCCCTTTTCCATGAAGGATTATGTTCTTTTAATTAGGGTGGCACATTAGTAAAAACAAAGTTATGGCCAGTTTTGTTTCTGCGTATTATGAGTGAGTTTGAATGTCTGTCTAAATGTAAATCTTATGTTCGTAGATACAGTATTTTAGATTTCATGGTGTCTCCCTGGCATAAATTCTTTTACATTGTAAACAATTTATTTAATAAGTACCAGCATCTGTATTGGTGTTGGATATTTTTTCCTAATTATATCTCCAATTGTCTTGGACATGGTGGTAAATATCCTAGTATTAAGGATAACTAATTTATTTACAAGCTTAGTAAAAAAAAAAAAAAAAAAGCATTAGTAAGATTATAATTTTTGTGTTGTTAGAACTGCTATTGGTAGTGTCTAGTTTTGGGGATTTTGTAAGCTTGTTTTTCTAATGTTGAGGATGAAATAGTGTGGGTAGTGAAGAAGTCTGAATGTTTTCTCAATATATTTCTCTTCACTTAGATATTCTAGGTGAAATATTCTACACTTCCTATTTATTCATCTTACAATTCTGTTAAATTCCAATCTATATCTTATCCCAACTATATATATATATATATATATATATATAGCCCAAATTCAAACTAGCAAATGCAGAAACAGATTTTTCTTCTTAAAAACAGCCATAAAATCTCCACATCTAGTTCAGAAATACTTGAAATTTTAACTGTAGTTGTTGGCACTGATCTCATGAATGTGATGCTGCCAAGAATAAGAAGTTCAGCATAGATTTTTTTTTTTTTTTTTTTTGCTCAAAAATTTTACAGAATTTTCCAAAACTTTTCTGTCCAAAATCAAAAACTATTTCATGAACAATTTAACATGATTATATATATATATATATTTTTTTTTTTTTATAGATACAAATATTTTCATAATGTATGACGTCATTTGGATACACATTGAGCAGATATGAATGAATGAGAGAAAATCATGTGGAATTGTGTTTAAATAAAGTAAAATCGACCTTGCTGACTGAACACTCCTCTGTGGCCCAATCAGTTAAGGCACATCAGGCTATAAGACAGTTCTGTATAGGATACATGTTCGATTCCTGTCAGAGGACACATTTTCTATGAAAATTTCTCAGACATTGAGGCTGGTAAATGTCATTAATACTTTTTATTATAAACAGAGCATTTACTTAAATATTTGTATCTATAGAAAGAATGTATAAACATTAAAAACAAAAAAGTCTTAAATAATTGTTGGACCTTGTCCATTTTTTATATATATATATTTCATACAATCAAAATTAAGATAACATGAAAATGATCATTTTCACCTTGTAAAAATAAAATTCACAAGATTTTTTTTTTTTTTTAATAGGATTCAACAGATTACTACCTCCATGTGTGTGCGTATATATATATATATATATATATATATAAGTATAATTCATTAAGAGTTTAATAAAGTACCAGATAAACACAGCAAGTAATAAGAACTTTAAGAAAGACAAAAAGTAAATTTCCAAAGTTGTCTAGTTGGGTCTGCTATAGCAGGGGCTTTCAAGCTTTTTGACTTGCGAACCCCTTTATATTTCAGGCTTTACCTTAGGGACCCCCTTATAGACGCTTATGAAATTTATACATAAATATTTGCTGAATATAACATAATTTTGCATTAATGCAAAAGCCTAACAGCCAATGAGAAAGCCAGAAATTGCAAAATAGATCCAAAATTCAAATCCTTTGGTTCCTTCTCTGCATGAATAGAATCCATTATCTTTATCAATTTAAGATACAAATTATATTAGTATATCAAATCTATGAAATAGTTTATTGAATCAATTTATTTCATGATCGGCCTATAAGTTGCACGTCACCCATAAAAAAAGTGTTTGCTGTCCACGGACCCCCTATCTTGTCCTTGTGGACCACAGTTTGAAAACCCCTGTGCTATAGTACCACCCATGCCTCTTCAAATGCTTTCATCAGTAACTACCTCTACATCATTTTCAATATACACTGAAACAATATCTTTACAATCACCTAAATTCACAAGTTTATCAATGCCACAATGAGTGAAGTTATATTGCAAAATTTAAATAGACTTGATAGCATTGAAGCCACAATTTTTTACCCTTGAAGTCAAAACTAATAGCACATTACCCTTCCTATATATGTTAAATAGTAGCAATAATGACCAACTAAAAGTTTAGAGAAAACCTACAAACAAAAGTAAATTCTTATTCTTACCACTGTAATGGAATAAAATCTGGTATAATTACAGGATTTTATTTAAGAGCACAAAGAATCTACAGCTCCACATATTTACACAATTAAGAAATATGTTAAATATACTTTAATGATAAAGTAATAACAAATAATGAGAAAGGGGTACAGAAAAAATATATATACATATATATGTGATACTATTTGTTGCTACCATGGTAAAATAAAACCTAGGAAAGTTTTCTTATCAATAGAAGGAGTGATATGCTGAAAGACTTTGGAACAAGAAAGGTTGATGCCTAAAATCCGTGGGAAAAGACTGATGATTTAATTCACATAATAGACAGCACCTGGAATTGTGTGTCGAGGTTTTGAACAATGGAAAACAAACCACACTTAGAGGGCAATGATGATTGACATGTGTTCTACACAGCTGAAAATGCAAGCTGTAAAGCAAAAATTCCATTTCTGGTAAACAACAAACTTGGAGTTGATTTTCTCCTGTTCAAAAGTTGAGTTGAAATACTAGGAGGGGTAGATAAGCCACCCACAC
>OZ010600.1:52676325-52794825 GCA_963932145.1 Acanthosepion lycidas | reverse complement strand
ATAATGCTGACATCTCATTTTAATAGATATATAGGATGCAATGAATTTTATTTTACGTTATTTTAATAGATAAAATTTATTTTAAGTATGTGCTCTGTTATTTTTTATTAAATAGTATTAAAATTTAATATTATTTAATTAAAAAACAGCGCATTAAATACATTTACCGGCCTGAATGTTCGAGAAATTTCATAGAAAATATACGTCCTCCAACAGAAATACGGATCTGTGTCCTACACGGGACCCTCATTTGATCTGACGTGCTATACCACTTAGCTATATAGAAGCGTCTGGTTAGCAAGGTCAAAATTAATGTTTTTAAACAGACAACAGTCTCCTACAATTACACGATCGATTATATATCAGCTCAAAAAACGCATCTTAACGTAAACATTGACAATAGACAATGAAATGGACTTAGTCCGACAAATTTTTTAACGTTATTTTAATAGATATAATTTATTTTAAGTAAATGCCCTGTTTTTTAATTAAAAACTATAGCTTAAGAGAATTTGTATCTATTAAAAATAACGTATTTAAAAGAATATATATATATATATATATATATATATATATATATATATATATGCATGCATGTTTCATTAAAAACGACAGACAAGGTATTACGGTTAAGCTTTTTATTTAATTTTTCTTGTGTTCTAACAAGAGCTTTCTTTTCTGGACAAAGGGTGTGTAAAAACTGTCCAAATGTTTTATATTTCCGAGCGCTTTCGGCTATACCTTTAGCCATTATCAAGGATGATTCGATTTTTCAGCTTAATTGAGTGTGTCCGTTCTGTGTATGTCTTAGTGTGTGGTAGGGATGTTTTTAATTTCCGAATACGGTTAGCACATTGTGGCTTTGTTCGTAGTTAATATGGTTAAGAGTTGACTTTTTCTTATTTATTATTAAAGCTTCCATTATTTTTAGTCTTTTTTTGCAGGTGGATGCAGTTAATATATTTGAGTTTTCTACTATGTTTCTAATGGAGTCTTACGTTTCACCTATCTGATCACAGCTCCATTAGAACCCATTTAAACACACACACAAATTTACCAGACTCTATTAACTGCATCCACCTGCAGTTTTTAATGAAACATGCAGAAAGGAAGGATTGCTGCCTAAATATACAACTGTATATATATATATATATATATATATATATATATATATATATATATATATATATATAATCAGTTTCCCGCTCGCCTTTGCTTCTCTAAACGAACAGTTATTCTCGAAATGCATTTTTGGCAACGAGAGATTTGTCTTGTTTGTTATAAGTCAAAGGTAGACCCCACATTGTTTTGGTTCAAGTCAGCAAATTGAATATGCATGAGCCATAAAAAGATTTAGGGGCTAGATGCTGACCCTCTCGATGCCATCTTAGAGGAGCTAGATGTTTGGACAACCCCAAACTCCAAAGAGAGCGAGACAGAAAAAAAACAAATATTTTCTTTAAATAGCAAATCCTCGAGATGATTAGCGTTAAAACAACAAAACAGAAACCCAACACCCGACATATCTCACTATGTTAGCTCCACGTGTCTACTAAAAGGGACTAATCTGCCTACTAAATTAGACCAGACTATATATGTGTTTGTATGTGTGCCTCTGTGTGTGTGCGTGTGTATGCCTGTGCGTGTGGTACTGTATGTTGGATATTGAGCACTGCATTCAGAAAAGCAACGATAACATACATTTAATTGGAATTACATTTCAATTAGATAATTGTCTATATTGTGTGTAAATACACATACATATATATATATATATATATATATATATATATATATATATATATATATATATATATATATATATATGTATGTATGTATGTATTTATGAATAAAAAAAAAAATAGGAAAACTAGCAATTGCTGACGCGTTTCGTCCAATGTGGACTTTATCAAAGCAAAATACGAAAAAAAAAATATTTTTTTTAAATTAAAAAAAAAAATTTTTTCCGTATTTTGCTTTGATAAAGTCCACATTGGACGAAACGCGTCAGCAATTACTGGTTAAATTGGATAAATTTTCATATATATGTATCATGTATGTATGTATTCGGTATAGATAGATATATCTAAAAAGACAGACAGACAGACAAACAGATAGATAGATAGATAGATAGATAGATAGATAGATAGAAGAGAATAAGATAACGCATATAATGTGATAGATAGATAGATAGATAGATAGATAGATAGATAGATAGAAGAGAATTAGATAACGCATATAATGTGATAGATAGATAATTAATATCATTAGATAATGAATATAATAGATAGATAGATAGATAGATAGATAGATAGATAGATAGATAGATAGATAGATAGATAGATAATTATTAATATCATTAGATAATGAATATAATATGATAGATAGATAGATAGGTAGATAGAAGAGAATTAGATAACACATATAATGTGATAGATAGATAGATAGATAGATAATTAATTAATATCATTAGATAGTGAATATGATAGATAGATAGATAGATAGATAGATAGATAGATAGATAGATAGATAGATAGATAGATAGATATAAACAGGCTACGTCCATAAATAGAAAGAAAGAAAGAAAGAAAGAAAGAAAGAAAGAAAGAAAAAGAACAAGCTGAGTGGTAAGTATAGGTTTAGATAGATAGATAGATAGATAGATAGATAGATAGATTTGAATATGATGACATAGATAGATAGATAGATAGATAGACAGATAGATAGATAGATAGATTTGAATATGATGACATAGATAGATAGATAGATAGATAGATAGATAGATAGATAGATAGATAATTATTAATATCATTAGATAATGAATATAATATGATAGATAGATATTAGTTTGGTGCAAAAATAATGTCGTTTTCTCACATATGTTACTTTTATATATGATTTCTGAATTAATTCATTGATATATATAGCCATGTTATATATCATTTTGAAGTACGTATTTCGCTCTATCGAATCGTGTTATTCGTTACCGTTCTCAATCTGTTCATTCATTTTTTTGCAGGCTTTTCGACAGCATGGACAAAATTCAAATCCGCACGATTTTCTTGTTCCAGATCAAACTAAGTCGAAAAGCTGCCGAGACAGCTCGTGATATCAATGATGCGTTTGGCCCAGGAACCACTAACGAACGTGTGGCACAACGGTGGTTCAAGAAATTTCGTAATGGTGACGAGAGCCTCGAAGATGAAGACGGTCGCGGCCGGCCGACTGCGGTTGATAACGAACATTTGAAAGCCTTAATTGAAGCCGTTCCTCGCAAAACCACACGAGAAGTTGCTGTTGAACTCGAGGTCGACCACTCAACAGTCGTTCGCCATTTAAAGCAAATAGGGAAGTCAAAAAAGTTGGATAAATGGGTGCCGCATGAATTGAACGATAATCAAAAAAATCGTCGTTTTGAGGTGTCTTCTACGCTCCTTCTGTGCAACAAAAACGACCCATTTCTCGAGCGGATTGTGACGTCTGATGAGAAGTGGACCCTCTACGACAACCGGCGTCGTTCGGCACAGTGGTTGGATGTCGGAGAAGCTCCACAACACTTCCCGAAGCCGAAATTGCACCAAAAAAATGTTATGGTGACTGTTTGGTGGTCTGCGATAAGTATTATCGTTCATTACCAACATTCGTATTCAGTAATCTTCCCTAGGTTACAACAATTAGATAGATAGATAGATAGATAGATAGATAGATAGATAGATAGATAGATAGATAGATAGATAGATATGAATAGACTGAGATAGATAGATAGATAGATAGATAGATAGATAGATAGATAGATAGATAGATAGATAGATAGATATGAACAGACTGGGATAGATAGATAGATAGATAGATAGATATGAACAGACTGGGATAGATAGATAGATAGATAGATATGAACAGACTGAGATAGATAGATAGATAGATATGAACAGACTGAGATAGATAGATAGATAGATAGATAGATAGATAGATAGATAGATATGAACAGACTGTGATAGATAGATAGATAGATAGATAGATAGATAGATAGATAGATAGATAGATATGGACAGACTGAGATAGATAGATAGATAGATAGATAGATAGATAGATAGATATGGACAGACTGAGATAGATAGATAGATAGATAGATAGATAGATAGATAGATAGATAGATAGATAGATAAGTAGAATCCCTCATAGACTAACTAGAATTGTGATAAACTAACAAACATTATATATTTGAACGCTGCCGAACTGGACAAATACGCGTGAGGTCAGTTTAAACAATGAAAAAAAAAATACAAAAATAAAAAAATAACAGAATTTTCTTTTCTCTTCCATATTTCATCTACTCATGAAGCTTAAATGAATGCGAAACCTGTTTAACTTATAAACATTTCCTATTTGTTCCTATCCTCGCATTCTGTCGAATTCTAATCCATATTTGATCTCAATTCATAGAATATGTGAAAACAAATTGGATGTTAAATTTTTTATAAAAATATTCAGCATCAAACTTGTTTTCTGTATTATATAATTTTTTCGTATACACACACACACACACACACACACTCACACTCACACACACACATACATATATATATATATAGGCAGCATATCTTCATTCAAGTATGTTTGGTTGAATAATCTAGACATATTATGTCTATTTGTTTTTATTTTAATCCTCTCAAAATCACGGATCAATTTCTTAGTGTTCTTATTAAAGTGATTAAGAAAGACACTGTAGTTTTGATTATCTCTTTTATTTTCCAAAGTACTTTCAACCTCATCCAAGATCATCTTCCGAGGTGAATTGCTACGACAAAAAATTAATGTAATTGATAGGTGTGAATTTTTTTGTAAATGCGCATGAAACGCGCTCTGTTATAGTCAATTTAAAAATTAACGTTAAGAATATGTAAGGGAGGTAATTTAATTATATATGAGCCAGAGTGTAAATTTACGTCCAGGTTTTTACAACGTTGCAATTCTTGGCAGATTTTCTGTTATCACAATGTGGGATATTCAAAAACAAAGATGCTGGAAAGGAAAAGGAAAAGAATATAAATGAGTTTGGCTGGATTGCAAAAATTCTTTAAAAAAATATCCGCTCGCATCCGAGCATCGAAATCGTCACCCTCTCTCGCTATTCACTTTTTCTCTTCCTCGCTGGCAGAGATGGTTGTGAATCAAAGAGAGTTTGACGTGGCCATTCGCGTGAATTTGATTTTGGTGGACACCTCTGAGCAAAGGATAAGCAGATACGCTTGGCCAGAAGCCCCGCCTTCGCGGCTCGAAGGGGATTGAAACAGGCAAGACCTGGCAAACCTGGTTGCAGTGGGCTGTCGGATTCTTGGTCTGTCAAGGTCCACCTGGCGCTGTCCTCTTCCACGAGTTTGGCCATTGAGATTGCACAGATCTTGTTCTATTCTGGCATTGGAATCTTCAGGAGTTGGTTGCATTCAGCCTGGTGCTTCCTCTTCGACCTTACCGCCATGAGTGACCCCAGAAGAGTTGGAACTCCAGATAATTTCGCTATTGATATTACTGGGACAAGTCCTCTACCATGACAAGGAACGACCCTAGTAAATATTAAATGAAATTAAATATATGGCTTTGAAAAAAGAAAAAATATATCAAAAAGTTATAGGAAGTCAAAAAGTGAGTATATTTTTGACACCCTGTATATATATATATATATATATATATATATATATATATATATATATATATATACTAGCAGGATGGCCCGGCGTTGCCCGTGCTTGATTCTCACGCTGGCCAATAGAGACTTCCTGCCTATTCGTGGCAGCCAGCTATAGGCTCTCATTCTCGCCAGTACAAAATGGACGCGAACTACATGAAAACTGCCGTAGAATCATGAAAAAATTGATTATATCCACTATCGATGGGAGTTGAGAAATGCAAGTACGGTCTTGGCCTTCTCGCTATCTTGGAGCATGTGCATGTAAATTTTGGTGCAAATCCGTCAAAAATTGCGTCTGTGCATTCGTTACACACACACACACATCCTGTCTGATATATATATATATATATATATATATATATATATATATATATATGACACGTTTACATATATATATATATAATTTTTGAAAGATTCTTTTAAAAAACATCCGCTCGCATCTGAGCATCGGAATAGTCATTCCTTCTCCCTAATTCCCTTTTCCTCTTCCTCGGTGGCGGAGATAGTTGTGAATCAAAGAGCTTGGAGCATGTGCATGTAAATTTTGGTGCAAATCCGTCAAAAATTGCGTCTGTGCATTCGTTACACACACACACACATCCTGTCTGATATATATATATATATATATATATATATATATATATATATATATATATATATATATATATATATATATGACACGTTTACATATATATATATATAATTTTTGAAAGATTCTTTTAAAAAACATCCGCTCGCATCTGAGCATCGGAATAGTCATTCCTTCTCCCTAATTCCCTTTTCCTCTTCCTCGGTGGCGGAGATAGTTGTGAATCAAAGAGAGTTTGACGTGGCCATTCGCGGGAATTTGATTTTGGTAGACACCTCTACGCGACGGAGAAGCACATACGCTTGGCCAGAAGCACCTTCCTCACGGCTAAAAAGTGATTGAGACAGGCGAGATCTGGCACACCTGGTTGCATCGGGCTGTCGGATTCTTGGTTTGTCAAGGTCCACCTGGCGCTACCCACTTCCGCCAGTTTGGTCATTGAGATTGTATAGATCTTGGCCGATTCTGCCATTGGAATCTTCGGGGGTTAGTCGAGTTCAGTTTGGTGCTTCCTCTTCCACCTTACGGCCATGAGCGACCCCAAAAGAGTTGGAACTCCAAAAGATTTCGCTTTTGATATCACTGGGACAAGTAAGCCCTCTACTATGACAAGGAACGACCATATTAAATATTAAATGGAATTAAATGCATGGATCTGAAAATAAAAAACGAAAAAAGTTATAGGAAATCAAAAAGTGAGTACATTTTTTGACACCCTGTGTGTATATATATATATATATATATATATATATAGATTACGATTCCAATGTAATAAATTATAACCATGGAATAAGAGTGTTTGGGTAATGATTCTTTAAAACAGACAGATTTTTAAACATCTATAGCACAATATTGGCAAGAGAGACATACATTATCATTAGGTCGATTTTTATAACTATTTGCATGTTTTTTTTTCTGCAAACCTTTCCACAAAAGTGACAATTCTCAGTACTTTATGGCATTTTGTAGTTGGTTGTTACTCAGGTACAACGACTTCACATAAGTCTCTTTCACACACTATATATATATATATATATATATAAAAAGATAAGTTCTTGTCAAGGTTAACAATAGGTACATGCTAGAGACAAGACATTTGATTTCAAGATGTAATATAACTAAATGCTGGGAAAAGTGATTTCAAACCTTTTCCAAGGGCATCAGTGCTTAGTAAGCATAAATAACTGCAGGTGTATTTTGAACTTACTGATAGCCACTATGCCAAGTTATAGGTCTGCTTTTAATATATATATATATATATATATATATATATATATATATATATACACATGTATGTGTGTGTGGGTACGGTCCTCTATATTTATGTATCAGCTAACTAACTGCACTGTCGGAAGGCGCTAGAATACGACGGCTGCATCACCTGCAGAGAGGTCAACCCCTATTAAAAGGGGAAATCCACCAAGTAAATGCTTACCAATACAAAACATTTGCCTATCACTGACATGTCCTGTCGTATAGACCTAGAACATGCCGACTGCAAAAGGGTCAATGACCACCTTCAAGTAAATACATACAGACTCAAATATAAAAAACAAAAATGGTCTTTCAAAAAAAGATCTCACTCTTTAAATGACTATGGAATTTAGAAGATTACGTGGTGGTAAGAATTTTATGTGGGTGCGTACAAAAAGCATACAAAAACTTGGTTTCTACTACTGACCGTTTATTCTTTTTTATAGTGACTTTAGGGAAATAAAGTCCTTATTGTCTCTTGGGTATGTTCGTTTTCTTTTTTGGTCCAGGAATTATTGTATGTATAAGAATCATATTCATAGTCAAGCTCAAATCAGCCTTGCACAGAGTTGGAACAAGCAATGGAGAGTTTGTACTTAATTTATCGTTAGAAGATTTAAACTTAGTTATGGGATATTCGTTTTCTTTTTTGGTCCAGGAATTAGTGTATATATATTCATGGTCAAGCTCAAGTCAGCCTTGCACAGAGTCGGAACAACCAATGGGGATTATTTACATTATTCGGACTATTGTCTTCATCTTTGTCGCCATATTTATCACAACGTTTCGGCCGTTGTACGCTCCAGCCTTCTTCGGGTGGTTGAAATTTCGAACTGAACCCTATATTTCGCTCACTGGGGTAGACTGTTCTAGTTCCACGTGCCATGTTTGATGGATGTCAGTTATCAGTTATCACCTGCTAATTTCCCTCTGAAAGTTCTCCACTGCCTTAACCGGGTATTGAACTCACACTCTTTGGATCCTGTCACTGGATCTAACCAACGCCTTTATCCACTGTGCCATGTGTCCTTGACAGTACCTCATCTCAGAAATATAGACAAACTAATGGAGAGTTTGTACTTACTTTATCGTTAGAAGATCTAAACCTGGTTATGGGATGTCCGTTTTCTTTTTCTTGGTCCAGAAGTTAGTGTAAGTCAGTATAAGCATATTTACAATGGTCGCGTTCTAGCGCTGAGTTGGAACAACCAAAGAGAAAGCTTGATTTACTTCATGTAGGTGGAGATTTTAGAAGACACGTGCGAGCGCCATGCATTGGAAAGTGGAAAGAGGGTTCAGCTATTAGGTTGGTGCAAAAATAATGTCGTTTTCTCACATATGTTACTATGTGAGAAAACGACATTATTTGACCTGAGACAATAGCACCCGACGCTATTAAAAGATTAAAACCATTATAAATCACCATTAAGAATGTATTTCTATATATAATAGCAATATACTCTCAGTAATGTTTGAATTAATTCCTGACGACAAAAATCCTTTTTCTCTCTGATCTTCAGAGTATTCCTATAATAAAACCATTAACAATGTATTTCTACATATAGAGTGTAACCCGGATATAAGAGAGTTGTTGGGACCGGAGACGAAGTCTCTTATATCCGGGTTTCTCTTATATAAGGGTTTGGTCTATTTTGTTTAGGTAAGTAAGGCTCTAATTTGGGACCAGATAAAATCTCTCTTATATCCGGGTCTCTTATATCCGGGTTACACTGTAATAGCAATATTGTAGCGGACCGTGGCGGTGATGAGTATGTATACACGTGAGTTAAAATTTCCTGCTAGCCAGTCCAACTACATGAGAAAGTTGGCCTTACGTTAAGTCAAAAGAAAACAAAGAAGACCGATAAATATCTAAACAAATATATGTATTAATAACAAGTTAAAGGTTACAAGTTACATTGACAGAGTGCGTGTGGTGAATATTATGCGTGTGTGTGTGTTGTGGTGAGTGTTCGTACGTACGTGTATTGTTCTTAGCGTGTTCCCAGCATTTGGGAAACGCTGTATCTGTGAGAGCTCACATCTGCGAGGTGGTAAGGCTGAAGGCCTGAGGCAAAAAGAGATCGAGGCGAAGGGTCAGCCAGTATTTATAGCCAGGGGAGAGAGACTCCTGGTGAAGGGCTCAGGAACTAAACGAGGAGCTAATTCCGACAATATTCTCTCAGTAATGTTTAAATTAATTCCTAACGTTGAAAATCCTTGTTCTACCTTATCTTCAAAGCATTTCTATAATAAAACATTAACAATGCATTTCTATATATAATAGTAATGTTTAAATTAATTCCTAACGTTGAAAATCCTTGTTCTACCTTATCTTCAAAGCATTTCTATAATAAAACATTAACAATGCATTTCTATACATAATAGTAATGTTTAAATTAATTCCTTAGGCTAAAAATCCCTTTTCTCCCTAGTTTTCAATGCATTTCTAGAGGAAAATCATTTGCAATGCATTTCTATATATAATACTAATGTTTAAATTAATTCCTAACGTTGAAAATCCTTGTTCTACCTTATCTTCAAAGCATTTCTATAATAAAACATTAACAATGTATTTCTATATATAATAGTAATGTTTAAATTAATTCCTTAGGCTAAAAATCTCTTTTCTCCCTAATTTTCAATGCATTTCTAGAGGAAAATCCTTTGCAATGCTTTTCTATATATAATAGCCTTATTCTCTAAGTTGTGCTTACATTAATTCCTGACCACTGACAATCCATTTTCTTCCTGATTTTCAATGGACATTCATAGTAAATTAAAGAATATTATCAATGCATTAACGTTGTATATATAATAGCCCGATTCTGTCGGTGGTACTTCTAGCAATTCCTGACCAGTGACGATCCCTTTTTTACTTATTTTCAGTGTATTTCTATGGTAAAAATAGAACTACATCTCTATTGTTTCTAGCGTTCTCTTCCTTTGTGCGGTAATTGTCTAGCATTCACAAGAGGATATATATTAGACAGTAATTCCGAATTCTTTTCTTTGTCTGCTCACACTCCTCCCCGTTCTTTTGAATAGGAGTAGAGGCTTATGTCTTGTTTATTTTTTAGCTTTTCACTTCCTTCTAAAATCTTGTTTCACTCCTAATAGCTCATTGCATTTTTCTGGCTTCATCACCTTGGTTGGGGGTGAACTGATAAAAAATAAATAACGGTTAACCCTAGACAAGAACAGGTTAAGATTGTAGTGATCGGGTAAGCATCTTTTGGGGAGTCGGTTCCACAAAGCAACAGTTTGTGGGAAGAAGCTGCTTGAGTTGAACTTACATCTCACCATTGGAATACGAAGGCAATGAGAGTGGTTCGCTACAAGGTACGTGGCATGGTGGATCTTAGCTGTGAAGAGTGTTGAGAGTCTTGCGACGTTTCGTCCGGAAGAAAGGGGTTGTAGAGTGGGAAATAATTCATCACTCACAAGGAGGCGGAGGCGGTTTTGGATTCTATCATGACTGTAAAGATGGTTAAAGCTGGGTAGCCAGAGATTGTAAATTCCTGATCTGGAGTAGATTGGCTGGGCCCAGTTTCAGATAGAAGCATAAACTCAGGTTTGACATCTTGAAGATGTAGTTCAAATTCCGGATTGTTGGACTGGAGGCCAGTTATGTTATTGTAGGAGATGGGTAACCTGGTATCTACATTATCCATAGGTAATATGGGTTTGACTGTTTTGTATGTGATTTTGGTCATATGAGGTACCTAGATAGCAAAATATCATACCTCTTGTGATACCTGTAAAAAATCTACGTGGGTTAATTGCCAGAAAGCAATGCCGTAATTATGCACTTAATCATGACATTGAGAGGGGCCACCGGATACTACTACACGGTTCAGGTCCCATTCACTAAATGACAATACAGTAGTTCCGATATTAATCAACTGATAAGATAACCTCCTTAGAAGTTACTCTAAGGTTTGATTTCCTATCAGGCGGTCAACACCAGTCCAGAGAAGCACCCTCGATAAAAAAAAGCAAATAATCCAGGTTTGAGAAATTACAGGCATATCAGCAAAGTGAAACCATGACCATTACCCAGAAATCAAAGCAACAGGACTTTTTCTCGAGTTAGAAACATATCTGAGAACAGAATCCATGCACCGAGAGAAGCTCGCTCATTTGGGAGTACTAAAAAACCGTGCAAAAAATTCTGGTTACTGGCATGCCGCAACAGTTGACAAAGAGATTGGATGAGAGTGCACGAACTATCCTGAAACAACTTGCCAATTTGACAGAGAGAAAATAACTATTAATCTTTTTCTCATTGCCAACCTCGTCCTGGGTATGACGATAAACTACATCCGCGTCCTGGGTATGACGATAAACTACATCCGCGTCCTGGGTAAGACGATAAACTACATCCGCGTCCTGGGTAAGACGATAAACTACATCCGCATCCTGAGTAAGACGATAAACTACATCCAACAGCAAGGCCTCTGATCAGGAGGCTTTGGGGAGCGTGGAACCACCTGTTAATTGCTTGTGTTCCCAGGTTCACCTTGACCCGGGGTGGTAGCATCTGTTAGGGTCCCAGCTATGGGTAAATCGTTAACACCCAAACTTGTGCAAAAATAGGTTTTAATACCAGAAATACTTTGTAATAAAAAAATTATTACCAGCAATAATTTTTGAAGGAAAAATTATTATCAGCAATACATAAAAAAAAATACCAGCTATACAAACAGTCATACATTCTTTGAAAAAAATATGACCAGCTCTAGATTTCTTCAAGGAAAATTGAAAATTTCCAGGAATTGATTTTTGAAGAAAAACATATTACCAGCAATAAAAATTTTGTCCTTATTAAATAACCCACTGAGGTTGATATGCCGTAAAACAAACCAAACCAAACCAAACCATTGCCAACCTCGACACGACCTTAGTTACGTGGTATTTATAGATTACAAGATAATCATATATTATAATGGTTTATTAGCTGGGAAAACAGAAATGGAGAATCAAGTTCTGATTCCAGCTGAAACTTTGTTAGTCACAATAAAGCCTTCAGAAAAAGGCATCAATCTATTTCTCCCTGTGTTAAGCTATTACCATAGTTTCGTCAAATTTTGACAAAAGTCTCGTTACTCAAATGCTATGACAACAGCGAAATGGGCAAGAGGAATAAGCTCTTAGATAAACGACTCTCTCACTAGTAAGTTACTACCCAAATAAACAGCAAGAACGGGGAAGAGGTCATTTCACTAGTCCTGTATTTGTAGAAAAGACAGAGGGAGGCGACGGCACGTCTGTGAGAGAGCGACTGTAAACGAGATGCCAGATCAGGGCCAACCACAT
Source organism: Acanthosepion lycidas (assembly GCA_963932145.1). Classification (NCBI taxonomy): domain Eukaryota; kingdom Metazoa; phylum Mollusca; class Cephalopoda; order Sepiida; family Sepiidae; genus Acanthosepion; species Acanthosepion lycidas. Next base: position 52,781,974 of record OZ010600.1, on the reverse strand, counting down.
TGCATTTTTCCTGGTAAACATTATTTTTCATGGTAAACATTATTTTTAAGAACATCTTTGTTCCTTTTTAACAGCGAATAATAAATTCTTAGGATTTCTTACTCTTGAGCATACAACATATAACAGGCCATGCGTAGATATATCTTTCTGGAGCCAAATTTCAACCTTTTGAAGGGTTTAGCCTTGTGATTTGTTTATAGTTCTTGCAAACTGTGCAAACTGGAAACTGGATTTTTGTATATATAAAAATTTAAAGAAAAGATATGCAAAAAAAGCTATCTAGATTTTGTCGGGAACTTTAAGACGAACAGCAGGGGCTCCAGACTATATATGACAGCAGTATTCCATGCAAGGGCGAATGGTTGATTTATAGATTTGAAGGATGGACTCGGACGAGAAAAACTTTCTGGCATGACATAGTGAACCAACTTTCCTTGCTGTAGATGAAGCTATTGATTCAATGTATTTGTTCCATCTTAGGTCAGCGGACAGTGTGTGACCAAGCAGGCATAGAGAGGCGCTCTCGTGGAGTTGAGCATCAGACATTCTAATGGGTGGCAGGAATCGTTCCAAAAATAAATAGGATTTCAAAATTTTAAATATTATTATGAATTACTTCAAATTACATGCATGAGTCCCAGTATAAATAGTTATAAATGATTATTAACCAATTTTATCATTGTTATATTTTTGCTTTGTATCAAGTATTAAGAATATAATAACTACGGTCCGCAAATTGAAGGAGAGAGTTATCAGTGATAATATTCTGACTTTGAATCTCTGGTTATCTCCCTTTAATCTTCTCGCTGGACCGTCTTTGACGTGGAGCTGCTAGCGTCTTTGAATATTTGGAGGTTATAGCTATCCGGGAAACAAGTAATAAGAAGGGACTTTCACAGACGGGAGGTGCGAGACATGAAGCTATTGGAGTAGAAGAGACGACCACATTTAACCGTTTCGACAGTGAAAGGGTGGGACCGTGATGCCAGCCTAGTAGCATGCTTAAATTCATACAATCTGGACACTAGCGAAAGTAGCTCGTCGGGGCAGTTACCGTGAAAGTATTTGTAGAAAAGACAGAGGGAAGCGACGACACGTCTGTGAGAGAGCGACTGTAAACGAGATGTCAGATCAGGACCAACCACATTGCATATCCGTCTATAGATTTTATCGAGGACCCTAAGACGTACATCGGGGGGGGGGGCACTAGACCATATATAACAGCAGTATTCCATGCAAGGGCGAATGGTTGATTTATAGATTTGAAGGATGGCCCCAGGTGAGAAAAACTTTCTAGCGCGACATAGTGAACCAACTTTCCTTGCAGTAGATGAAGCTGTTGATTCAATGTATTTGTTCCATCTTAGGACAGCGTGAGACCAAGCAGGCGTGGAGTTGATCATCAGACATTCTAATGGGAGGCAGACAGGGTTCTCTTTGGTGCGTAATAATTAACCAGTCATTTCCTGCACCAGTCAACAACCGATTGGAGGTCCTTTTCGATACCAACGGCCAGGTTAGTTTTGTCAGCGATACCAGATTTGCTATTTAGAAAGGAGTAAACAGTAGTGAGGATGCAAACAAGGAGGAAGCTTATGCTTAACATAAGAAAAAGGCAGATGAAATTTCTGGGACACGTGATGAGAAAGGAGGGCCTGGAGAATCTGATACTCACAGGACGAATAGAGGGGAAAAGAGACAGGGGAAAGCAGCGCATGACATACGTGGTGGGCTTGGGCAGGTGGATGGCGGAGCGTGGTCTGTGGGAGTTGGCAGAAGCACAAAACCTATTGAGAGCCACAAGGAATAGGGGGAAGTGGAGGGCCATGATCGCCTACGTCCTGAAAGGACACAGCACATAAAAAGAAATAATAGTGTTGTCTGCATAGATACCTACTTGGGAACTGATGACATCGGGAATATCGTTAATGAAGGAACAGCGTAGGACCCAGGATAAAGCCTTGGGGAACACCTACGTTCGTGAGAAGGAAACTGGATGAGAATCCGTTAAGGACGACCTTCAAGCGCGAAGTAGGGTTTTTTGTCAAAGCATTTTTCCAAACAAATCAGCTTATTCAAATTTTATTGATTGGTTTGCGAAACTGAATGAAACGTAGTTTGCAAATCTTAACAAAAAATGATAGCGATAACTAAATTCTAGACTAAGGGCGTGTGCACATGCCAATATTATTGGCTTCATGTTACAAATAAAAACTGTGGCAAACACATTCCGACGTTTATATAAGAAAACAGTTAATGGAATAGCTCGGATGTGCTACCTACAGGGTCGATAGAATAACCTGGATGTTCTGGATACGGATTACCTTCGAATGCATATATTGTCAGTGCCAGTAAACAAGTCAGAGAGGCCAACGAGGTTGATTTATGACAGTTTACGATAGCCATATATTTGCATAAGGTCTCAATAATGATAATGCATCAATAAATAATATTCTTTCAATTAAATTTTGAATCAGAGCATCTTGTTTTCAGTTTATCGCGCCATTACAATTGCGAGGAATTGTAAACACTATCATTTTTTGTGTCGTCACTCGGGAAAGAAAAAACTTTCAAGTTGAACTTTTAATGGCTCCAGAAAGAAATAATTCTGCATGGCCAGTTGTATATTGCATGCTCAAGAGTAAGAAATCCTAAGAACTTATTCTTTGCTGTTAAAAAGGATAAAAAGAAATGTTCTTAAAAAATATTGTTTACCATGAAGTCCTATAAAGTTAAGTCAAATTAAAGAAATTAATAAATCGTGAGGCAGGGTTTTTGTCAAAGTATTTTTTTCCAAACAAATCACGTCCTGGGTATGACAATAAACTACATCCGCGTCCTGGGTATGACGATAAACTAAGTCCAACAACAAGGCTTCAGATAATGTTTTCGGAAAAATAATGTTGCCAGCTATACGTTTTTTGGAAACAATAATGTTGCTAGCTATACGTTTTTTGGAAACAATAATGTTGCCAGCTATGCGTTTTTTGAAACAATAATATTGCCAGCTATACGTTTTTTGGAAAAAATAATGTTGCCAGCTATGAGTTTTTGAAAAGATAATGTTGCCAGCTATGTTTAATGGTACTGTATATTTAATATATGTATAGGTATATGTGTATGTATATATGTGTGTGTGTATATATATATATATATATATATATATATATATATATATATATATATACCTTAATTTGGCATTAAATGACCCACAATGGTTGATATGCCATAAAACCCAACCAACCATCCAAACAAATCAGTTTATTCAAATTTAACTGATTGGTTTGTGAAATTTAACAATATGTAGAGTTTGTAAATCTCAACGATAGCGATAACTAAATTCTAGTACCTTCAAACGACTAAGGTCATGTGCATGCCGATGCCATTGGCTTCATGCTACAAATAAAAACCAGGACAAAACTCATTCTGTCATTTGTATAAGAAATTGGTTAATGAAATAGCCATGATATGCTGCCTATAGTGGTCGATGGAATAATCTGGATGTTCAGGCTACTTTTGAATGCATATATTTTCAGTGGCAGTGAACAAGTCAGAGAGGCCAACAAAGTGGATTTGTGACAGTTTACAAAAGCCATATTATATTTGCACTTATAATAATGCATCAATAAATAATATTCTTTCAATTAAATTTTGAATCCGAGCAACTTCAGTATCTGTCTATATTTCTGAGATGAGGTATTATGTACAGTATTTACATTATTCGGACTATTGTCCTCATCTTTGTTGCCATATTTATTACAACGTTTCGGCCGTTGTACGCTCCGGCCTTCTTAACGTGGTTGGAATGTCGAACTGAACTCTTTATTTCACTCACTGAACATTCTAGTTCCACGTGCCATGTCTAATGGATGTCAGTTATCAGTTGTCTCCTGTTAATTCCCCTCTCCAAGTTCTCCGCCGCCTTAACCAGGTATTGAACCCACACTCTTTGGGTCTGTCACTGGATCTAATCAACGCCTTTATACACTGTGCCATGTAACCCAAAGAGTGTGAGTTCAATACCCAGTTAAGGCAGTGGAGAACTTATCAGAGGGAAAATTAGCAGGAGATAACTGATAACTGACATCCATCAAACATGGCATGTGGAACTAGAACAGTCTACCCCAGTGATCGAAATAAAGGATTCAGTTCGACATTCCAACCACCTGAAGAAGGCCGGAGCGTACAACGGCCGAAACGTTGTGATAAATATGACGACAAAGATGAGGACAATAGTCCGAATAATATAAATACTGTACATAATACCTCATCTCAGAAATATAAACAGATAGAGAAATATTGCTTTATGTATGTAAGTGTACAACAATTGTTGTCTGTGTGGGATTCAGATGATAATATATATTTGTAAGTGTGTGTCTAGTAGACATTACGTTTGGTGATTTGGGAACATTTGACCTTACTTCTAACTTTGATTTTTCCCAGTACGAATTCATACAATTTCCATAATTAATTTGCTTTTTAAAAACATCGTGTTTTACTCCCATTACAAATATAACCTACCCGGTCAAAAGACTTCGTGATCCAAACCCATTTTTTATTCATCTGGTGCATTGTGTAATTTTTGATATTTATTTAATCCCACTGGCATAAAGTTACCTTCCTATGAATTTTGTATAAATACTTTCATGGAAATTGTTCGGATGAGCTCTTTGCTGTTTTGTTTCATATTGTAAATACTCATTGGGCTAGTTTTTATTAAGCAACTCAACTCTCCAATTTTTAAACACAGAACTTTGAGATGAGTACACATGGCCCATTGGATGAAAAGCGTTCAATACCTGGTTATTGCAGTGGTGAACAAAAACTTGGAGAGTTGAGTTAAAGGAAGATAACTGGGACATCCAGAAGAGACATGGCACGTGGAACTAGAACATTCTAACCCAGTGAACGAAATAAAGGGTTCATTTCTAAATACCAATCACTTGAGAAGGCTGCTGTGTACAATGGCTGAAACGTCGTGAATATGACAATAAAGAAGAGGACAACAGTCCAAATAATGTAGATATATGTCCTATGTCTAAATGATCGCATTTCTCCGTAACCTTGGAAACGAATATTATGAATGGGATTTTAAAACTCAGTAAATTTCAAAAAAAGTTATTCCAAAATTCACTTAAAAATGAAACAGGACTAGTGCTTTTAATTTAATTATATAATTGAATTTGAAGTTGTTAGTTTGTTTTTGAAACATGGTAATTCCTGTGTAGCGATGGAACCATATTTTTAAACCAGTTAATTTATAATATATGTTCTATTATAAATGTCTCTGGCATTCCCTCCCAAGCATTTTTAATACTTTAATGGCGTATATTTTAATTGTTGTGCACATCACTTTTGGTATCTGTCTATATTTCTGAGATGAGGTATTATGTACGCTATTTACATTATTCGGACTATTGTCCTCATCTTTGTCGCCATATTTATTACAACCTTTTGGCCGTTGTACGCTCCGGCCTTCTTCAGGTGGTTGCAATGTCGAACTGAACCCTTTATTTCGCTCACTGGGGTAGACTGTTCTGGTTGGTTAGATCCAGTGACAGGACCCAAAGAGTGTGAGTTCAATACCCGGTTAAGGCAGTGGAGAACTTGGAGAGGGGAATTAACAGGAGATAACTGACAAGTGACATCCATTAAACATGGCACGTGGAACTAGAACAGTCTACCCCAGTGAGCGAAATAAAGGGTTCAGTTCGACATTCCAACCATCTGAAGAAGGCCGGAGCGTACAACGGCCGAAACGCTGTAATAAATATGGCGACAAAGATGAGAACAATAGTCTGAATCTTCAGTTAGAGCTGTGAGGAACGATAACCAGATAGCTTTTTTCATTTCCTTTTTTGGAATTTTTTTCTTCTTGCTCTTCGTTTTCCGGATATTTTTTTTTTTTTTACACTAATTGTTCACTCAATACAAGGCCCAATAACCACTGTATATTGTGAGAACATGCAGGTAAAATAACGGTTGACCGACCCTAGGCATGAAGCGTTTAAGATTGCCGCAATCAGAGAAACGCATTCCATTGCAAGGTCAGCTGCCAAAAGACTCGATTCAATGCCAGCCAATTTTTCTCACTGGAATGTATATATTTTTTTTCTTTTTATGTGCTATGTCATTTAAGGACATAGGTGACCATAGCTCTCCACCTCCCTCTATCCCTTGCAGCTCTCAGCAAGCTCCTCCCCTCTGCTTCCTCCCCCAGACCACGTTCTGTCATCCACTTGCTCAAACTCGTCAGGAATGTTTTTCCCTTGTCTCTCTTTCCCTCTATTCGACCCGTGAGTATCAGATTCTCCAGACCCTCCTTCCTCATTATGTGTCCTAGAAACTTCAGTTGCCTCTTTCTGATATTAAGTATAAGCCTTCTCCTTGTTTGCATCCTCTCCAAGATCTCATCGTTACTCACATGCTCGGCCCATGATATCCTTAGCATCCTTCTGTAGAACAACATCTGTTAGAAAGCATCCCAAATATTAAAAATTTTTGTTCTTGCTTGATTCTAGTATCCCCGACATTTTTTTTTTCTTTTTATGTGCCATGTCCTTTCAGGACGTAGGCGATCATGGCTCTCCACCTCCCAGCAAGCTCCTTCCCTCTGCCACTTCCCCCAGGTCACGTTCTGTCATCCATTTGCTTAAGTCCGCCAGGTAGGTTAGGTGTTGTTTTCCCTTGTCTCTTTCCCTCTATTCGACCCGTGAGTATCAGATTCTCAGACCCTCCTTCCTCATTATGTGTCCCAGAAACTTCAGCTGTCTCTTCCTGATGTTGAATATAAGCCTTGTCTCCGTTTGCAAGCTAAGGCCTTATCGTTACTCACACACTCAGTCCATGATATCCTCAGCATCCTTCTGTAGAACCACGTCTCCATCACCTTGAGTCTCTTCATCTTTGAGAAAATCGTCCAACATTCGCTGCCGTAAAGAAGGACAAATGTCACGTAACAGCTAAATATTCTTTCTTTGTTACCAAAAAAATTCTCCTGTCTCGCAATACTTTGCTCAGCTTTTAGAATGGGTTCTTGGCCATCCCAATATGTTTACGGATCTCAGTGTCGCACTTACCGTCCTCTTTTAAGACACTTCCCAGGTATTTCTGCGTCTGCTGGATTCTAGTGTTCCCAACCTGCAAATCACATTTGGGAATGGATATTATATATCTATAAATCCATGCTTAGAATATTGCTGTCACATGTGGTCCAGTGCACCTGCTATTTACATAGAGCAACTTTATAAGATCCAATGAAGAATCAGCAATATTATTGTTCCTGATCTGGGGGTTCAGCTTCTCACTGCCGTAAGGTTGCTTCTCTGTGCCTTTTTTATAAATACAGTGCAACCCGGATATAAGAGACCCGGATATAAGAGAAACACGGATATAAGAGAGATTTTCTCTGGTCCCAAATTAGAGCCATACTTACCTAAACAAAATAGACCAAACCCGGATATAAGATAAACCCGGATATAAGATACTTCTTCTCCAGTCCCGGCAACTCTCTTATATCCGGGTTGCACTGTACTTGTATGGTAATTGTTTGCATGAGCTCCTCACTATGGTATGGTATGCTTACATAGACTAACCCCACTCGGATTAAGTTAGTTTAGGGTTGTTTCTGTGTCTTTAGTTTCTTCATTTCAGTTAACTTAGCAAGGGTATGTATGCTCATTGGCCTTTTTTTATTTCTGTCCTCATTTCTTTTTAGTTTAATTCCCCATCCCCGCCCTCGTTAAGTGGTCAGTGATGTCAATTCTCTGGTAGATGCGGGGGCGCCTTTCGTTTTGAGTGTGTTTTTCGTATTTGTTGTTTTTGAATGAGTGTATGTTTGAGTGAGTGCTTGGAATGAATTAATATTTTATAGTATTAGAGTCCCCCGCATTGATTTCATCCACTTAATTGATGTTTCTGGCACACCTAGGGATTGTGGGGGATTTTATTACTAACACTATTTTGTTTATTTTCTTGTATATAGTTTTGTTCATTTTTGTAAATATTCATTGGGGTCTAGATTTTTAAATCGTTGTTTTATCCCCCCCTCCGTCCACAGACAATGAATTGTACATAGGGGGACTAGTTAGGACTTTCATAGAAATATTGCGGTATTATGGTATTTTTAGTAAGAATGGTTAAGTAAGAATGCGTTGTTGTGGTGTAAGGAATATTGTTGTATGTTTGGGTCAATGTTTGTGGCTAGATAAGTTTAACGTTAAGACAGAAGACTGTCTTTTCCTCATTCCCCATTTTGGCTTTGTGCCATATTTTGTAAATAAATTACAAATAAATATCGCTCTTCGTTATGGTACCTAGACTTCCTGAATTTAAGCGCAGTACGAGACTGGCATCGAGATCTCATAGTTGAGAGTTGAGCAAGCTAGATGCATCAATAAGTTCTCTGTTACGTTTCTTTTCTTGTACTTTTCGCTTGTGGGACTCTCTTCCAGCTACATGCTTTCTCAGCCAATTTTAATCGGCAAAATTTTAAATGCAATGTCAATCGCTATCTACTGTCCTCCAGATTACTCTTTTCTCTTTCCATTCATTATTAATGTTTCTAATTGCTTGACACCCTGTAGCCCCCTTGCGTCTTAGTGGCTTTATTGCCTTCCTTGGGGTGATATTGATTAAAAAGAAAAAAACATTCGCTCGGAAGTGTGGTAGTGGTCCTTCGGAAAAAGCTGTCCAAATGGAACTTCTTTTTTATGAATGGAGTACAAAGAGGACAGGGAAAATTTGTCTCAGTATACGTGAGATGAAGGATTTTTTCAGCAATAGATTAGCGAGAAGCTTGCGACATTCCGATTGTCAGGGAGGAGGCTGTAATGGTCTGAACAGGGGAGGGGACTAATGAATGTAGCTCGTCTGAACATTTACCATGGAAAGAGCTATAGAGCAGTGAAATGTTGCCAATGCTTACTCTGAAAATCATGGGTTGTAGAGTGAAAAATAATTCAACACACTCAAAACTGCATGGACACCTTTGAACTCTATCAAGACTGGAAAGTAAGAATTGGGCACAGAGGTTTTTTTCAGAGATTGATTTGTTTTTTTTATGGCTTATCAAATTTTGCAGGTTATTTAAAGCCGGAAAATATTTTTAGTTTTTTAGGAATTTATTTTTTATGTCTTACTAATTAACCCGTAGCTGGGGGGAAGAGGTGGATTCAAACCTTTCCCAAGGTTATTTGCCTGTAAGTGAATCTAATGAGCCCAACTACAATTGGAATTCGGCTCTATGATAAACATTTCCAAGCCATTATCCATTACATCACTAAACATATCCAAGCTTACAGCACCTGGTACTCAAATGGTCATCCATGTTGGTACTGACCAGGCTCGATGTTGCTTAACTTTGGTGATCATACAGGAATCGGTGTTTCAACATAATGCAGCTATAAGCCATCAAAGATTCAGGAGTAAGAGTCCTTACTAAGTTTAATTCTTTTTAATTAAAAACTTTTTTTTTTCACTTTCTAATCAACTTTTTTTTTTTTAATTCATAAAGTCCCAATACAAAGAATTAAGAAAAAAAGATAGTATTTTATATAAAAATGTCTTTTATATTGTTTTATATAATTTACCAATTCCTCCAAAAATGATGGCATACATGAAATTGGCATTTTGTTAAGTCATCATTATTATTATTATTGTTTCTACATACAAATATATTTTTTTTAATTCCTGACTTCCTAAAAATTTTGGAACATTGCAAGGGAGACAACTCCAGTATAGAAAAATGTTAAAAACAGTTATTTCAATACACATGATGTATTATATATTAAATAACCAATGTATAAAATATACTAAAACTTCAATGCTCATTTATTAGGTTGGTGCAAAAATAATGTCGTTTTCTCACACATGTTACTATGTGATAAAACGACATTATTTTTGCACCAAACTAATAGTAAGGACTCACAACTCTCAGTCTTGAATTCAAGTACAATTAAAAACAGGCATTTCATCTGTCTTATCTAAAAAAATATTAAAGTCTTAAAATTAAGAAATTTTTTTAAAAAGTTTTAAGTAAACCAATCTGTTCGTAATCCTGCCATTATCGACATTATTTAAATTCAGACTAATGTTCTCATCTTTGCTGTTATCACATTGTCCGCTGTGCCCTCTGACCTTCTTCAGGTTTATGCCGATCTATATGCCCTCCAGTGGAATTCCAAACTGAACCCTTTATTTAATCAACAGGAGTAGATAGTTCTTATTCTGCTCTCCATGCCTAGAGATGTCTTTATTTTTATTTCTAAAGTACTGTTGTTCAATTATTGCTCACCCTGCTTTCCACAGCGCTTGAATGTACTACCAAGCACAGGGATTGAACTCACAATTACAATGACACTAAATTCATGTACCAACATTTTAATCCACTATACTACGGTCCCGTGGAGCAAACAGGGTGAGAAATATAAATGAGCAATACGAAGAAAGAAAATAAAAAATATATCCCACATGGACAACTTAAGAAGAATTTAACCCTGTAGACAACAGAGGGTATGGTTCTACAGAAAGGATACTAAGGATACCACGGACTGAACATGTGTGCAACTATGAAGTTTCGGAGAGGATGCAAACAAGGAGGAAGCTTATAGAAAGAGGCAGCTGAAATGAGAAAGGAGGGCTTGGAGAATCAGATACTCACAGGGCGGATAAAGGGAAAAAGAAACAAGGGAAATCAACGTATGAAATACCTAGCAGGCTTAAGCAAGTGGATGGCAGAACAGGGTCTGAGAAAAGTAACAAAAGGACAAAACATTAAGAACTATTAGGTTGGTGCAAAAATAATGACGTAATAATATCGTTTTATGACGTTAAAAATACGTCAAAAAACAACATTATTACCTCATTATTTTTGCACCAACCTAATACAAGGGATAGGGAAAAGTGGAGAGCCATGATCGCCTACATCCTGAAGAGACACAGCACATAAAAGATGAAAAAGATTAAGGGCTCACTATTTACATTATTTGAACTATTATCTTCATACCTCATCTTTATACATACACTAGCAGCATGGCCCAGCGTCGCCCGTGCTTGATTCAAAAATCATACGACTCATACAGCAATCGCTATCACTTGACTTAAAATATTTTCGCCCTTCCTTGCCTTTAAAAGAGTGCCCTTTGCCGTGCTGATGTTGCTACATACCTTACATCTTGCCTATCTTACACCGCCAATTTTTTTCTAAGCCCTATACTAAACATTAAATCTGTTACGAAAAAAGAACTAAACAAAATGAACACAAAACGATCAGCTTTAAAAAAGGACTCGTAACTGGAAAAACCGAATGAAAAAAGAATGTTAGCAACAAATACTTTTTCACACCTAACCCAGTTCTGCGGAATCAGAATCAACACTGAGTTTAAGCAAGCGAATGAGCCAATTGGAGTAAAGTGCCATGCAGATTTAAATTTTTACCTCTTGTGACGAATGCAGCTATCAATTATTTTTGCATGCTAGTTAACATTCATGTCAGTCAGCTGTTGGCTCTCACGCTGGCTAATAGAATCTTCCTGCCTATTCGTGGCAGCCAGCTATAGGCTCTCACTCTGGCCAGTACAAAATGGCCACAAACTACATGAAAACTGCCGTTGAAAGCATGAAAAAATCAATTATTTCCACTATCAATGGGAGTCGGGAAATGCAAAGTCAGTCTTGGCCTTCCCGCTAACTTGGAGCATGTAAATTTTGGTGCAAATCCGTCGAAAATTGCGTCCATGCATTCGTTACACACACACACATGCTGCCTTTTATAGATAGAAATACCACAATTCAGAAATATAGACAGATAATTAAAGACTCAGTTTAAAAATTCCCTGCAGGTCACTCATGCCAAGACAGCTGAAGAAAGTCAGAGGTAACAATGGCCGAAACATGATAGTAATGACTAAAATGAAGATCTTTGCCTTAATGTAAATCATGATAAATCCAGATGCCAAAAATGCAGACAGAAATTATCTATTTGCTCTGATATGTATAATTTAAGAAAATAAACCTGAATATACAATAAAATAGACAACACTAAATTTTATGTTAAAATAATGTTATTTAATCATTAAAAAAACTATTTATACACTTCATTTAATACACAAAAAAATAATGGCAATATTTTAAGTACAAAAGGTTCAAATACAGCAGAATTAATCTAATGAACGGCAATATCTATTATTATTATTATCATTAATAGTAATAATAAAAACAGAATTTTTATATATGTTGGTATGTATTTATGTGGGGTAATTTAGAAGTGAATTTATGAACCCCTCTCCCCGATAATAACAACAATAATAATAATAATGATAGATAATTTATTCGTTAACACATTTTATATATATATATATATATATATATATATATATATAGGACAGTCAGTTAATGCAAGGTAGCAGGCCGCATCTCCCACAATATTCACATTGAAGATGAAGAGTCAAAGAAATTTTTTAAAAAGAAAAAAAAAAAAAAAAAAAAAAAAAAGTGCATTTTATTTGTAAAAATAATGACTTGTACGAGAAGCAATTTAAAAAGACACAATAACAGCTTTGCACTGAAGAAAGACGTGATATAAAAAGCTACACTGACCATTAGTTTTTTGGGGTTTTTTGTTTTCTTCTTTCTTGAACAAGGTCCAGAAAATGTCAGTTTTATCAGACATTGTTAAAACCCTGGACAGAGAATCTGACAATGCGCAATGTGTTTCAAACCTTTCAAGTATTCAGTCAGCAGCTCTTCATGAGAGCATATTTACGAGAGGTGGGAGCTGCCGGTTGGGGTGGGGGGTTACGAGATGTGCAGGAGAATGTGTTGTGCCAGTCTTTCCTGCTTGAAAATGAACATTTAAAAATCTTGGCTCAAACAGCAACCACTTTTTATGGGGTAGGAAATATGAGATAAACCAACTATACCCCATTAAGTCGACATTTTAATAACAGCCACTGAGAAGTATTTAATCAAGTTTCATTTACCAACTTATGAACAGAACTAATTGAAGTATAAGTAATACAATAAGGTTCTGAAAAACATTACCAATCCAAACGTGAGAGTAACGTTTGCTGAATGATTTGATTTGATTTATTTTTCATGGTTTAGCAGGTTATGTCAAACCAGAAAATATTCTTAGATTGTAGAAATTCTTTTTTGGAGATAATAATGATTTACTGATACAAGTCTTACTAATTAATCCAAAACTGGGGGAGAGAAGAGATGGATTCCTACCTTTCCCCTTTGTGCGTAAGTGAATATAACGAACCCAACTGGAATTGGAACTTGACTCTTTGATTAACAATTCCTAGCCATTAACCATTACACCACCTGCTCATCCAAGCTTAAAGCACCTGATATTTGCCAGTCACTCATCTAGGTACTGACCAGGTTTAATGTTGCTTAACTTCAGTGATTGCATGAGAACCAGTGTTTCAATGTGATGTGGCCATAAGTTGTTTGCTAGAAAAGTTGTTTAAAAGCAAGAATTTGTAATGCATAAGTTTATAATAAACTTTTATTTCAGTTAATAGATGCCATCATTTCATTATTTGGTAGATTCTGATTTTCTTTTTTTTTTTTTTAATGCAAACGAACCTATGTAGTGGATGTGGTAAAACAAACTAACCATCTTTTTGGAGACATTCTTTAGTTAGATTCACCATGTGTAGGATAGCATTATCGTTCAGCAAGAATACACTGCTACCCACATACCATGTTCTCTTTCAACAAACGGCTTCTGCCAGATGTCTAGTGATATCTGTGTTAACTATGCAATATATGAAGTTCCTGAATGGTGCAACTATTGCATCTCAGGACACAGATGCCATCAATTTCTTTTCTGATTGTTTAACTTTGAATTTTTCGGCAAGGCTTACAGCTCCTGAAATTAACCCTTTTTTTTCCGGACTTGCTTTTTTCTAATCACCATCTCTTTGGGTCCTCTCAAATGAGAATTATCTGTGAATCAGTTCCAAACAGATAATGCCAAAGTGTAGCAATGACATCAGTCACTTGGCACCACATTCCATTCTTGGATAAGGATATTTATGCCATCATACATGATGGAACGAAAATCTCTGTCTCTATAGCAAATGATAGTGTATGCAGGACAATCTCCTCGCAGATGAAAAAGAGACTTGAGGCAACAGAATTGTGGTTTTACAAGAGGATGCCGAGTCGTATTCTCAGCGTCCATTTTTTCTTAAACTGTTATCCCCAATCCTAGTTAGAAAAGTTTAAAATTTCCATTCAATCATAAAAAAATTCCAGTGCATATTGGCTCAAACAAAATATTAAATGGTGAATAATATCTCCTTAACATAATATTAATAACAGATAAATGCATAATAAATACCTACACAAAAAAAAAAAATATTATTACAAGATATTATTACTATTATTTCAATACTAGTTTACCAATAGTAAACCTCCGAACCACCCATCAAAAAGGGGAGTAATGTTTAAGTCTTTGGTATTTTATAAGTACAACTGGTCAGTTAAGTATCATACATGATACACACTTGAGAGATCATGTCTATTTCGTTGCATGACTAACTCGGCAGAAGATTTTTCCCACAGCAGGCTGCTGTTACTTTCTGTGGTAGACTGGTTGCCAACCAAGGCTATAAGACCCAGTCTGACCTGCTATTTCAACCCTATAGTTGGGAGGAAGAAGAGAAGGATGCATACCTTTTCCAAGAGTATTTGCCCATAAGGATATTTAATGAACCCGACTGGAATTCAAACTCAGCTCTCCAATTTCTTATCCCAGGCAGATATCCATTATACTACAACACACATCCAGAAGGAAATTGCAAAATTACTAACCATTTATCTGGGAGGTAAAAAAAAAAAAATAATTGAATTTTATTTGTCAAATTGAAAATAAAATTGTTTCTAATACATGAACAAGTATCCAGGTCATAAACTATATAGTGGATTCTTTCTGTGATGCACAAAAGTTACAAATATATACAGGGTGTATCAAAAATACATTTACAAACTTTGTGGGTGGGTTTCTCAAAACAAGACAAGGACAAAAGTCCATATAAAGATATGTCCGCAAATCCTTTGTTTTTGAGTTATTAAGTTTAAAGTTTATGGTAGACACTGTTAAAAGTACAATCCAAGATAAAAATCAAAAATTACTTTTACAAACTTTGGGACGGGTTCCTCACACCAAATTAAGGTACAATGTCGATACAAACACATATTGTCCAAAAAGCCATTGTTCTACTTCAACACAGAAACTCATAACAAATGTTCAAAATGTCCTCCGCTTGCTTCTACACACGCATACTCTCATCGGATCATTGACTGGCAGACCCATTTAAATAGTCCCACACAAATGACACGTTGATGAAGTGTCTCTGCATTATTAATGTCTGCTGCATAAACCAATTTCTTTAGGTGGCCCCACAGATAAAAATCCAAAGGATTAAGGCCGGGTAAACATGCAGCCCATGAAACCAGTTATCCCCTACTTATTCATCTTTCATGGACTTTTGTCCTTGTTTTAGTGTGAGGAACGCCCCCCCCTCCACAAAGTTTGTAAAAGTATTTTTATCATATATATATATATATATATATATATAATAATAATTATTTTTTTAAAATATGATTCCTTCCTTCCTGATTAAAAAAAGAAAAAAAAAATAATTATAATCTAAGCTCTATTTCTGTATGGAGCACTGTTTTTTAAAAATAAAAACAAAAATACTAAAGAACCGTGGATTATTTACCTAACGTGTTCTTTCCTATATGCCTGAACAGACATATATATATATATATATATATATATATATAATGTATGCATATGTATATGTATGATAAAAATATAGTTTTAAAGTATGTTATATTTATGGATAAAAGTGCTCAATATCAGAGACAGAGCATATGTAAATATAAAAGTGGACACTGAGGACAACGCTGAGTGGCAACAGTCTGCTTCAAGCTTGAACACAATCTTCAGGCCATGTGTGTTGGCTTGACAATTTATATATGCTGATCAATGGAGCATTATGGATAGGAAAGTCAGTAATTTCAAGCTGATTGTAGTATCCTAATGATTATTGGGTGGGCAGCAATGGTTATATATATATATATATATATATAGTGGGCACTGATATCAACACCAAGTGATGAGTCATTTTCATACAATCTTCAGACCATGTGGGTGACTTGGCTATTTATATATGCTGGCCAATAGGGTCAGGTATTTCCAATTTATTCTAGTATCCTAATGATTATTGGCTAGGCAGCAACAGTTATATTTCAAATTACTCTAAAGGCTACTGAATAGAAATCAGAATGTGGTTTTTTGTAGCTATTGTATAGTGTTGTTTGTTAACTTTTAACTTATTCTTTATTATTGATTACTTGGTTTATTTTGCATTTATCTATTAATTATTTATTGTTTTTTTATTATTATTGAATTTACTTACTTGTGGTTATGTGTTTATTCATAGTTTTTTTGTTTTTTTTTACTTAATTTGTTAATTTAGTGTAAAATAAAAAATAAATAAATATTTATTTATTTATTTGTTTCCCTTTTAGAGGTTTGGTCATCTTATTTGTTTAATTTAAATTATTGGCTTTGTCTAAAGTATGTTACATTATCTGCATTGTATATAGTTCATATATTTGCATTTTTCTAGGTGAGGTATTCATTTTTAGTTTTTGATTTTTATATAACATAGTAAAAATTTGTTTTCATGCCTACATTTTGAGATAAGTTCTGATTGCTGATTTAGTAATTTGTGAAGGTGATTATAGTTTGTTTTTTTTCTGATTTATTTATTACTTTTTTTACTTAATTTGTTTATTAGTTTTTTTAGGGAGAGGTTGGTTATTTTATTTGTTTAGATTACTAGCTATGTCTAGAGCATGTTAAATTATATGTGTGTGTGTGCAAAAATTCAGATATAAATAAAAAGATATCTGTAAAAAGACAATATGAGTAAAGGAAAAAAAAAAAAAGAAAACTTTTACTATGTTTCATCCTTATCTTTACATTTGCCTTGAGTCCAATTTTGCTGTATGCGTGTGCATTTTATATATAAAAGTAGTCTTATCTCGTACAATAAATCAATGTATTATATTGATAATTTAAAATTCACAATTAGATTGAACTGAAAATGTTAGAATCTATGTTTGCAACTCAAAAAGAAGCAAGAAATAAATGGCAACGGAATTTATAGCCTGAGAAAAAATATGACAATATATCAGAGAGGATTTAATTCCTAGCATATGACTTCTAATTCGCAGTTTCAAAAAATTTGAAAAGAAATTAAAACTTAGTCAAATTACACTGGTTACTGACAACATTGGTATTTAAATGGATAAGCATTTTGGAACTCCAGCCACCAATTTGAGGCGTTTATAAACCAAGCAAAGCTAAAGTAAATAAACATACTAGTTTCATTAGTTACACCTGAAATACTAAAACACCCAATTCATCTTGATAATGTTTAACCTTTGTGTCCCCAAAAAAATGTTTCCTTTGACATGACTACCTTCACTCCTTTTCAAGGTTTATTGCTTTAAGCGATGATTAGAATTGTAATAAAACTTGAACATATGAAAGTCATTTTATACATTTTCTTTGTTCTTGAGAACAGACAAGAAAAATATTAAAACCTACTTATTGGACTGTTTATGTACAAGAATAATTTCATATTTACATACGTGAAAAATATGCAAACTACAATTCAGCGTTTATCATTAACCATTTTATAAAGAAATAAATGTGAAAACATTTTATCTATAAATTTATAAAAATTTACTAAATTATAAAAATATGTGAACTAAATATAAGGAAATATTTATTTATCATTTTATAAAGTTTAACTGATCATTCCAGTAAACAATCTAATAGTGTTTATTATTTTTGTTGTCAATTTTCAAGAACAAAGAAAATGTATAAATTCACTTTCATCATGTTTAATTTTTATTAAAATTCTAATCATGGCTTTTTAAAAAAATAAACATTGCCAAGGAGACTTAAAATAACAGTGGTGTCAAGGGAAAAAAAACATCTTTTTGAGACACTTTTTTGGTGAGCATGAAGTATCTTTATGAGTGCAACACTTAACACAATTTAAGGAGAATTGAAACCAATCTCTCTCTAGCTCAAACAAAACCAATTACAGTTTGCTGGCCACTGCCACTGAGTGGACAGTGAAATCATCTCATCCTTACTCCTATGGTATCCTCCTGGAAGTGTTCTTCCCCAGACACCATAGCTCAGAACTCCAGGTTAGACATTAGGGATCTGGGAACAGCAATGCAGGACCAAACAGAGTGGAAAGGGATTGTCAATGGAGTTCCGACCAACCATAGGGAGGTCAAATGATGTGCCAGACTTAGTTCACCTTGGTAAATATCAAGTGCTTTTAATTCCAAGTCCAGCATTTTAATTTGTGAAACAATTTTATCAAATTTGTTGTCTTAGCAAAAATAGATTTCATAATATTCCAGTTCACACTCCTCCCATCTTTTGAACAAGAGTAGAGGGTTATCCATTTGTTTCCTGTTTAGGATTGGGTTTCCAGTTCCTTCTAAAGTCTTCTCATTCTCCTTCACTCCCAGTAGCCCCTTGCATCTTGGTGACATTATCACCTTGCTTGAGGTGAATTGATTTAAAAAAAAAAAAAAAAAAAAAAAAAAGAAAAAAACTTCATAGAAATTGTGAAAAGTTTTCATGAGAGGAAACTGAGAAAGAAGAAGACATTAAGAAAACATTTTATTTATTTATTTTTTTTTTTTTGTAATGAGTAGGAGTCTTATTAAAGAAATCTATTTTGGAAATAACAGAAAAATGAAGTAGAGTTTGGAAATAAAAGAAAAAAAAAAAAAAAATCAAGTATAGTATTAAATGTAACAAAGGAACTAGAAAACACTTTACACACCAAGATCAAATCATTCTGTGAGCCAAAGAAAATCTTCATTTGAACATTTAGAATGCAGAAGTCCTGATAATTTATGCATAGAAGGTAGACAATTACTCCTCTTCTTTAACCTGAACATTGGGGAGTCATATATACAAGTTGGGGTCAAATATAGGTCGTAATCAGACAGAATGATAAGATAAAGAACAAATATGAAACTTTTAACAATCTAACAAGATTCACTTTTATTAAAGTTTCATGAGAGAATGGAGAAAAAGAAAGAAATTCTGGTATTTTTCATTTTGTGTTTGATTTTCATTTGTTAATCATGAGTCATTTGCATTTGACTTGTTAAACAAATGTTAGTATAATTTGTGGCACTCTGAATTCAAGAAGAGACATGTCCACTTGATGTTTCAAGAAACTGATAAACCAGAAATATTGCACTCTTTACAATATTCGAACTATTGTCCTTATCTTTGTCACCATATTTATTACATTTCAGCCGTTGTACGCTCTGGCCTTCTTCAGGTGGTTGGAATGTTGAACTGAACCCTTTATTTCGATCACTGGGGTAGACTGTTCTAGTTCCACATGCCATTTTTTAATGGATGTCAGTTATCAGTTATCTCCTGTTAATTTCCCTCTCCAAGTTCTCCACTGCCTTAACCAGGTATTGAACTTACACTATTTGGGTCCTGTCACTGGACATAACCAATGCCTTTATCCACTGTGCCATGTGTCCTTGAGGAAACGTCATAAATATGGCAACAAAGACGAGAACAACAGTCCGAATAATGTAAATAGTGTACCTAATACCTCATCTCAGAAACATAGACAGATCTATCTATCTATTAGTTGTGATAAATATGGCAACAAAGACGAGGACAATAGTCCGAATAATGTAAATAGTGTACATAATACCTCATCTCAGAAATATAAACAGATAGAGAAATATTGCTTTATGTATGTAAGTGTACAACAATTGTTGTTGTCTATGTGGGATTCAGATGATAATATATATTTGTAAGTGTGTGTGTGTGTGTGTGTCTAGTAGACATTACGTTTAGCGATTTGGGAACATTTTTACGTATATACCATTTGTTTTAGGTAAATATACGTTACATTCTTTAAGAATGGATTCAATAAAGGTTGATGATGTAATGTTTTTGACATGTGCTTATAGTCAGTAATATTGTTATTATTAGGTTGGTGCAAAAATAATGACGTAATAATGTCGTTTTTTGACGTATTTTTTAACGTCAAAAAACTACATTATTACGTCATTATTTTTGCACCAACCTAATAGTATAGTCTCTAGAAGTACTTTAGACATAAATTGTTTTTTTTTTTTAATTAGGGTGTAAATTTGTAAAATCTCTGATGAATCTTTAATAAAAATTAGATATGCAAGATTGATAGTTTCCTATCTGTTCTTTATCATGTCTATGTTTCTGTGTGTGTGTGTGTGTGTGTGTGTGTGTGTATATATATATATATATATATATATATATATAGTCTTACAAAATACAATAGGAAATAACCATTTTCCTGCCTATAATTAGTCCTATTTAATAGCTGTTAGAATAAGAAAATAAACCAGAAATAATGGGTCTTCCTCCCAATAATCCCCCCAGTGACAAACATATAAATAGTGGAACTACTTTTCCACCCATATGGCCTGATAATTACATTTAAGGGTTAAACAGACTGTCATCATTCAGTGTTGATACCAATATCCATACTGTTTTTATATATTATTTATCTATTTAATAAATACTGTCCAGAGGCTGTAAATTGAAGAGCTAGCAACAATACTTGGGTGCAAATCCTGAGGATGCATTGCAGGTTTTAGGTGTGTAAAAAAAAAATAAAAAATAAAAAATAAAAATAGAAGAGAGAATACACGGACAAATGTTATGAACTTTCAACAAAGAAACAAACACAATAAATGTTGTTTTTGTTTTGTTTTTTTTTAAATAAATAGAGACAAAGCACAAGTCAATTTAAACTGAACTTTCATGGAGCTAAGAAAAGAAAATAAATTAAAATGACAGTTTAAAAAAAAAAAAAAAAAAAAAAAAAAAAAAATCATGAATAAAATTATGGACACAGAGTCTGAATTCTTAAAAATATTTTTTTTTAATATCAGAAGATAAATAATGTTTACCCAAACCAGAAATATAAATAATAATAAATGAATTTTATTTCTTTAATCAGCTCAAAAGTAATTTAACCATATTCAGCAATATGTGGAATATCTTTTACTTAAATTATTATTTGACATTGAAACCCTTCAGTGCTAACCTGAAAAAATAAGGCTTTATAATAGAAAAGTAATCTTATAAGTAGAACAACGAGCTGCTGTTCTCTGTGTGTATATTATATATATATATATATATATATATATATATATATATATCTCAGAAAGGGCTGTGGATTGTTATACTCAGGACAACTGAAGGGGTTTGTATTTTTTTTATCTTTCATCTGAATTAAATTTGGATTCAATAATAACAGCAACAATACAATATAACAATAATTAAATAAACTGCAACTTAATCCGAACTTATAAAGTTGATACTAAGCAACAATTGCAAAAGAGCTGAAAAGGCCTAGGATGCGATATGATGGCTGAACATTTTGCAAATGTCCATTCAAATTTGATGATAACCAATCAGACATAAGGCCAGAAAATATTAGATCTTGACACAGTCCAACTGAATTGAGGTGGCAGGGGGAAAGGGGGGGAGAGAGAGAAAAAAAGTTATTCTCTTCATTGTAAAATTCATTACAAAATTTTTTCTTTTTCTTTTTTGTGACTTTGCTTGGATGAAAGGCCATAACAACAATGAAAACTTTTCAAACTTACTTTTGTCCGTCTACAATTTTTATTGTATTCTTTTTTTTCTTTTTTTTATTTTATTTCCACCAATGGTATTAGGTTGGTGCAAAAATAATGTCGTTTTCTCACATATGTGAGAAAACGACATTATTTTTGCACCAACCTAATAAAAGAAACCATATCAGAAAACAATTATTATTATTATTATTATTATTATTATTATCCCCAGAGTCAAGAACAATCCAGCCTCTCAAACACACCCTAGTTTGGGCTTGCAAAACTTTGGTGGGAGAGAAAAAAAAAAAAGTTTCCCCTATCTTACCAAGATGCTTTGTCGGTGTCTCCGCAATATATTAGATCCTCTTGACCACATATAGATTCTTTTCTCTCTTACAATATAGAAATACAGTCAATTTACATCTCACCTGCCAGTAAGTACTAATGAAAAAGATTCCATAATTTTTGACTAAACAGTGGCTTTGACTTCTTTAGTGACTTAAAAATGTTCTTTTAAAGTCAAGGTCATTTGATACTGCTAATATTCATATAATAATGGCTGGGTACTCATTTTCCAAGTATACCCATCTGTGAGCCAATCCCTGCTCAGGCAAATGTATTCTTTCAACACCCAGAGAGCCAACCTGTGGTGTATACTTCAACTATGCTGAGCAGACCTTAGTTACAGTTTCTGGAAGAGAGTGCACAATCTGGCATGGTTAATAAGATTGGTATACTTAAATGATGACTTGAGAGCTTATATTGCCACAATCATCAATGGTTTCAAAAAAGATTTGTCTACCTGATTTCACTCACATTCCAATATCTAAAATATAAATAGTCTACTGGTTTATCTATTCTACCAATACAAGAATTAAGATTACTTTTTTCTTTTTTTCTTAAATTATTAGCAATAGTTTTGTTAAGTTTAATTTATACACATCATTCAGAAATCATATACAAGAGCTGTGATAACCATCTCACTCTGAACGTATTATGGGCAAATCACATTGAAACACCAGTCCTTGTACAATCACCAAAGTTAAGCAACATCGAGCCTGCTCAGTATCTAGATAGACAATCTCTAAGGAATATCAGGTGCTATAAGCTTGGATGTGCAGGTGGTGAAATGGATAACAGCTCAAAGTTGGAAATCAGAGAGCTGAGTTCCAGTTAGCAGTCAGGTTTGTTATATTCACTTGTGAGCAAATACCGTTAAGGAAAGACATCACCACCTCTTCTCCCCCCAGCTATGGGTTAATTAGTAGGACTTGTATTAGTTAAATCATTATTATCTCAAAAAAATTCTTACAATCTGAAAATATTTTCTGGCTTTAAATAACCTACAAAAGGATTGATAAGTCATAAAAAACAAATCAATCAATCAAACTCTGAGATTAGGATAGGTCTTTGAAAAAGGTTTTTTTTTTTCATTTTTAGTTTATATAGTAAATTAATTTTTCTTTTTGTTATTTTCGGTTAAAATGTTCTTTGAGACCTTTACCCTTTAGCATTCAACCCGCCATAACCCACTCCACATATACTCTGCCATAATATATGAAATCATTGAAAAATAACAGAGGAAGTGAGACACTGACCACAAGCAGTGTGACTTTGAGAACCAGTATTTATAGGGCATGTTTGTGCACATAAATGCTAACGGGTTAAATATACGATGTATTAAAAAAAAAAAAAAATCCTGATGAATTTTATTTTATCCAAATTTACATGTGATTTACTTTAGGAAAAAAAATAACTAATTCCTGGTATCAAAAATTTATCCTGTACCTAAAAGATATTTCATTTTTATTTTTCATAATATTAGATTTATTTTTTTTTAACTCTCCCAAAATATTACAAGTCAAAACTATGGTGCTTCCTCAAAGCCCAGAAATAATAGTGTTTAGTCAGTATACCAATGTTCATAAGTTAATTAGTCAAGAATATCTGGATACCAATACACATTTTTAAATTTTTGTCATTTTTTGTTTGAAATCTTCGAAATAATTACTATTAAAAAAAAAAAAAAAATTAGAAAAAATTCTTTTAAATTAAAAATTATTCTTCATTTTTAAATCAAGAAAAAATTATTTTTTATTTTTAAATTAAAAAAAAATTATTTTTTATTTTTAAATTAAAAAAAAAAAATTATTTTTTATTTTTAAATTAAAAAAAAAAAATTATTTTTTATTTTTAAATTAAAAAAAAAAAATTATTTTTTATTTTTAAATTAAAAAAAAAAAATTATTTTTTATTTTTAAATTAAAAAAAAAAAATTATTTTTTATTTTTAAATTAAAAAAAAAAAATTATTTTTTATTTTTAAATTAAAAAAAAAAAATTATTTTTTATTTTTAAATTAAAAAAAAAAAAAAAAAAAAAAAAAAAAATTAAAATGAAATAAGACTAATGTTTGGGCAACATCATCTGCCCAGCAGTTTCATACCATATTTGTTTTGCTTTTCAGAAATATTAGGTAAAGACCATAAATAGAATAGGTTTTTCTTTTGTGTGGATAACCACCATTCTTGGAGTCCCAAACTGTGAGCATCTGTCTAAATGTCTCATAAAACAATAAATAAAATATATTTTAGATAAAAAATATGTTTCTTGACAGCATTTTTTTTTTCTTTACTTTGCTCTCTTAAAACATAAACCAAGTGACTACTTTTATTAAATAATGTTATTGTCTCGTTTGTCATAGTCAATCATCTAAAAATGATTATTGTATCATTTTATAACAAGCAACTGTTTGTGTTCGAATACTGACCACAGTTTCTATTGATATAGATGATAATGAGCAGATTTATCAGCATCATCCGTAAAGATTTTAATTTGAAAGATTTATTTTTCAACGGCTCTATTTGTTTCAGCTGGTATTTGCATACTTCTTATAACATCAGTAATTAATGGCAACACACTCAAGAGAACGAGAAAAAAAAAGCTTAAAAACAAAAAATTTTCAAAATAGATTAATAAATAAAATTATATATAAATAAAAATACCAAAGTTTTATTCCCCTTCTGCCTCCACCTTTTTTGTCCTTAATTTTTTCAGTTACACCACTGCTCTTGTTACAACAGATGAAACCCCTTGTTACATAAGAAAACTGGCACATATTAATCTCATTAATAAAAAAAAACAAAAAAAAAAAAAAAAAACATTTCTGGGCAATATTGACCTAATCCTGACGTAAGCTTTCTCAGTAAATCAATCTTATTCTTAATAGTAATTAATTATTATTCCATTGCCACCATTTTTTGTTTTTAAGTCAATAAAACTAGTATTCAACCTAAACTTAGTAAGTAACTATTTCATCTATGTCCTTTAATCATTAAAACTGCCATATTTGATAGCATATCACCAACCACACACATTTAAATTTAATATTACAGTATTATGAAGTTAATACAAGTACTGCTAGGCTACACTAGCAAGCATGAACCTACCAGATGTCTCAATAAGACATGGGAAATTGTTTTAACGATGTTTTTCAGAAAATAGTTGGACGTATATAAAATTTGATAGAGTAAAATAGTTAATACAGGGTTGTTCAGTTCTTTGAGAATAAATCTTTTAATATCTGTAAATTTCTTTAACTGATCTAGTTATCATTTTAAATCTATCTCAATAAATAAACAGCAAATTCTGTCTGTCTATTCGCGTGTCTGAAACCCATCTAACTCAGGCTACACTTGGTTTACATAGACATATTATACCCTTTTGGAATCAGGATGATCCCTGGTTTGAAAACCTGGCCTTCATCTGGTGCTTGAACATCCAGCATTAGGATTTGTGTCCGAACGAGGAGGGAACAGTAAAAAAAAAAATTCAAATTTTAAAATAACTGAAAAAAATTAGTGATTTTAATTTTTTTTTAATTTATATCAAGTTTAAAATAATGGACAAAACCTTTGTGAATTTAAATATTTTTGGTTTTTGTTTTAAATTCAATTTAAAAGATCTTCAAAACTTTGTGAATTGAGGAAATCAATTTTATTTCTTCAAAATGCCAAGGGATCTGCGTTGACGTGAGGTTATGAAGTTTCACAGAGTTTGTGATTTGAAGACCTCAATTTTCAGCCTGAATTGGAATTTCAACTTAAATCACTCTTTTGGCCAGAATTGCACTTATAGACTGAATCAGAGTTAAAATGAGGTTTTGAAGTTCCATAAAGTGGATTGAGAAATTCAGAGTTATTTCTTCAAAATTATCATTGCTGTTTTCTAACCTGGACAAGAGATCCCTTTAGTTTGGGGCTGGGAGCTCAATTAATCCTACGCAGGAGCTAGCTTAAAATTCCACAGAGTGCAGCTTTTAAGCTAGTCATTAGTAAATGATGACAAACATAAATGAAAAGGTATTCTGTAATTGTTGCCTTAAAGGCAGAACATGGTGATTTAGAGATTACTTCCTTCCTTCCTCCTGTAGGGCCACCCATGGCGATAAATGTTGAGGAGAGAGCTGAATGAATGCAACCAACCCGCAAAGACCCCAACAGCAGAATAGGCAAAGATCTACACAATCTCAATGGCCAAACCAGCGGAAGAGGGCAAAGCCAGTCAGGCTGGCATAACTAAGGCGGACCTTGACAGACCAAGCATCCAACAGTCTGATGCAACCAGGTTTGCCAGATCTTACCTGTTGCAATCCTCTTTGAGCCACAAGGGAGACACATGGCCAAGTGAGTGGGTTTCTCCATCACATGGAGTTGTCCACCAAAATCAAATTCAAGCGAATGGCCTCATCAAACTCTTTTTGATTCACAGCTATCTATGCTACTGTTAACCTTTGGGATGATGATGCACAGATGCAAGCAGGTGCCAATGATGACCTGGAGTTGTTTCTTGCCAATGTTCACAAAGAGCTGAAAGCCATGGACGGGGATTCTATAGTAGTAGCCAAACTAAAACGGCTGCTAAGGGTCTTAATATCATCAGAACACCCAAATCTGTAAAAAAGGTTAAGAAAATTATCAATAATAACCCCAGAAAGTCAATTAATGCCATTGCTAAGGAGCTCGAGGTTTCCAGGCGTTCTATCAGAATTGTGCATGAGGGCCTTTAATACAAGTTATATGTGATGTAGCGGGGCCAATTTATGTCGGCAAAGACAAAAGATAATTGTCTGATCTGTGCAAAGTCCTTGTTGAGCAAATTGAAACATCAAGAGCCTGGAATACTTTCTTTGTTTTTTTTTTGTTTTTTTCTGATGAGAAAAACTGATCAGGACCAAAAGGTCACAAAGTTTCCCGTAATTGAGATGGTTCTGAAATTTATGAATAATGAGTAAGATGTCAGGCCTCCTCACCTTTCCTCAGAGTATAAGGGTCAATACTGCTGACTATAAGGTGTTGGGGAGCATTGTGAGGCCTTGGATAGAGAGCATTTGCAAAGGAAGATCATATAACTACCAACACATCTCTGCTCTATCTCATAAGGCCAAGACAACCCAAGAATAGATAAGTTACAATCTCCACGATTACGTCACCCCAAAGATATCTAGCTCTCCAGACATGAATCTGTTTGACTACTATATATGGCATGCAGTTGAGAGAAAAGTCAATCAACACCTCCCCATAAAAATATAAAATCTCCACCATAACTAGCGCAATGTTCAAAATAGGAAAAGATTATCTGATTCTGGTGTGTCAACATTTCAGAACTCGTATTGAAGTTGTCATCATTGCTTATGGCGGATCTATAAAGTATAAAAATTTGCATGAATAATATTGATGCATGTCAAGAAAAGTCTCAATATTATTCATGCAAATTTTTTATCAAATAAAGCTCTTCTTTCATGATTTATACGTCTTTCATGCAAATGTTCTCAACGAACTTAACAACCCAGTACTACAGATTATTTTTTAAAAAGGCAGCAGGCTCAGATGTAAGTTGAACATTTGCAATATGTAAATATGAAAAAAAAAAAAAAAAAAAAAAAAAAGTGTACAGCTTTTGTTAGTACAGGAAACAAAGTAGACAATTCAAAAAACAGCAAACAGTAAAAAAAATGAAATAAATATTAAGAAAAGAAAAAAAAGAACTTTGCTTTTTCATATAAAAACCTAAATAATGTTTCTTAAACTTAAATTGATATTGTCAACTACACTGACTTGATATTCTGATTGAATGGGTTTTTTTTACAGCTTATCAACCTTTTGCAAGTTATATAATCCAGAAAATGTTTTTAGATTGGAAATATTTTTTGAAATAATGATTTACTAATATAATTTCTACTAATTAACTTGGGGTAGGGTAGAAGTGGATTCATAACTTTCCCAAGGGTATTTTGCACGTAAGCCAGCTAGTATTGGAACTCTGCTCTCCGATCTTCAATTCCAGCCATTATCCATTACACCACCAACAAATCCAAACTTAAAGCACCTGGTATGCCCAAGCAGTCACCTATTTAGGTACTGACCAGGCTTGATGTTGCTTAACTTCGGTGATCATACAAGAACCGATGTTTCAACCTGATATGGGTGTAAGCCTTATACTGGTAAACGCAAGAACCTAACAGCTACATTACGTAACACTTATACTAAGATTATATATATATATATATATAATCTCCAAATGGCACCAATTCAGTCGGGTTTCAATCCTAGCTAGAGGCAACAGGATGTCTAGCCACACTGATCAGCTGTGATACAGCGAAACAGTGTGAATTATATATATATATATATATATATATATATATATATATATATTATTTTGAATAGTGTGATTGAATTTTCCTCTTTCTCTCTTTCCAAAGATTGCACGTTATTAAATTAAAAAGATAAGAACATTTATGATTTTCTTAGAATCTTTATGAATAATTAGATTATTTACAACTACTGTTACATTTTTGTTTTGTGGTGATACAAAAAATTACCTGAGAGGAGAGAAGAATCCGAAAAAAAGAAAGTTTGTATCAGGAAAAAAAAAAAAAAGAAAATAACAAAATGTGGCAAGAAAAAAAAAAAAAAAAAAAAAAAAAATTAAATAAATTACTAAAAACTATCCTAACACTATATTCTTATCAGGTTACCAAAATAATTTCAAGATCTTAGATTTCAATTTGAAAATAAAATCAAAATAAATCAATATTTATTAGTTTTAAAAGCCAATTTCAGCATAAAAAACTATTAAGGAATACAGTTTTGCTCTTATAATAGTTAGCTTCATTATTTTAAGTAATATTTAGGAGCTCAATTTTCAACAATTGTCAATTACATATGTATATATATATATATATATATATATATATATATATATATATATATATACATATACATACATACACACACATACATACATATATATATGTATGTATGTATGTATGTATATGTATGAGACAGAAACGCGCATATATATATATATATAATAAATGTGTGTACATGTGTCTCTCTCTCTCTCTCTATATATATATATGTGTGAGAGAGAGAGAGACATATGAGCATATATATATATATATATATATATATATATATATATATATATATATATACACACACACACTAATAGATAAGCTAAAGCTTGAAATATAAAATAAACTGAAGGTGATGAAACTGAGCAGCAGATTTTGATATTACTGCATTAATTTTATATATATATATATGTGTGTGTGTGTGTGTGTGTGTGTGTGTGTGTGTGCATAACAAAGATTGTTTCTACCTAAAATACCTATTGATGAGTATATTACTGGAAGGAAACGTTTTTTTAAGGCAAGCAGAATGAAGGCAAAGAAAGTGGATAATATTAAGTAATAGCTCATTAATAATAGAAAATAAATAAATAAAAACATTTTGTCCTAAATTTTGAGTTTTACAGAAGCAAATGCACACATCAATGGCAACATGAATCAAAAATTGACATATCTTGCCCCGGATGATCATTGAGTGGTGTACCCATGAAACTGCACACAGTTGAAAGATAAGTCAATTTAACTTTTATGAATTTATTGATGATTGCCACTCTAATTCTCTGCGCATTTTCAGGAAAATATTCTGCTCACCTAGAAATATGTTAATTTTGAGTAATTTTATGATGGGTGTTAATGATCTATGCCATTAATACTATATACATAAAATAAATTAAAATCCTTACATTTGTATTGATACATCAGCTAAGGTTTCCTTTTAGGTTCATATATATATATATATATATATATATATATATATATATATATATACCAACAAACAGCTAAGTGACAAATTACATTTATTTGCATTAATCCCATAATTATATATATATATATTAGAGAGAGAAAGAACTCGACAGACAGCAAGAGAGAGAGAGAAATCAAGAGAGAGAGAGAGATAGCAAGTGAGAGAGAGAGAGAGAAATCAAGAGATAGCGAGAGAGAGAGAGAAATCAAGAGAGATAGAGAGAGAAATCAAGAGATAGCGAGAGAGAGAGAGAGAAATCAAGAGATAGCGAGAGAGAGAGAGAAATCAAGAGATAGCGAGAGAGAGAGAGAAATCAAGAGATAGCAAGTAAGAGAGAGAGAGAGAAATCAAGAGATAGCGAGAGAGTGAGAAATCAAGAGAGAGTGAGAAATCAAGAGAGAGTGAGAAATCAAGAGAGAGTGAGAAATCAAGAGAGAGCGAGAAATCAAGAGATAGCGAGAAATCAAGAGAGAGCGAGAAATCAAGAGATAGCGAGAGAGTGAGAAATCAAGAGATAGCGAGAGAGTGAGAAATCAAGAGAGAGAGAGAGAGATAGCAAGTGAGAGAGAGAGAGAAATCAAGAGATAGCGAGAGAGAGAAATCAAGAGATAGCGAGAGAGAGAGAGAGAGAAATCAAGAGATAGCGAGAGAGAGAGAGAGAGAAATCAAGAGATAGCGAGAGAGAGAGAGAGAGAAATCAAGAGATAGCGAGAGAGAGAGTGAGAGAAATCAAGAGAGAGCGAGAGAGAGAGCGAGAAATCAAGAGAGAGCGAGAAATCAAGAGAGAGCGAGAAATCAAGAGAGAGCGAGAAATCAAGAGAGAGCGAGAAATCAAGAGAGAGCGAGAAATCAAGAGAGAGCGAGAAATCAAGAGAGAGCGAGAAATCAAGAGATAGCGAGAGAGTGAGAAATCAAGAGATAGCGAGAGAGTGAGAAATCAAGAGATAGCGAGAGAGTGAGAAATCAAGAGATAGCGAGAGAGTGAGAAATCAAGAGATAGCGAGAGAGTGAGAAATCAAGAGATAGCGAGAGAGTGAGAAATCAAGAGATAGCGAGAGAGTGAGAAATCAAGAGATAGCGAGAGAGTGAGAAATCAAGAGATAGCGAGAGAGTGAGAAATCAAGAGATAGCGAGAGAGTGAGAAATCAAGAGATAGCGAGAGAGTGAGAAATCAAGAGATAGCGAGAGAGTGAGAAATCA
This sequence comes from Acanthosepion lycidas, assembly GCA_963932145.1. Classification (NCBI taxonomy): domain Eukaryota; kingdom Metazoa; phylum Mollusca; class Cephalopoda; order Sepiida; family Sepiidae; genus Acanthosepion; species Acanthosepion lycidas. The sequence goes on along the minus strand of OZ010600.1, from coordinate 52,750,890 downwards.
AGAGATAGCGAGAGAGTGAGAAATCAAGAGATAGCGAGAGAGTGAGAAATCAAGAGATAGCGAGAGAGTGAGAAATCAAGAGATAGCGAGAGAGTGAGAAATCAAGAGATAGCGAGAGAGTGAGAAATCAAGAGATAGCGAGAGAGTGAGAAATCAAGAGATAGCGAGAGAGTGAGAAATCAAGAGATAGCGAGAGAGTGAGAAATCAAGAGATAGCAAGAGAGTGAGAAATCAAGAGATAGCAAGAGAGTGAGAAATCAAGAGATAGCAAGAGAGTGAGAAATCAAGAGATAGCAAGAGAGTGAGAGTAGCAAGAGAAATCAATAAAAAACTAGAGAGAATTTTTATGTATTAATAGCTTTATAGTTGTTCATTCATCATTTCATCAAATATGTTAAAAATCTATTAAGGTGTCAAAATAAAATTTTCTTGTACAGTTGTACAAATCAGAAAATAAAAAAAAAATAAAAAAAAAAAACATAAAATTTAAAATGATATTTTGTCATTGTCAATATAAATTAAATAATTTTTTTTTTAAAACCCTAAATTTACAAAACAAAACACTTATTCAAGAGACAAAAAAAGAAAACCCGGAGTCAGATGTTTAATCTCAAGGAATAATAGGATGAGGAAACGAACAAATAAAATTAGAGGACAAAAGGTCCACATCCATCACAGTCTCAAGATTTCATTGGGATGTTGCAAAATTTTAGATTAAAGAAAAAAAAATGATGTGGATATATGCAAACCAGGCACAAATACGATGTCAAACTTGCAGCCATTTGAGCAAAGCTTCCAGCAAAATAATTCATCTCCAATTTATCACCAAAAAAAGAGCAACAGTTTAACAAATACCTGGGTACTCAACAAGAGAACACACAAGAAAGATGCAGTCTGTTAAGGACCAACATGCAAAATTCAGGTTACACCCTGCAAATTTTTATCAGTTTGTTTAATGGACAAATCACAGTAGGTGTAAATGATCTTGCCTAAGGTCTAGATGCCCACATATATGCATAGACTCGAACCAATCATGACTAATTAACTTATGATACTCAAAAATGTGACTAAAGCACAAATTTAAGTAAAGGTGTCAATTTTTAGGTTATGGGCTAGGATAGTTTACCCTGAGCTGGACTCCCACCTCTGGCTGATTCCCATTGGAAATTAGTGAGAAATGATGTTAGAAAGATAAGACAGGGTTTAAAAGAAATATTTTTTTTTCTTTGTTTTAAATTAAAATCTGGAGTGCTTGAGCACAATCGGCTAAAGAACCTGCATTTTTACCAGATGAGCTGTGATGCTTAAAATAAGACTGGTCAGGAAGAGAGTGGGGAAAGAGAACGAGGAACAACAGGTGAAATAGCATTCAAAAAGCAATGTCTTTTATAACACCTGTGTGAATGTATGCATGTATGTGGAAATGCATGTGCCTGCCTGTATATGCGGAGATTGTTTATAACATACAATGCTGTCTGACTGAGATGCACAGAGCTAAAGAAGAAGATGATGATGCTGCTGCTGCTGTTGTTGTTGTAGTGGTGGTGGTAGTTGTTCTTGGTGAAGGGAACTCTAGACAGACAAAAGAAGAGTTTCAAACACATTATCAACAGCCGGAATCTGAATCCACTGTAAAAAAGAGAAAAGGAAAAAAAAGAAAAAAACTATTAGAACTTATACTTCATAATTAATAAAAACACAAGAGCAAATAGCAAATTAAAGGATCAAAGAATTTAACTGGAAGTAAATACAGTGATGATACGACGCTGTTGGGTTGAGTGCTTCCTAGGCTTGAGCAGACAGCCAGTGCATGGGTCTCTCTGAACTCAGAGTGGATGGCCACCATGGCAGGATTCCTAGACTCAAGCCGACAGTCTGTGCAGGGGTCTCCCTAGACTCAAGCCAACAGGGTTTATGTCCTACACTTAAGCTGACAACCAGTGCAGATGTCTCTCAAGACTCAAGCCAATGACTAGCACATACAAAGGGGAGAGTATATGTCCTAGACTCCAGCTGACAGCCAGCATAGTGAGATTCCTAAACTCAAGCCAACAGCCAGAGCAGAGGGATTCCTACACTGAAGCTCTGATGGTCAGTGCAGAAGGCTTCCTACACTGAAGTTGATGGCCAGTGCAGAAGTTTAGCCAAACCAATGGAATCAACAGTCACATGTCCATGATCAAGGTTAGCCTTCAAATTGGAGGACATCTGCTGTTGTTTGATCTAGAGAAAGATGGGCTCTGTCAGGTTTATTTGCCCAGACATGCTGCACATGAATGAACACCTCTCAAGCTTTCAACCCAGATAGGTGGCAGAAACTGGTCATATCATCTGTTTAGAAGTAGAAACAACATGCCACCCGAAAGTCCAGGGATTTGACAAAAAAAAAAAAAAAAACATTTATTTAATGTCTCATTCCACATTCTAAAAAATGTTCTTTTCATTGCCAAATTCACAGAACTTTTGAATAACACTTCATTTATGACAAACATTATCAAAATTTAGTAATAATAGCAGTCTTCAAACTTATGAGTACAAGGACCAATAATATTCTTACTGTATGACCAAATTACTTCCAACTCAGTGGTTTGTGTTCATACCAATATAAAAATTAGGTTTACAAAATACTAAAGCTGATCATAGTTGTCAGATTAGGCAACATTTGCAAACACTTACTAAATTCTGAAGCAACAACCATTTAGTACCCATTGTCCCACTATTTTAAGACATATCCTTTTTATTCCAGATAAGCATTACTTTTTATTATTTTATCAATAATATGCATGGCAAAGATGAAAATAAAATATGTACTTATACATCATCTTAAAAAAGGATTAATGCTCAAAATTTATTTTTCATAACAGGAAAATCAAAATAATTTAAACTTTTAGTGTCCATTGGATATAATGTGGGAATCTGAACTAGTTATGTTATGACACAGAATGTCACCTTAATGACCTTCCAACCTTGTTTGCAGAACCGTGATGGCTGCATGATAGACTCATGAATGTTTAGTTTGGTTTGTTTTATGACATATCAATCTCAATGTGTTATTTAATGCCGACAAGATTTTTATTACTGGTAATATTGTTTTTTTCCAACAATGTAATACGTAATAATTTCTTCTTCAAAAATTTATTGCTTGTAATTTTTTACAAAAACATATTGCTGGTATTAAAAACCTATTTTTACACTTACGTAGTGTTTTGACCCCAGTTTGGAGGTTAACTATTTGCCCATAACTGAGACCCTAACAGGTGCTACCACCCCTAGTCAGGGTGGACCTGGGAACAACAGCAACTAAGAGGTGGTTCCACACTCCACAAAGTCACCTGATCAGAGGCCTTTCTGCTGAATGTAGTTTATCTTCTTACCCAGGACGTGGATGTAGTTTATCGTCATACCCAGGAAGGATGAATGTCCAAGATGGCTCAACCAAACAATGAAAAAATAAAGTGTTCATTGTTCCACTAGTGTAACATGTTTTAAGACATTTTTTGATTCCAGACAAGCATTAATTTTGATTATTTTATCAGTAATATCCAGAGAAAAGACTAAAATATTATAATACAATGTGCATACAAATACAATAATTTCTTAGTGGTGATGATTCATTCATTTTATATCTTTTACCAACCCTTTGCAGGTTATTTAAAGCCAGAAAATATTTTTAGATCATAAGATTTTTTTTGGAGATAATGATTTAGTTTTACAAGTCTTACTAATTAACCCATACCTGGGGGAGAGAAGTGATGGATTCATGCATTTTCCAAGAGTATTTGTATACAAGTCAATATAACAAACCCAATGGAAATTGGAATTCTGTTCTCCGATTAAAAATTCCAAGCCATTATCCGTTACACAGTCCACACATTCAAGCTTACAGCATCTGGTATTCCTAAGTGGTCACACATCTAGGTACTGACCATGCTTGACATTGCTTAACTTCAATGATCATACCAATGTTACAACACTATATGGCTATAAAACTAACATATGCAACCATGTTGACAATAAAAAGGTTTAAGTTGGCCAGGCTTAATTTAAAAGCAACAAAAAGTAAAATTGAATTTTGTGGTATTAGGGTTCAGAAAGAATTTCAATCTGGCAACCCAGACAGTCAACACAATTTCCCTAGACAACATTTTTGGGGCAACACAATTTCCCTAGACAACATTTTGTCCTTATTTGATACTGTGCCAGATTGAGCTAAGTAAAATATTAATAGATTGAAGTTTAACAAAATTCCAGGGATACAAGAGAACCTTTTTTCTTTTTTTTTTTCACAATTCATAGGTTAAAAGCTGTTGACCAAAACAAAGTGGGACTGACATCAAGAGTAAAAATATTTCTTCTTTCTAACTGAACGGATTTCTCATTTATCAAGTTTCAGAAATTTTCAAAGTCAGAAAAGAATGCAAAAAAGAATGACTTACATAAGAAAACAAAAAGAAATCAAAAAATTCAACTGTAACTTAAAATAAATAAGCAATAATATTTCTATCATTTGAAACATAATGTTACATTGCATATCAAATGATGTGAAATGAAAACAATTGACTAACTGACATTCAGTACTTTGGATTTTATATTAAAAAAAAAAAAAAAAAAATAAAAAAAACACACACACACAAGCCAGTACAAATTAAAATGACAGTCAAGAAAGTTCCTATAAGGAAGCAGTTACTTTTTGTATTTGGAAGTATTAAATCAATATAAGTTTATAAAAATATTTTGAATATATATTTCTTCTTCATGCAAATATTGGGAGTTGCAGATTCTTAGGGCTATCAAATAAAACTTTGAAAAATATTACTTTGGATTTTATTTTATTATAGTAATAAGAATAATAGTCTTAATTTTTGTTACTTTTTTTTTTTTTTTTTTTTTTTAATTATTTCATTTCAAGCAAGGATAGAAAGTCATTAAGACAGAAGGGGCTACTAAGTGTGAAAGAATCAAAAGCAAGAAAAATTATTAAGGAGATAGGATAATAAAGGGAATTAAGGAGACAGATGATGATGATTGACATTGCATTTAATTTTTGAAAATCAAAGTTGACTGGAAAACAAAAAACCAGAAGAGAGTTCCACAAGCGAGAAGTACTAGAGAAGAAACTGTTAAAATAGAACTTATGGCTACATCTAACCATTTCAACTGTATAATGATGCTAGTACTGTGCTTAAATTCGTAAAGTCAAGGTACCAAAGAGGAAAGCTCATCAGAACAATTACCGTGAAAATATTTATAGAAAAGGTAGAATAACCGAGTCTTTTAATATTCAATTTCTACATGAATGTGCAATTTTAGATCTATATTAAAAACAAAGCAATAAAAGGGAGACAAATTAATGATGCTTCTACTTTCATTTCTCATGCAGATGAGGTGCATGGCTTCCAACTCGTTCAAAAATATCTACACTAACAGCCATATACACCTTGCTTTCACAGATAAGTGATTAAAAATGGATTTAAGTGGATAAATTTGTCCCTTGAAGAAGAGTGTCCTTTATGGATCTCATAAACCAGTGCTACAGAATCACAAACGAAAAACTTTTCCCCAAATAACAATAACCATATTATTTGAAGACTTCCCACAGCAGCAACAGCTGAAATAGATGGCACATGTAGCTCAAAGAGAAAATAATAACATAATCAAGATGTTAACTTCCACATTCTTAAACTAAAGGTTAGAAAGGAAACTCCTATCAATAATAAAAAGCATGATTACAATGGACTTGAGAAAACCTATTTTCTTGAAAAACTCTTAAGAGAAATATTCTTTTTTAATTTCAACTGATAATGAACCATAGCTGTTTGTTTAATGAATGCCAAATATTTCCTCGTAAAGGTAATGGCTAATCTCACCAACACCATTAACATACCTTTTAGAGGAGGGTTTTTCAAACTGTGGGTCCCAACCCTTCAGTGGGTCACGAGATAAATAAAATGGGTCACAACGAAAAAGAAAGAAAAAAAAAAATATGCAAGTGAGAGCAAAGTGAAGAATATAAACAATTCTAAATGTTGCACAGCACTCATAAATCGTCACTAGTTTTTCCCCAAGGTAAGCTTGCATTATATATATATATATATATATATTATATTTTTTTTTTTTTTTTTTTAAATATAATTATATATTTATATATAGTTTATTCTCATTGAGTTTATGTATCTTGTTCATCAAACTCTTTGCGGACCGAATGACATCAGTTCTCTCTCACAAAGAGACCTTGCGCCAAAACTTAGCTACGAAGGCATGCAGTGCATTCATCTTCATGGGTGTTGAAAGCTGTTAAGATTGTTGAATAAATCAGCTGCTACATCTGAAGTCAGGGTTAAAAGTGAATTTCCCAACTCAATGTGAAAATCAAGTATCAGTAGATTCTTTCTGTGGTAGTATGATGATGTGCTGTATCAGAATTTCCTTTAAATTTGTTTTTCTAAAAGTAATAATTTTATGTTCTTACAAAAAGATAATACAAATAGATACATGTAATTCCAATATGTGCAGATCATAAGAAATATACATATAAATAAATGAACCTAGTGAACAGTGTTTGTCTTTGGTTTATTACACTTAGGTATAATGGGTCAAAGTGCAAAATGAGGTTCTTGCTGTGGCCTTTAGAACATAGATAAGTATTAGGTTGGTGCAGAAATAATGTTGTTTTCTCACATAGTAACATATGTGAGAAAACGACATTATTTTTGCACCAACCTAATATAAAAACCTTTTGAATACCTATTTCATTCCTCATATAATATTCTATCAAAAGAATACAAGAATTTGACTACGATTGATTGATTGTCTTTTTACAGCTTATCAACCCCTTGTGGGTTATTTAAAACCAAAACATATTTTGGATTATAAGAATAATTCTTTTTTTTTTTTTTTGCAAGTGAATATTGAATTAATTTTTTGGAGATAATGTTTTTTTTTTTTTCAGATAGAAGTCCTATTATTGAACCCATATCTGAGGGGAGAAAAAATGAATTCATAACTTTCCCAAGGGTATCTGCAATTTCCCATTACAAACCATTATCCATTACATATCCTATAGATGACTATAAAAAGAAGAACTATCAAAGATGAATGCAAGAGTTGACCTCATGGTCAACAGCACTAAATTAAATCATGAATCTCCAAAGCTTTCTGTTCTTGATTATCCATAAATTGCTATGACTGCTTGGAGAAATAAGTAAACTAAGTTCACAAAGTGTCATAGCAAAAATCCATACAAGGTGGGTACTGAAGAGTTCTTCACCTAACACACTTTCCAAAAGTAGTCTCTTAATGACCAAACATCAGAATACTTATTTTGAGAAGTGGGTTGGGTCAAGAACTTTGCAGCACTTCCTCAGATATTCAGCTTATATTCTGTTCAGATTCCCCAAATTTTAGGATATCACATCTCTTAACACACTAACTACTCCAAGGAAACTTTGGCATCTGCATACTACTTATATATGCTTTTAGTATCTTCTAAGTTATAAGCATTTGTGTCATAAAATAATTTCCAGTGAATTTCTATATATTCTTTTGGCATTTGCTATGTCATGAAATATGAAACCATTAGAGTGAATGAAAATTTAGCAAATGGACTTAATCATTTGCCAAGCATCTTTATAGCGAAATCAGTACAAATGTATTTCTACATATGGTTTTGTATTTGTCATGTCATTATATATGGAATCATTAGAAGGAATATAAGGTTTGATGTGCTTGTTAGCTGAAAATGTAGATGTTGTTAGAAGCAAATCCTAGAATTGCCTTCTTGTATGAAACAAGGAAATCTTACTTATTATAAAATGCAGATTGTGTATGTGTGTGTGTGTGTGTAGCTGTACATTTATATATTGGATCGGATTTCCTACATTTTTCAACCGATTTCAACAAAACTTCATAGGACTACGTAAAATTACCTTGTGGTGGTTCTAACAGCGCCAAAAATTGGAAAAACACAATTGCTTTTGCATGAAATCAATTTGAAAACAAAATTAAGAGGCATCGCCAGAATGAAAGGGGGACAACTCATATCGAGTTATACTTATTATAAAACCCAGGTTGTTTGTGTGTGTGTGTGTGTGTTCATTTATATATGGGATCGGATTTCCTACATTTTTCAACCGATTTCAACAAAACTTCACTTTTTTTTTTTTTTGGCAGGTAGTGTTTCTTATTGTGTTGCACACTTTTTTCTTTATTTTTACATTCAGAATGCTTTAAAAATTCCATTTACAAGACAATTGTTTATAATAAAATTCTATTCAATCGGTAGACTCATAACAATTGAAAACAATGTTTTTTTTTTAGTTTGGGTTTGACCAATTCGTAAAAAAAAAAAACTAATTAAAACATGCGTGTCCATCAACCTTAAACAATAATCTTTGTCAATTTTATTTTTCACTCTTTATGATGGTCGATACTTGATCTATCTCTTACTGTTACATCCCCGGACAACGCCGGGCTCTACTGCTAGTGTATATATATATATATATTTAAACATTTCACCCCAAGCAATTCGGAAGTGTCACAAGTACACCAGGGGCTGCAGAGAGTGAAAGCAAGGGAGAAGACTGGAAGGATTGAGAAAGGATAAAAAGAAGAACAGGGATCAAGGCATCAGAAGATGTTGATTGAAATTACATGTAAATTTTTAAAGGTTATAGTTGTCAGGGGAGCAAGTAAAAGGAAGGGAATTCCACTGTTGGGAAGTGCAAGAGAAGAAGCTGTTTGGAGTAGAAGAGGCGGCTACATTTAACTGTTTTAACAGTAAAAGGGTGGAACCAAAATGTCAACCTAGCAGCACAAATTCATGCAGTCGATTATATACACACAAGTTTCATTAAAGACAACTGATAAAGTACTGCATTTTAGCTTTTTATTTTTTTCATGTAAGTTTTTTCTGGACATAAATTGTCTAAAAACTGTCTAAATGTTTTGTATGTCCGAATGTTTACAGATATTCTTTTAGCCATTATCAAGGATGTTTTTTTTTTTTTAATTCTTAATCAATGTGTAGGTGTTTTTTATAACTCTAGATACATAAAAATGTACACATTCAGTCAGAATTAAAAATAGCAAAAAAACATTCTTGATAATGGCTAAAAGAATAGGCAAAAATACTCAAACAAAACATTTGGATAATTTTTTTTACACACTTTATGTCCAGAAATAAAAAGGCTTATACAAACTAAACAAAAAATAAATATAAAGCTTAAATGTAGGTACCTCCACTAATTTTCGCTATCTAAGGTTTAAAATGAATTTTTAAAAATGATAAAACTTTCTTTCTTAGCTTTAATTGAAAGCTAAATGATTAAATTTACTATTTCTAGTAAGCAAAAATCTCTCCATTTCAAATAGAAATTATATTAATTAGAATCTCCAACTTTTTTTTCTTTCAACTCATTTGTAAACAAAGGTAATTCTCAGTTTTAAAAATCTTCCAGAAATAAAATATACTTTTCTGAAACTGTTTTAAGTTTGGGGCTTTTTTCATCATGTTATGCTGTGTTTTTGTTTTTTTGTGTAGATACCTACTTAAATGCAGTACCTTGTCAGTCATTTTAATGAAATATATATATATATATATATATATATATATATATATATAAAATGTTATTACAGCTGAATAAAGAAACAATATTTAAAAACAAAAAAGTAAGGAAAAACTTGAAATAATTTGTTTCTTACTTTTGTTAAGTTTGGTTTTGTTGGCTGAGTCAATAATCTGCATGAGACATCGACCAAACTCTTCAATAATCATCCGTTCTTGAACAACTGGTGGCATTTTTAACCGATCTGACTCATCTGCCTGTGCCAACAAACAAGCACAGGTTGCCTCGGCAACCTCATTTGTAACAAATGTATAAGGCAATCTGAAATAAAGTGAGAAGAGAAAAGAAACTTAAGTTCATCTCAAAGCAACTTCATTTTAAATTTTGAAAATGTTACTCAGAATATGTTATGATCATACATTAAGTATTTTCATAAATTAATGATTTCATGGTCAAAAACCTAGTTCAGCTTTAAGACTATATACACTACTTTATTAGGTAACTTATGATGTGTTAAAGTATATTCAATGGTATTTGCAAGTAGCCTAGTAGCTCTACTAATATGATTGGTTGATTTATTTGTTTTTTTTTATGGCTTATCAACACTTTGTAGGTTATTTAAGTTCGAACCATGATTTGAAATGATTTGATTGTTCTTTGCAGCTGATCAAACTTTTGCAGGTTACTTAAAGCCAGAAAATATTTTTAGATTGCAAAAAAATTTTTTGGGGAGATCATGATTTACTGCTATAATTCCTACTAATTAACCCATAGCTGGAGGGGAGAAGAGGTAGATCAATACCTTTCCCAAGGATAGTTATGCCTAAGTGAATATAATGAACCTGACTGGAATTGGAACTCTGCTCTCAGATTTCCAATTCCAAGCCATTATACCACCTGCACATCGAAGCTTACAGTACTTGATATTCCCAAGCAGTCACCCATCTAGATACTAACCAGGATTGACGTTGCTTAACTTCAGTGATCGTATGAGATCTGGTGTTTCAACATCTTATGTCTGTAAGCCTACATATTTTGTATTGTAAGAATGATTTCTTTTTTTGCAAGGAGATATTACATTAAGAATTTTTCAGATACTGATATATGTTTAAGGGGTATTGGGGGCAAAGTGAATGTAATCAACCTGAATAGAATGCAAACACTCAATCTGAGCTGCTTTCCCTTACACCATCTGCACATCCACTTAATATCTAAGAATACTATGCATTCTTGCAACTTCATTTAAACCATGGGTGTCCAAACTTTTTTCAAAGAGGGACAGATTTGATGAGGTAAATATGAGTAAGGGCCAACCATTCTGCTTGACATTCTTTGAACCATTAAATTTAAATGCAAATGAAATATCTTATGAAAATTTTATTGCAAATGGCATATTTTCATTTCTTCATGACAAATTTAAACAGGTCTTACCAAAATCACTCAGCTGTCATATCTAAAGTCCTTATAAGATGAAATAAAATATATCTGAGAAAAAAGAACTTCCAAGGAGTTATATGTTGGGTTAATCTTTATTGCAAATGGTATATTTTCATTTCTTCATGACAAATAAATTTAAACAGGTTTTACTAAAATCACTCAGCCTGTCATATCTGAAGTCCTTATCAGATGAAATAAAATATATCTGAGAAAATAGAACTTCCAAGAAGTTATATCTTGGGTTAATCTTTATTGCAAATGGTATATTTTCATTTCTTCATGACAAATAAATTTAAACAGGTTTTACTAAAATCACTCAGCCTATCATATCTGAAGTCCTTATCAGATGAAATAAAATATATCTCAGAAAATAGAACTTCCAAGAAGTTATATCTCGGGTTAATCTTAAACATTACATATTATTAGTAATTAATGTTGTTGTCAACATTTAAGTTAAAAACATTAATAGGATACACAACACCAACATTCCTCTTATTAAGTAGAAAACAAAGTGACAAAGACCTAGTGTCCAAATATATTTATAACCAATTTTGACCAATGCAAAACAAATTTAACTCACTTAGATTTTAGAATTTATTCATCTCAGATGACCAAGACAAATAACTTGCCTGCACTAATGTGAAGAGTGATATTGAGATTTGGATTTTAGAAATTAGCTGGAAAAGGCCAAGGGTTAGGGTCACACCTCTAGAGGGTGACTGCACAGTGCTGCTGCCATCTTTTGGTAAAAAATGAAATTGTATTTCTTAGGTGTGTACTTTACATACTCTGATTGACAATATTGTCAGGCCATAAATGATACTTTCTATGACAGAGGATGGGAGCCATATGAAATCTGGGGCGGATTTTGACATACCTTTGGTAGACCTTTTATAAAAAAAAATCAGATCTCCTACATGCTAATCTATCACTGCTGAAACAAAAATATTGTGCTGTTTTTATTTATTTCAAACGATACCCATTTTCTTCTCCATCATAATGCTGATACTGACATATAGTTTTTGCTAATGTAAGTATCTGACATGTTAAAAAAAAAAATCTTCCTCATCCATATGGGTTAAACAGCAGGATTGCATCTGAAAAAATTCTTAATGTAATATTCATTTGCAAAGAATTATTCTTACAATCCAAAATATGCTTCAACTTTAAATAACCCACAAAGGGTTGATAAACTCTAAAAAACATAACCAAGTAATCAATCTGAAATGTTTGAATCGAATTACATTCTTTACAGGTTGTATCTTCAAGTGACTCACCTTAAGTTAAAAACCCTGCAGTACTATTTTTAAATCAATATGGTCACTAGTTTCACTTATACTGATCTTATACTGTACATATATTACATAAATTTATCTCAGGGTTCCAAACCAAATGTTAAGAATTTCTCAAAATTATTTTTAAATTCTTTAAATCTCCTAAAGTCCAAAATAAGAAAAAATATTCCATCCCAAATTCATAAAATTCAAAATAGCAAAGACCCTAGCAATTTTTTACCCGCGCACAAAAAAAAAAAAAAAAAAAAAAAGGCTAAAAAATGATCTCTTGGGCCTTATATATGCAAAGCTCAAGTACCTACCTAGTAGGCTAATGTTTAACCAGATTCCATTACCAATACATGTACATAACTCCACAATATTTTATTAAATGTAAATGTTAGGGCAGAGGGTTATGTTATCAAATATAGTAGGTAATTTTCGGAAAAATCAAATTTAATAAAAAAACGAGAATAAACGGGCAAACTTGGATCTTCATACACGTTAAAAAAAAAAAAGGCTGTTTTTTCCCTTGACACCACTATTATTTTAACTTCCTTCATTCTTTGGCAATGTTTATTGTTTTAAAAAGCGATGATTAAAATTGAAATAAAACCTAAACATGTGAAAGTTAATTTATACATTTTCTTTGTTCTTGAGAATTGACAACAAAAATAATAAACACTATTTATTTATTAGATTGTTTATTGGAATGATTGGCAAAATATTGGCTAATTGCCAATCAATTCAAACTTTATAAAATGGTAAATAAGGATTTCTTTACAGTTGGTTCACATATTTTAACAATTTTTTTTTTTTTTCAAGATATTAGGTTGGTGCAAAAATAATATCGTTTTTTGGCGTATTTTTTAAAGTCAAAAAATGATATTATTTTTGCACCTACCTAATAATAATGGTTTTAATGAAACACGTCTAACTAATTAATCCATAGCTGGAAGGAAGAGGTGGAGTCAAGGTATTGACCAGGATCACTGTTGCTCAACTTTGGTGATTGTACAAGAACTGGAGTTTCAGTATAATATGCTTATAAACATCATTGTTATGGAATAAATTTAAAAAAAAAAAAAAAAAAAGAAAAAAAAAAGGAAGATATTTTTATATGCATTAAAGAAATAATTATTTTGTTTTTCTTTCCCTATCCCCCCACCCCCCATTGCAGCAAAGGTTGGATGTTGGTTGGTTGTTCTTGTTTAGCGGCATATTAAGCACTTTGTGTTATTTGATTTTGAAATTTAAATATTTTCTATGCAATGTTTTTTTTGATATAATGGTTTCAGTGATACAAGTCTTACTAATTAACTCATAGCTGTGGGGAGAGGAGGTGAATTTATACCTTTAAAAATGGTATGTGCATGTGTTGCAACCTAGGGAATGTTACTGAATAGAATAATCAAACAAAAGTTGGTAATAAACAATAATACTTAGGACAAGAACAACACATATAAGATTCACCAGTGGCGCATAGAAATAATAGTCAACTACTAGAATTGAGTCAAGTGAATTCCACAATGAATCTCCAACTGCAGACCAAAATACAGTATTTACTACTGAATTTATGTGAACGAGGACATACCCATTATCGTCTGTAGGTATGCTACAACAGCACGTGAGTGCATATATAACAAACCCAACTGTAATTGGAACTCGGCACTCCAATTAGCAGTTATGTCCATTATCAATTACACCACCTGCACATCCAACCTTACAGCACCTGACATTCCCAAACAGTTACCTATCGAGGTATTGACCAGGCTCAATCTTGCTTAACTTCAGTGATCATAAGCAATCCCTGGTCAAAGTTGATAAAGCAATAAGTCATTCTGACAAGAATTCTTCTTTCATGCGTTAAACAAGCTAATATCGTTATCAATAATATCACCCACCTAGGTACTGACCAGGCTGAATATTGCTTAACTTCAGTGATCATTCAAAAACCAGTATTTCAACATGATATAGCTATATGCATTGGTGTTATGGAATAAATTAAAAAAAATGTTATTATTATGTGTATTAAAGAAATAAATTCTTTTTACTTACTTTTCCCCCGTTGCAGCAAAGATCGGAGGTCGTGACGGTAAGCTCGATATTTGGGAAGACAGCTTTGATTTTGCTGCAGTCTGCTGCTGCACGCGCACTTCTGCAGCATCTGCAAGATGCATCAGAGTTTTGCGTTCTGGACTTTCTTCATAATTTTTACACCCAACACATTTACATATACTAGAACACATAATTTTGGCCTGCAAAATAATAATACATTAAAAAAAAAAATATATATATATATATTACATTTATCATAGCAAGGTTTTTGTCAGGGCATTTTAATACTGTCATCCTAACTTAATACAAATTAATATCAATAGAATATAAAAGAAACAAAATTACAAATTTATTTGACGATAAATAAAATTTTAAAATCAACGTTTTTCACATTTACATTTCAATGATTCAGTTTTCGTTCTGAGGTTTGTTACCATAACACAGCAAAAGTAGTAAGAATTTTGTTAAGGCAACACCACTGAACTGCTGTTGCTTGACAAATAAAGCAATTTACAATTTAATATCTTTTCCCTTATTGTGCTAAACTTGGTAATACTGATGTGATTTTTGAAAGTTTGTGTCTGCTACAAAAGCTAGAAAGAAATTCAAAACATCAAAGACAACTAAGTAAAAAAAAATATACTAATTGCAGCACAAAATAATGATAACCATGAAGTAATATTTTTATTTTACAAATCTATTAGGTTGGTGCAAAAATAATGACATAATAATGTCGTTTTTTGACGTATTTTTTAACGTCAAAAAACGACATTATTACGTCATTATTTTTGCACCAACCTAATCATTTTTTTTTAAAAAAAGTAATGGATTTTTTTTTATTTATTAATCCAACAGATTTTCATCACTTTAAACATTATATTTAGTGGCTACTCATATTTGAGTAGGAACTGTTTATTTATTAAACAGCATATTTATTTATTTTCATCTACCAGCCTGAATATTGGAGAAATCTTATTAAAGAAAAATATATGCTCTCTGGCAGGATTCAAACATTAATAACAAATTAGAACACATCAGATCTAACAATGTGCCCCTCTGCCCTGGGAGACAGGTTCAAATCCTGCAAGAGGGCACATGTTTTTCTTTAATAAGATTTTTCCAATATTCAAGCTAGTAGACGAAAATATTAGGTTGGTGCAAAAATAATGACGGTTTTTGACGTATTTTTTAACGTCAAAAACCGTCATTATTTTTGCACCAACCTAATAAATATACTATTTAATAAATAAACAGAGCATCTACTCAAATATGAGTATCCACTAAAAATAATGAAAATAATAATCTTTCTAGGTTTGTATTCTTTTACAACAGTAAAAAAAAAAAAAAAAATGTCGCAATAGTATCATTAATTTAAAACCATTCAAACTTGAAGAATAAACGAATTTTCTGTCCAATTTGAAATTTAAAAATGCAGGTTTGCATTCACAATATTTTAAATAAAAGCTTTTCAGACTGACATCTTGGCATCTTATTATCCATAATTACCTGTTGTTTAATTAATAACTATATTTTTATTTAATTATTTCGTTTTTAGATGCAATTTTAATTATATATTAACCATGGTTAAAAAAAATTTATATCATAAAAATTATTTTTTAAAAGTGTCGTTTTACCAATGCGTTTCGAAAATTTTATTTCATAAGATCCAATTTCTCAAGGGAGCTAATTCAAGATACGTTAAATGTTATTTATAGATTATCTTCCCTTGTTCATTTATTTGCAAGAGGGTAAAAGGAACCGTCGTTAGATCCGATGTGCATTTAAATTTTTAGCATGGAGCCAGAATAGAGTTCCACAAGCGAGAAGTGAGATAGAAGAAACTGTTAGCATACGGTTATATCTAGCCATTTCAAGTGTAAAATGATGAGGTCTTACTGCCAATCTAGTACTGCACTTAAATTCATAAAGTTAGGTAACTCCACGAAATCGCTAAAGAAAAAAAAAAAAAAGAGCCAAACTTTATGAAAACAAAATTTTATCGTCTAAATGCTTATGTTATTATGAAGAGGAAAGACCAAAGTTTTTTTTAATTATTTTTAAAAATTTTTCCTTCTTTTTAGAACATACTAAATTTTCATTAAAAAAAAACCTTGTTTCTCTTTGTACCAACATGAACTAGTAAAATAACAGACAATTTTTAGCATGTTTCTTTTTTTTTTGTATTACACACATTAATTTGGAAAATCTTGCAAAAATAAAAATAAGTATCGGATGTTAATGAAACTTTCAGAAAGTATTCACAGATGATCGAAATTATTATTTTTTTTTTTTTTATTAAAGTCATGGCAGAAATATGTTTTTTGTTATATTTATTAACACCCCCATAACTAATTTTATGAAAGACTCTAGAAATTCGATCACATCGGTTTTAGTGATTACAATAGTTAAAAGCACAAGGCTTTGAAGAATGCAAATCATGTTTTTTTTTGTTTTTTTGTTTTTTTAATTGGATCCGCAGTACCTGAAAATCAGCTCTGAATTGTAACATACAAAACTCAATAAAACAAAGATACTATTTAATTTCAAATGCTTTTATTTGTTTTAGTTGTTTTTATGAATATGGACAATATTTTCTGAAAGCAAAAATTTTTTTTCAATGAATATTGAATTTTTAATACAATTATTTATTTCTTTAATTATAATAGATTTTTACATTAAGTTTTTTAAAAATATTATAAAATTAGTTAAAAGCCACATCAATTTTTCTAAGTGTCCTTATGTGATAGATCATTGTCTAGTGCTTTGAAAATTGTATCATTTTGACTAATCAGAAGATCCGCAGTAATTAAGAAATGTAATTTTGTGTTTATAATCGGGTGGTAATTATAAAGTACGGAAGACCAACCAGAATACAATTAAGTTGCATTATTTGAATTCAGCATTGTTCTCCGCTGTTAAGGCCTTTACTTTTGCAAAACACGTATGGAGTAGTTAATTTGATTTTTCAATTTCAACTGAGAAGGGTACCTACAAGTATCAGTATCATCTTATGAAATTTAACTACTGCTAAACTTTAATTTATATGATCTTATTTTTATATTAATCTCAGTTATGACATTTTTCCATAAATGAAATATCAAAATTAATAATAAAATGAATGGAAATACAAATAACACATTAAAATGTAATAAATGTACATAAAATTATAGTATTTTATGTACACTTCTGATATAATTTCATAAGAAAGTTACCTATAAATTAGATACCTTTCTTATGAAATTTAATCTCACTCTTAACAGTCTTATTTTTTAATTTCTTTATGATATATTTTCCATAAAGTATCGTAAACGTAAAGATGAAAGCTAAGTACAAAAAAAAAAAATAAAAAAATTAGAGCGCTGAAAGTTTTCCTTAAAAGTAACGAGGTAAATAATTTGTTCACTTAAATCTAAATAATTTCACTTCCTTTCATCCGTAGAAAGAATTATCCTCCCGTAAGTTATCTAAACGTCATGAAAATGTCTTTCGTCACCTGTCAAGTGATGCAAAAAGTTATGACCTGCTTTGTTTTATTTTCAAATTACATTTTTTCGGCACAGAAGCTAAGTTAAGCTTGGTTCAAAATATTTTAAACAAACATTATAATTTCTGATTCTATTAAAATAAGTTTTGAAAAAATGATAATTGATTTTTAAAAGAATGTCAAAGTGAGATTTTCATCTTTTTTATAAAATGGAAAAAAAATGATTGAAAATGATGGATTATCTGTCCTTTTTTTTGACAAAAAAATTAAAAATTAAAAAAGATTTTTAACGAAAATTTCAGACGTGCTAGAAACTATTAAAAAATGTAAAAAAATACTCCAAAAATACTTTGAGCTTTCCTCTTTAATAATAATATGAACATTAGACGATAAAATTTTGTTTGCATCAAGTTCGGCATCTTTTTTATCATGCTATGCTCTTTTTGTTTACATTTCATGGGGGTACCTACATAAAGTCTAGGTATTATAGAGAAAAGTTCATCAGAACAATTTCCATGAAAATATATATGGGATTTTGAGGGTTAGATATTCTTTAATTAATAATAATTATACTGTCCTTTATATCTTCCTGGAAATTCTACACAGATTACCATATTGTATCATTACCATACATATTATATATGTCTTTAGAAATCTCCTTAAGATATTTTAATTATTTATTCCTATTTAACAATTCAAATGCAATAAAACTTTCCAAGAAATGGTGGCTCACCTCATAACATTCACAATAATTTTTCAAGCAGCCTGATCGTTTACAATTACAACCTTTATTATGCCTTCTGTCACCATCACCATCTTTACCTTTACCTGAAAAGAAAAAAGAAAAAAAAAAAAAAGTCTTTTATAAAGAACAATATTAACATTTCCCCAAGAATTTTTACACAATAATTCTATCAAAATATTTTACTTGGGAAGCACAAGAAGTCAAATTAATCATACTAGCATATGCATAAAAAGACATGGTTTTCTTCTTTTTAATTTTCTGAGAAGTCATAATTCTTAATATAAGAAAGTTGCTTAACTGTTGTCGTAAAACAATAATTTAATATAATTCAGTCAGTCTTGCACCATGTGTGATACATGCTTAGGTGATTATGTATCTTTCGATACATGACTGACAAGGCAGATTTTTTTTTGCCCTGCAGTAGTTTGCCATTTCTTTCTGTGGTATACCAGTTGCCATCCACGGCTATAGAACCTGGTCTGTCCTGCTATTTACCCATTGCAGGGGGAGAAGATTCATACCTTTCCCAAGGGTATTAGCACACAAGTGAATGTAATGGATTCAACTAGACTCCGAACTCGGCTCTCCGATTCCTCAATCCAAGCTGCTATCCATTACTCCACCATACTCATAATAAAAGGAAACAAATAAAAATTATTTATTCTTTATTGTACAATTTATTTCCCTATAGGCAATGTAATTGATAAACTGATAAATTGGCAAACTTGGAGTACCAAAAGGACAGTTTTTCCATTGATACTGCAATTATTTTAACTACCTTCACTCCTCTGCAAGGTTTATTGCTTTAAAAAGCAATGATTAGAATTGTAATAAAACTTAAACATCATATGTTTAAGTTTTATTACAATTCTAATCATTGAATTTATACATTTTCTTTGTTCTTGAGAACAGACAACAAAAATAAAACACTATTTGATTGTTTATTGAAATGGTTGACAAGACTTTGGCTAATTGAATCAAACCTTATAAAATGATAAATAAGGACTTCCATACAGTTGGTTTACATATTTAAATAATTTACTAAATGTTTATAAATTTCTGAATAAAAATTTTCACATTTATTTCTTTATAAATTAGTAAATGATAAATAGTGCATTAGTTTTAATTGCATTATTTTTCAGAATATAAATATAGAATTATTCTTGTAAAAAATGGATTTAATAATTAGTGCTTAATATTTCTGCTGTAAATTCTCAAGAACAAAAAAATCTATAAATTCACTCTCATCATATGTTTAGATTTTGTTACAATTCTAATCATCACTTTTTAAAACAATAAACATTGCCAATGATTGAAGGTAGTTTAAATAATAGCAGTGTCAATGAAAAAAAACTGTCCTATTGACACTCCATTTTCTGCAGACATGAAGGTTCAAGTTTGCTGATAAATTCAATGTGTAAGCAAACAATGATTTTTGATCATCAACATTTGCAAACTTACTAAATAGAAGTTTTTTTTCTCCTCAAATATATATGTTACTACACAATACTAATCTAAAGAATACTCACCTTTACCAATTTTAGGATGGAATGCCATAGGATTCCGATCGAGACAGGCTTTAATGGCACGAGACCGTTCCTCTTCATGTTCTAAATTATTGGCACAGTTTGTGCAATTACAGTTATGACAGAATTCTCCATTGGCAAAACAATCACAATACCTGAACATAAAATAAGAATACACAAGTCAATATCCGTTTTCCATCATCACTTACAAATAGTATGATAGTTAACATATTAACATAAATACTAAAAAGCATATGCACTTTATTACCGTGTTATTTTTCAATGTACTTAATAATAACAATGAAGGATATTTATTCCTTACATGCAGTCTTAAAAAAAAGTTGAAGAAAAAAGAAAAGATGAAAAAAAAAGAAAAGATGAAAAGAAAAGATGAAAAGATGAAAAAAAGAAAAGCAAACAATGAAAAAAAAGAAAAGATGAAAAAAAAGAAGAAAAAGAAATGAAAAAAAAGAAAAGATGAAAAAAAAAATGAAAAAAAAGAAAAGATGAAAAAAAAATGAAAAAAAAGAAAAGATGAAAAAAAAATGAAAAAAAAAAAGATGAAAAAATGAAAAAAAAAGATGAAAAAAAATGAAAGAAAAGATGAAAAAAAATGAAAGAAAAGATGAAAAAAAAGATGAAAAAAAAAGAAAAGATGAAAAAAAGAAAAGATGAAAAAAAAGAAAAGATGAAAAAAAAGAAAAGATGAAAAAAAAGAAAATATGAAAAAAAAGAAAATATGAAAAAAAAGAAAATATGAAAAAAAAAGAAAATATGAAAAAAAAAGAAAATATGAAAAAAAAAGAAAATATGAAAAAAAAAGAAAATATGAAAAAAAAAGAAAAGATGAAAAAAAAAGAAAAGATGAAAAAAAAAGAAAAGATGAAAAAAAAAGAAAAGATGAAAAAAAAGAAAAGATGAAAAAAAAAGAAAAGATGAAAAAAAAAGAAAATATGAAAAAAAAAGAAAATATGAAAAAAAAAAGAAAATATGAAAAAAAATTTTTTTCTCTGTTCCAGCTATAGGTGAAATAGCAGGGTATACTGGGCTTCCTAGCCTTCAGTGTCAGTTGGGGAGCAAGAAAACTCTGAATTTAAAATAGTGGTAAAAAAATAGAGAGCTACTACTATATCTTTTCCAAGAAGTCATGGAAATTCAGTTAATAATAAATTAAAAAAAGAAAAGAATCTCAAGAACTAATAAATTAACTTATAAATAAATAATAATAAATAATACAAATAATAAATAATATAAATAATAAATAATAAATTAACTTATAAATTAAAAAAAAGAAAAGAATCTCAAGAACCACAACTGCTTACATCCTGAAGGGACATCATATTAATGCCCTTAGACATGAATCCATTTCTTTATCTTGCTAAATAGCAGACTGGGCTCTCAAACCTTGAGTGGCAGCCAGTCTAGGAAAAGACTACAGAAAACCACTGTACTATCGCTTGCAAAAACTCATATTGAAATTCACAGTTAAGAAAAGGAATCTGTGGAGATCCATGATTTTACTACATTTTTCAACTGATATAGCATTAAAAAAAAAAAAAAAAAAAAAAAAAAAAAAAAATCAACTTTATAATGATCAATACTTTTTTTTTAATCAATTCACCTTAAAGAAGGTGATAATGCTACTAAGTTACAAGAGGTTACAAGGAGTGAAAGTGAATGACAAGACTTTAGAAGGAACTGGAAACCCAATCTGAAACAGAAGACAAAAGATAAACCTCTACTTTTGTTCGAAGACCAGGGAAGTGTGTAAACAAGACAATAGGTGAACCTATATATTCCTATTGAGGAAAAAATAAATAAAGTAGACTTTAGGAGGAACTGGAAACCCAATCCTAAACAGGAAACAAGGGATAAACCTCTACTAAGAGATGAATATACTTACAGCTTTAAGCACTGGGATTTTGTACAATTACACGGTTTCCTTGGTCTGGCACCAGTTGCTTCAATTGTAGTACTACAAAACATGTAGAAAAATAAAATAAATAACAGTCATATAAATGAACAATTTTGACTTAACTGGCATCAAAAAATAACAAAAATAGAGTGTAAACAAAAAAAAAAAAAATGGGACAGTAAGGTAAAACAATAAAACTCACCCATTTAAAGTATTCCTAGCTAAGGTATTTGCGGTTACCACAGGATCATTACTAGCGATAGGGATAAACTCAGACCGTACTTGGGTATTCACAATAGGTTGTTGTTTAGCACTCTGTTGTTGCTGTACCTGGAAACAATTATCCTCATCAATTGAAATAATCCATTCAGATCATTTTTAATCTTACAAATCCATTTTTTTTTTTTTTTTTTTTTTTTTTTTAATTAATTTTCAAATAATGGCATCTATATATGACATACCTGTGTAATATACATTGTGGGAACAAGTGTACATCCAGGTACATTATTCCCGGTAGAAAAGATTGTTGTGCCAGGTGGAAGCTGTGTCAAGGCAGGCCCAGTAGAGCCTGTTCCTGACAAAGTTGGCCGGATCTGCGTAAGTGTCGACGATGGACCTGAAGATGTGGAGTTAGAAGGGGTGGCTGGAGTAATCCCAATTTTGCTCGTAGCTGGCAGAATGATACGTTGGACTGTTGGCGTAACAGTACTGCCTTGACTTGCAAGTGGCTTTGGAGCAACCTGTGATGTAAAAATGAAAGGATAAAAAAAAAATTTTTTCCTATCCTCATTTAAATAAATAAACAAAAGAAATAAAGAAACGAACGAACAAACGAACGACAGAACGAACGAACGAACAAACCCAAAGAAGAAACCTAAGAAAGAAAGAACAAACCAAAAGAAAGAAAGAAAGAACAAACCAAAAGAAAGAAAGAAAGAACAAACCAAAAGAAAGAAAGAAAGAACAAACCAAAAGAAAGAAAGAAAGAACAAACCAAAAGAAAGAAAGAAAGAACAAACCAAAAGAAAGAAAGAAAGAACAAACCAAAAGAAAGAAAGAAAGAACAAACCAAAAGAAAGAAAGAAAGAACAAACCAAAAGAAAGAAAGAAAGAACAAACCAAAAGAAAGAAAGAAAGAACAAACCAAAAGAAAGAAAGAAAGAACAAACCAAAAGAAAGAAAGAAAGAACAAACCAAAAGAAAGAAAGAAAGAACAAACCAAAAGAAAGAAAGAAAGAACAAACCAAAAGAAAGAAAGAAAGAACAAACCAAAAGAAAGAAAGAAAGAACAAACCAAAAGAAAGAAAGAAAGAACAAACCAAAAGAAAGAAAGAAAGAACAAACCAAAAGAAAGAAAGAAAGAACAAACCAAAAGAAAGAAAGAAAGAACAAACCAAAAGAAAGAAAGAAAGAACAAACCAAAAGAAAGAAAGAAAGAACAAACCAAAAGAAAGAAAGAAAGAACAAACCAAAAGAAAGAAAGAAAGAACAAACCAAAAGAAAGAAAGAAAGAACAAACCAAAAGAAAGAAAGAAAGAACAAACCAAAAGAAAGAAAGAAAGAACAAACCAAAAGAAAGAAAGAAAGAACAAACCAAAAGAAAGAAAGAAAGAACAAACCAAAAGAAAGAAAGAAAGAACAAACCAAAAGAAAGAAAGAACAAACCCAAAGAAAGAAAGAACAAACCCAAAGAAAGAAAGAACAAACCCAAAGAAAGAAAGAACAAACCCAAAGAAAGAAAGAAGAAACCCAAAGAAAGAAAGAAAGTGAGAAAGAAATAAAGAGAGAAAGAAATAAAGAGAGAAAGAGTACCAGGAGATTCTTAAAATTACCAAGTACATAGTAAGCAGTGCCAGATAGAAATAACTGGAGGTCTTAGATTAGAAAACTTCAGAAAGGTGTAAACTTTATATAGAATTTGTTCATGAGAAACAAAACCATTTTCTCTTCTTGAAATAACAACACTTTTGGAACTTTTTTTCATTATTTCTTTAGAAATATATAACAAATTAACAGAAGAATGGAATTAATGAAGATGTTCACAAAACATTCATAGCTTGTTTAAAATGTTACACCAATGCACGATGCCAAAAATGTCACACCAATGAGCGATAAAACATTAAGCTATATGTTCCAATTTTTATATATTCAGATCACAGGAACATTTTCTTTGTGGAAAAACTTTCAAAAATAGGTAAGAGATGAATTCCACATTATCAGAAATACTAACTTTTAACATGAAGTAAGAACTTACAATTATTGCCACATGACACAGACAATAGTCAATACATTATTTAAACAAATTAGCAGTGGATAATCACTATTAACTTTCTGTAGCCATCCATTACTTACATTGTAGGTTGAGTATACTTTATTTAAAATTACAAAATCCGAGAGTTTTTCAGGCGCTGACATGAATTGCCACAAATAGAAAATTTCATAAAGTACTGAGAAGGTTTCAAGTTAACTTGCAGCTGTTGTAAGTGACCTCATTTAGCCTGGATGGGAATTCCTCAGCCCAGCTATGTAGCCACCAGATTTTTGATAGTGATCGTCACAGCAACACATTAATTTGTGGATTACTTATCAGGTGTTTCATGCTCAGTAAAGATATTAGTCAAAATGTCAAAAAGTCCTGCATTTATACATTTTTTTTTTGTCAGTAATGAGCATGTTTTTTTGTATATGTACAAAAAGTACAAAATATTATTTTTATGTGAAATCTTAATTTCACCACTTAAAAATCTGTGTCAGCATTACATGACTAGTGTCATTACCTGTATGTGTATGTACACAAAATTTATTAAATTTTATATAAAACTATTTTCAGGGTATATGTTATTTATATAAAACTTTTAGAGTATATGTATGTTATAGTGGAACAACCTATCACGCCCCGACAGTGATTGGTCAGTCTAAAGAGATGTGAAGGAGAAGAAAATAAAAGACATGATGAAGTATTGTAGTAGCAGCACCACTACGGATCTTTGTGACGTATCTGCCGTTTTCCTTATTAATATTAAGAACTCTTACTCGTCGTACTTTCCATCCAATAAAACCCATGTTATTTGTTTTATCCTAATTCCTGTGTTTAGCGTCATCTTTCCACTCGGAATTACCTAGTTACTTATATCATATTATCCACGATATGACAATATATAAGCTGTGTTGTGAGATGCAAAGGGATATTATGTTTATGCTTGGGTTCTATTCCCAAGCTGACCCATTTTATAGATGCTATATACAAATTAAGTAACCTATATTCCAAAATCCCCAAAAATATGAAAACTGAAGCATTTCTACTCCCAAAAATTCTCAACCTGTATTGCCAACTAAGATTGTTTTTACATTTACATAAGTAGCAAAGTAATCATTCTGAGTAATGTAGTTAATCAAAATAAGTGCTGTGTAATTTGTTGTATTAAGAAACAGGAAAATTTTGTTAGAAACAAAGAAAATTTCACTGAACTGCTGTGTAATATCAATCCTCCTATATGATAGTAAATGCTGGACAAGTTCCTCACAGATGAAGAGGAGACTTGAGGCAACAAAAATGTGGTTCTATAGAAGGATGCCGAGACTACCACAGATGGAGTAAGTAAGTAAGATGTAAGTTTTAAGGAAAATG
The DNA here is from genome assembly GCA_963932145.1 of Acanthosepion lycidas. NCBI lineage: Eukaryota > Metazoa > Mollusca > Cephalopoda > Sepiida > Sepiidae > Acanthosepion > Acanthosepion lycidas. Next base: position 52,725,260 of record OZ010600.1, on the reverse strand, counting down.
AGAATAAAAAGGACACTTGTACTTATTTCTGAGACATAAGAAAAATGGCTTGGAGAATTGGACACTCACAGTAACATATTAAAGGCAAGAGTGGCAAAAGGAAGCAGCAAGTAACAAGGTTTTGTAAATGGATGGCAGAAGCAAGACTGGGAGGGATAGTAAAAGGGCAAACACTGTTTCAAGCTACAAAGTTGTGGAGAGCCATGATTACCCACATCCTGAACGGACACAGCAAATAAAATGATTGTTTTTCACAGATTTTTTTTGACATTTGATTGTGTTTTTCAAAATCAACCTTACAGGATCTTATAAGTTTATGAACTTGCCAACACTTATACATATTCAGCAACAATTCATTAATTTATAATTACTATTCAAACTTATTGTGGCTATGTTCATAGTTGATATTATTGAACACAGCCACAACATGTTGGCCGTGTTTAGAAAATAAAAAAAAACATTCCCATCACTACAGATACACATATATTACACATTCAGTTAAAAGAAACAATGAATAATATAAAATGCTAAATGAAAATACTTGTAGAAATGCAAGAAAAATTGAAAAGGCTTAATTGTGATGACTTACCTCAGAGCTCGAAACGTGTGCGAACGTGTCTTACTTGCAAGATAAATCTGAGAGAAAACATGGCCACTATCAAAGATGCGATTTATACGCGCCAGTCTCGTCCAAAACGAGATTGTACCAGTACACATGCAAATTTCAGCAGTGTCGGACTAGCATAAAAAGGCGAGGCGCCAGCAGCACAGCAGACGGCGAGTCATTCGGCGGACTTCGTGAAACAGAGTTGGACAGTGAATAGACTGGCGGACCAAGAGGAGGTTGAAGTATGCACGTCTGTTTTGGGTGTCCATTTCACGAATGCCCGGTGTAACGGCAGAGAAAAGGAGTCTCGCAATTCATTTCTTTGAGGCTACCGATGGCGAAGAAGAACAGCTGTTTTGCCAGAGAACCCTTTTGTCACTTTTTTGTTTTTTTCTTCTTTTTTCTACATTAATTGCAGTACCTCACAGATGTTTTTAATAAAACTTGTATAGAGAGAGAGAGAGATTGCTTCCCAAATACTATATATATATATATATATATATATATATATATATATATATATATATATATGGGATATATTGAGAAAAAAAAAAAGCATGTAACATCGGAGGCGAGATGTGCAAGATATGTCAATAAGAAAAACTGGCCATAATGATACATCCTGATCAAAGTTAATCAATGAAAGATCAGAAGTAATGGCAGCCTGAAAACATGCAAAAAGATTTCTATTGGCCAATTATGATTCCAGACAGGAGTACTTATAAAAACGGTTTTTTCCAGCTTCCCACTTTTCTACCTCTCTTTCTTTTTCACCTCTTTCCCTCCCCCTCCTTCCACTTCACATTGGTCACTCCATAAGTGGTGTTACAAGGGGTTTTGCTGGTCTCTTGCTCAACTGCACCTCACACATAATAATCAAGAGGGTTGCACTCTGGGGAGTTAGGTGGCCAGATGTAAGGGATGATGTGATCACAGAAATTGTCTGACAGCCATGACTGGGTTCTCCTGCTTGTGTGGCATGGTGCAGAGTCCTGTTGCCAGACACAGGGTCTTCGAGCAGCCACCCTCTTGACCCAGGGTAGCACTACCTCCTCAAGGCACTTGACGTAGGCCTCCGTGTTGAGTCTGAGGCCCTCACCAACAAATTTGGGAGTTCTTTTCTTAGCAGAACGATCAAAGCGAGTTTTCTGAGCTGCTGTATCTTCATAATCACCATTAGACTCATTCAACTCTTTCAGAGTCCTCTGCACTGTCCTCAGATTAACACCCAAACTCTCAAATGCTCTTATCGAAGCTTCTGGTGAGAATGCCAAGCAGTACAGCATGCCATTTCCAAATTTCTGGCAGAGTGCTCTTTTTCTTACAGAGGGTGCCCAACTGACCCTACTATACTGTGCAGTCAACAAAATAACTAACAAACGTGCATATACAAAATTAAAAACATAAAATGACGACAATTTCCCCATTGCCCCCACCCCCCGTATATATACATATTTATATATTACTTATTTATTATTAACCAAGGCACCATTGGCCCAAAATGGTTAAACAAATGATAGGTAAAAACATAACAAAGAGTACCAGCAGCAGACAGGACACAGGAATAATGAAAACATTGAATTAGAAAAGTGTTTAAAACAACAAAAGAGCGACAGTACACAAGTACATTTGTCAATATAATGAAAATTTATTTGGATTTCTTTTTAAAAAACATCTAATATTTGGAATTACTTATTAAAAGAGGGAGAGTAAACAAAATGGCAGCCTGACATAACTCCATCTGTAGCACATGGAATTTACAAACTGAGTCAACAGATCCAGATTTTGTCCTTTGACTCCAATATCCATTAAAGGGATGTCTCTAATACCAAGCTATGAGTGTACTGAAATTTTTTGCAAGTTTTTTTTTTTTTTAAACTGAAGTAAATGATAATTAAACTAACTTATATTTTACTTACAGGTGTTCCTCCTTGTATGGGAAGTGTAATTTTGACTTGTGAAAGTGTATTATTCTGTGATGGTGTTCGTGTTGTTACTGTGGCTGGGACAATCGGACGAGTTTGCACCATGGATGTCCCCACTGTCCCTGCTTGAGAAACTGGAAGTAGAATTGTGCATAACAAGTGTAAATACAACAAAATATGCAACACAATTTTAAAGCAAAGACAATATCTACTGATAAGGACAAACATTATTTAAAATTGTAATACACTAAAAATGTCACTGACAGAACAGGAATATCATCAGCATCAAAAATCTGTATCTATTTTGATCTAGAATAATTTTCTTCATAAAAAAATAGAAAAAAGGAAACCGACCATAGTCATGATCATAGAGTCAATGTGAACACTGTAATCCTTTCATTAGCTGCATATGTGCTTCACCAGTACTATGTACAGTTTTGAATTCAGAGTTGTTGTTGTTCTCCTAGACTGACTACCAACCGAAGCTGAAGAGTCCGGTGCATTCTACTATTTAACCCATAATTGGAGGAAGAAGAGGTGGATTTATACCTTTCCCAAGGATATTTGTTTGTAAGTGAATATAAAGAATTCAAGTGGAATTTGAACTCAGTTTTTCGATTTCTTATTCAGAGTCGCTATCCATTTCACATCATTAAGAGTTTATCTAAACAAATATAAATTCAACATGTAAATAGATTTTTGTACCAAGCCTGTATAAACATATTGAGGCTATAAATAGTTTTAATTTTTCAAAGTAAATGTCCTCAAGAGTGGAATTTAAAAGCAGCCATTCCTTCACAAAAAATAACTGAACATCCAATATACAAATGTCACTCCAAAAATGTATGCTTATTCTGATTGCTAGAAAAGCAATATGGATGTGTAGGTAACGACTAAAAGTGAAATTGTTGAGCCGAGTTTGAATTCTAGCCAAGTTCATTATGCTCACTTTTGTACAAATACTCTTAAGTATGAATCTTTCTCCCCCCCCCCCAGCTATGGGTTAAATAGCAAGGATAATTCAGTTCTCCTGCCTAGAACTGGTAACTACTCTAAAAGGAAAACTCTAAATTCAAAAACTAACCTAAAAAGGAGATGAACTGCTAGTATATCTTTCCCTAGACCAGTGGTTCCCAAACTTCTCTTTTTTTTTCTCTTGGACACTTTTTCAGAATTAAAATTTGCTTTCACCTCACCAAATTTTATGTGATAAAAAGTATATTTAAAAAAATAAAATAAAAAAAAACAGAGTTAAAGAGAGATAACCAGAGATTCAAAGTCAGAATATTATCATTGATAACTCTCTCCTTCAATTTGCAGACCCTAGTTACTATATTCTTGATACTTGATACAAAGCAAAAATATAACAATGATAAAATCGGTCAATAATTATTTATAACTATTTATACTGGGACTCATGCATGCAATTACAAGTAATCCATAATAAGATTTTAAAATCCTATTTATTTTTGGCATATGAATTTTTTGAAACTGTTTCTAAATCTTTGATTGTTTTTCAATCATTCCGCCTCACCTACTATTCTCTTCTGTTTCACATATGAATCGCACCACACAGTTTTGGAAACACTGCCCTAGACACACCACTGATGGTATGGCTGCAGTACATGTGGTGCCCCAATGACTCTAATGGGTTATGTGAAAGATATGATTATCATGGAAAAAGAATAAATATAAGAAAAATAATGTCGAGAAAGAAAAACTATGTTTAAATATTGTTTTGTTTTAATTATTTATTCAAAATATTAAAAACAAATCATTATAATTGATAAACTTTATTTTTATCAACTATAATAATTTTTGTAAGGAAATTAATTACATTACTAAGACATGTTAGCTAATATTTATTATAACTTATACCATATATATTTTAGGAAAATCTATGACAAAGTGGGAAAACATATTTCATCTTCAGACTAAAGCAATGTTTATGTCATGCATATGTGTTATCAGATCAATGTAAATATGGCTTTAATCTGATGAAGTCCTAAAAGACAAAATGTCTCATACTAAATTGTTCTTGACATAAAAAATAATACACAGTGAGTACTGGTGGTAATAAAACTATTTGTGCCTGACAATTTCCACATGCAATAAACTTTTTTGCATCAAATGCTGAGAAATAAATATATACTTATTATTAGAATATATGTTTTGACTGTTGATTGATTCGTCTCCTGTGGCTTATCAACCCATTGCAGTTTCTTTAAGCCAGAAAATATTTTTAGATTTTAAGAATTTTTTTTCTTGGAAATGATAATTATTTAGTGTGAAAGAGAGGTTGATTCATACCTTTGCCATGTAAGTAAATATAATGAACTCAACTAGAATTGGAACACAGCTCTCCATTTATCAATTCCGAGCCTCTATCCATTACACCACCTGGCATTCCCAAGCAGTCACTCATCTAGGTACTGACCAAGCTCAACATTGCTTAACTTCAGTGGTCACACACGAACCAGTGTTTCAACATGATGTGACCGTAAGCATATTTTTTTTTTTTAGCGTTGAGAAAGAAATGCTGTGAGTAGTGAAGAATTTCAAATGTTTTCTCAATGTATTTCTCTTCAACTCGGTCTTCTGGGCTACATATTCTAAGGCAGGGGTTCTCAACAGAGGTGAAATTGCCACCCCCAGGCGGTGAATTGTAACCACAGTAAGTTTAGGGGAGGGAGGAGAGCAATTATAGAATTTGGCCTATCTGGCTTGTCACCTTGAAAAGGAGCAGGGGGGGGGGAGATCGGCATTTTGACAGATGGTGAAAGGGGTGCATGGAGCAAGCAAGCAATCCCTGTTCTAAGGACTCTGAGGTAGAATCCTATGACTAGACTAGATTTTTTTTTTTTTTTTTTAATGTAGTGGAAATAGACATTAATGAGATTGTTTTTGTTAGTGGCTTTGCGGTAAACTCTAAAATCTAATATGTTATTGTCATGCATTAATAAGATACCAAGGAAAGATAGAGATTTGTTTATTTCATGTACATATGTGAATTTGATGGCAGGTTCTATGCTATTAAGGTTCTTTATTATATCTAATAGATTTTTATTGTGTGTATATATTAGAAGAATGTTGTCTATATATCTGTGGTAAGTGGAGGTTTTAGGCATGAGGTGTCAAACTAAATGGGTCAAACTAAAAATTCTAGAAAAAGACTAGTGAGGATACAACTAATGGGTGATCCCATTGGTAAGCCAAATTTTGCTTATAGAAATTTTTATTGAAAGAAATCCTGTCTCCATCTATTCTGCATGCCCTCTTTTACATAAGAGATATTTATAAATTTAAATATCATAAGAGATACTAATTCAGATTATCTGTCAGGGAAAGCATTTCAGCAAACAATTAACTTACATTTAATATCAATCGACATTATTAGTGAATAACTACATTTTTAACTTAAAGCTATAAGATTTAGTTTTTTGCACTAAATTGTATTTGCCAGCTAACAAGACCCAATTTTTAAAATATATATCTGTTATTATATTATTGCCATGTTGTTAGAAAGTTTGCTTTTCAACTATAAGACCCACGTTCAAATTTCACTATGGTTGATTTGTCAGGAAGGTGAAATCTTGATATTATCGGCCTAGGAGAGGCAATCCCAGACTGTGGCACTTTTGGAAAGTACCTGGAAACCAAACCACAAGTTGACCCAAGCTTTGTGAGTGAAATTAGGTGGAAGGAACTATTTGGGAGCCATCAATAGTTGAGCTAGCACAAAGTTACAAGCTATTGCGACCAAGGGTTGGAGCATACTGGTCATGTTCAAACTGTTGTTGATATCACTAGATAATACACAACCCAGAAACTAACTAAAAGTCTGCTCAGCATAGTTGCAGTATAAACCACAAGTGGGATCTGTGGGTGTTGAACAAACACAAATGTGCCTGAGCAGGCATCTTTAATAGGAATTGGCTAGCCGCCCTAGCAGACAAGCATACTCAGACACAAGCAGCCAGATATTATATTACTATTATGGATAGGAGGATGATAACAAATACTTTCACCATACAGCTGATAAATAAGCATAAACTGCCAAAAAAATCCCTTGTAAAATAAATGCATTAGCACAAGTCTTTACATAATCAGACATGTGTGAAAGCAAACTTCAAACTGTTTATTATCATCACCTGCATCCAGATTAATCAGATACAGTGCATTTTACTAAGGAAGCAGTACCAATGTTTGCTAATAATTTAGACTAATAAGCCCTATCGCCATGTACACTTTTGACAAGTGGAAAATAATGGAAATTCATTAGCATAGTGTTGAGCCTTTCACTCCAGCAAAAGGACTTGAGACAGAAAGCTAGCATAATGTGGAAATTAGAAAGGAGTCTTTTGGTAATGCTGTCTCAACTGCCTAGAGAAGGAACAAGAATTGCATCAGCTAATGATAATCAGTGATCAAACAGTTCAATACGGCCACTCTTGATCTATAACGAGAGAAGAACAGCTTTGGGGTGACTTTTCTGCTTCTTCAATTTGTAGAAGTTGGACTTTTGGCAGACATGGAAAAAAATCCCGCAATAAAGCATAGTGTCAAAAGAATTTTTTTTTCTCCACAACTACTTTCACTATTCAGCAATGGTAATCGTTTTAAAAAGTGATGATTAGAATTGGAATAAAAGCTAAACACAAGTGAACTTCTACATGGAAGTAGATGCACTGAATTACAATACCCCCACAAAATGATGTTAACAATGATGAAAAAAAAAGCCAAAAAAAATAAAAAGAGGAAGAAAAAAGCCAAAAAAAATAAAAAGAGGAAGAAAAAAGCCAAAAAAAATAAAAAGAGGAAGAAAAAAGCCAAAAAAAATAAAAAGAGGAAGAAAAAAGCCAAAAAAAATAAAAAGAGGAAGAAAAAAGCCAAAAAAAATAAAAAGAGGAAGAAAAAAAAGATACAAAAAAGAAAAATTAGTTATTTGCAATTAAATGACAATAGTGTTGGCACTAAACAGTGGGGAGGTCAAGGATGATAATTATTCAATACAAATAAGATACTACCAGCCTTTAATTAATTTCCTTAATTTGCATGAGTAAAAAAAAAAAAAAAAAAAAAAAAAAGAGCACAGTGGAGTAATGGATAGTGGCTCAGATTGAGGACTCAGAAAGCTAATTTCAAATTCCAGTCATGTTCATTACATTCACTTACATGCTAATATCCATCTCCACCTACAGCTATGGGTAAATAGCTGGACAGACTGAATCCCAAAGCCTTGGATGGTAACCAATCTCAAAGAATGAAAAACTGAATTCAAAACCAGCCTGGGGAGGGTTGTGTTCTGCCAAGCTTTCTTGTCCAAGACACATCAGTGTTGCCATGATGGCAGTACATGGTACCCCTATGACCCTAATAGCTTATGGCTCTCATGGTCATAAAAAACATAGTGTAAAAAAAAAAAAAAACCCTCAATGCTTTGAACATGAAAGGAGCCTAACCTGCGTGGGGAGTAGATTCAATTATAATCCCCCCTCCCTGCTATGTTTCATAATTTTAGTTTTCTTGAAGGCTGACTCCAAATTTATCTGGTTCTAATTAAAACATATTCAAATAAGTTTTTCTAATTTTAGCTCTACTCTCAATATGTGGGTCAGGGAAAATTAAGAAAAATTACCAGGTGCCTCTCAAAAAATTGCCCCAACAACAAATACTTTAAATAATGCCTGGTAGACATAATAAAATCATGAACAAATTTATGCTGGTCATTTTTTTTTTTTTTATCTCAACAGTCAAGAAAAAAAGAGGGAGGGGAAGGTTTTCTTGCTCACCTGTGGTTGTCTGAGCCTGTGTATGGGGTGTGACAAGCCGTACATATTGCAACTTATCACCTGGAACCTGTACTTGATGTACTGATTGTGCGGAAACTGTGACATGCCGTATGTTTGCTGCCTGCTGTTGTGTAGCTACCTGTATAGGTTTGCTCACAGGCAACTGGATTTGTTGAGTAGAAGACTTAGGCTGCATTAGAGAAGAATAAGCAGTTAGATAAGTTGTTTAAAAATGACATTTCTTGAGTCAATACTAAACAAAAAATAAAGAAACATCAAAACAGTGAATAATTAACAATTTAAAACAACACATTTCCTTCATATGTATTTTGTAATGGACTTCACATTCTCTTAGAAAAAAAAAATTTTTTTATTGGAATTTTTCGAGACAGGGAATTGATATCCCTATATGCTTTTCTAGTAATACTTTTATGATAATTGTTCCGATGAACTTTCCTCCATGGTACCTAGACTTTATGAATTTAAGCACAGTATTAGATTGGCAGCCAAGTCTCATCATTTTACAGTTGAACTGGCTAGATTAACTGTAAGTTCTATGCTAACAGTTTCTTCTATTGCACTTCTTGCTTGTAGTACACTATTCTGGCTTCCCAGGCAACTTTATTCTTCAAAAATTTAAATGCAATGTCGATCATTTTCTTCTGTCTTCTTAAATGCTGTTCTTTCATTGTTCCCTCTTCTTAATGTTTTTTTTTTCTGATATTCGTTCATACTCAGTAAATCCTTGCATTTTAGTGGCTTTATTACCTTGCTTGGGGTGAAATTATTTAAAAGAAAAAAAGAAAAGAAAATTGGAGGTATATATATTGCAGTAATAGTTTTGCCAATTTTATTTTGTTCCTTATTTAATTCCTGTTCTTTTAGTGTTTTTTCTTCTTGCATTCTCTAACACTCGGTTGCCCCTTGCATCTTAGTGGCTTTATTACCTTGCTTGTAGTGAAATGTTAAAAAAAAAAAAAAAAATTCAAACCCGCATGCTCATCTTGGCTGTTGTACACTCAGATTTTTTTTCAATCTTTATCATACTTATTATAAAACCCAGGTTGTGTGTGTGTGTGTGTGTGTGTTTGTTTGTTTGTTTATATATTGGATAGGATTTCCTACATTTTTCAACCGATTTCAACAAAACTTCACAGGACTACGTAAAATTACCTTTGCGGTGGTTCTGACAGAACCAAAAATTGGAAAACACAATTGTTTTTGCACAAAATCAATTTGAAAACAAAATTAAGAGGCATTGATGTTTCAAGAATGAAAGGGGGACAACTCATATAGAGTTATACTTATAAAACCCAGGTTATTTGTGTGTGTGTGTGTGTGTGTTCATTTATATATATGGGATCGGATTTCCTACATTTTTCAACCGATTTCAACAAAACTTCACTTTTTTTTCTTTTTTTTTTGGCAGGTAGTGTTTCTTATTGTCTTGCACACTTTTTTCTTTATTTTTACATTCAGAATGCTTTAAAAATTCCATTTACAAGACAATTGTTTATAATAAAATTCTATTCAATCGGTAGACTCATAACGATTGAAAACAATGTTTTTGTTTGAGTTTGGGTTTGACCAATTCGAAAAAAAAAAAAAAAAAAATCTAATTAAGACATGCGTGTCCGTCAACCTTAAACAATAATCTTTGTCAATTTTATTTTTCAGTCTTTATGATGGTCGATACTTTATCTATCTCTTACTGTTACATCCCTGGGCAGCACCAGGCTCTACTGCTAGTATTCAATAAGTTTTTCAGAATTTTGAAACGAACACTTTATTCAATCCAGGGGAATAAGATTGTTCTTATTTCACCTTTTCTACCTAGAGTATATTTCATATCAGCCTTATTCAACATTTTATCACAGTCTGGTTCAGTGAAAGAAATGAACAAAACAAAACTTAACAAGACTGGTAAGTACAAGATGTGGCAGTAGTCCCTCCCACATAATGCTAAGACATTAGCTTAATGAAGTCACTAATGTCTTGTATAATGTAAATGTGAGAGGTATTTCTTCTACACCATGTAGTAACCAATATAAAATATCTCCTATGCATAGATAACAAAATGAGAAACCTTGCAGATTGAACAGAGTTCTGTTTTTATCAGACATCTGAGTTCAGGTGTTTTATCATTAAATGGATTTTAGCAGTCAAATAAAACAAACTCTATAAATGTAAGTATATATAGACACATTCTATTTTTTTTTTGTAAGATGAATAAAAATTAGAAAAAAAAAAAAAAAGTCAAAAGTTTTTTGTTGTAGCATACCTATAGACAATAATGGGTATCTCCCCATTCACATAAATACAGTAGAATCTTCAACTGTAGACCACCATACAGTATATGGTGGTCTACAGTTGAAGATTCATCTCCAGCTGTACTGGTCAAACTCTTTGCCTCTGGGCAGAGAGGATCCCCAGATGAGGCTATGTCAAAGGGCAGAGTCTCATCTCAGGAAATAGCTACCCAACCCCGTTTTATACAGGGTCTATGGAGAATTTTTGGCTCAGCCTATGAGCTCACATACCCCACATTAAATTCAGCCTTGTGCCACATCTGACCACAAGGGGCAGTTGGTAGATATCCTGCAGTTGGAGATTCATTGTGGAATTCACTTGACTCACTTCTAGCAGTTGACTACTACTTCTACGCACAGTTGGCGAACATTATGTGTTGTTCTTGTCCTAAGTATTATCATTCATTACCAACCTTCCCTAGGTTACAACAGCTTTATTTTGAAAAATGAAATTAAAAAATGAATTTGTAAGTTTCAAAAATTCATATAGCAAAAATAGGTTTCATTTTATTTTCAATTAACAAATAAAACTGCTTGTAATTCAGAAATATTATGACTAAAACCAGAAACTCCTTGACAAATATATATTTTCCATTCTAGTCAACAGATCAGCCAACAATTTGTATTTTCATAAAATTTGTAACACATTCTTTGAATGCTTTGAGGTGAGTTGTCAGCAATGTTTTCCAGGCTTCACTAAAAATGCATCCAAAGAATGTATGTTATGAATTTAAGAAAAAAATACAGATTGTCAATTAATCTGTTCACTAAAATGAAATCTATACAATTCTCATTCTAATAGACAGATCAGGGAACAATCTATTTTCTTAAAACAAATACTTGTAACAGGAAGAAAAAATACAATTTTACAGTATTCTCAAAATTATTTTATCAGTCAGTTCTGTGCCATACGTGATACATGCTCAGGTGATTATGTATCTTTCGATACATGACTGACATGGCAGATTTTTTCCCACAGTAGGTTGCCATTTCTTTCTGTGGTAGACCAGTTGCCATCCAAGGCTATAGAACCCGGTCTTCCTTGCTACTTACCTGTAGCTGGGGGGAGAAGAAAAGGGTTCATACCTTTCCCAAGGGTATTAGCATGTAAGTGAATGTAATGGATTCAACTGGAATTTGAACTTGGCTCTCCGATTCTTCAATCGGAGCCACTATCCACTATTCCAATGTGCTTCCTCATTTCATTATCACATTTTCATTATGGGTTTTCTACTTAAAAAAAAAAACAAGAATTATTTGAAAATTATCTCCATTTTAACAGTTTAGCTATCTTTGACTTTATGACATTTTAAGATTTTATATTTAATGGTTTTTCAGTGTATTTTTCTACGTGCTTTTCTCCCCAAAGTATTCTCAGTTACATTTGAAATCCATTTAATTCTTCTAATTTAAATACCCATGACAAAATTATCTACAAGTCTACCATTCATCCCTGCTTAGAATATTGCTGCCACATGGTCCAGTGACCCAGCTATTTACTTTGATAAAATTCAAAGAAGAATCAGCAATATTACTGTTCCTGACCTGGCAGCTCAGCTTCAGACATTTTCCCATCACTGTAAGTTTGCTTCTCTGCATCTTTTCTACAAATACTTTCATGGTATTTATTTGGATGAGCTCTTCACTACGAAGACCATTCTTTTCCCCCATACTCCATTTTGGTCTTGTGCCACATTTTGTAAATTTACAAATATTTCTCTTCACTATGGACCTAGCCTTTTTTATTTTTTTAATTTAAGCACAGTATTCGACTGGTGTCAAGATCTCATCAATTTACAATTGAGTGGGCTAGATGTAACCATAAATTTTATATTAGGTTGGTGCAAAAATAATGTCGTTTTCTCACATACGTTACTATGCGAGAAAACGACATTATTTTTGCACCAACCTAATACTAACAGTTTCTTTTCTTGTACCTCTCTCTTCTGGAACTCCCTTCTGGATCCACGCTGGATCCAGCCAATTTTAATCTGCAGAAATTTAAATGCAATGTCAATCACTATCTACGGTTCTCCTGATTACTTTTCCTCTTCCCCCTCATTATTAATGTTTCTGTTCCTAATTCTTCCACACCCTGTAACACTTTGCGTCTTAGTAGATTTACTGCCTTGCATGGAGTGATACGGATTAAAAAAAAAAAAATTGAATAATTTTATTAGTATAATTTAGTATTTACAGAGATGCTACTAGGTGTACTTCCTGCGTCCTTGGCACATAAAATCTTTCAAGATTTTGTGTATCAAGGACGCATGAAACGAAAGATGCAGTTATCTCCCTATCACAATTTCCCCATGAAAAATGATACACTGCACACAACCAACTCGTAACAGTAAAAGGAATTTTTTGTTTGTTGATACTAAGTAAACAAGGACATCAGTCCAATCATGTATTCACATTTAATTTATAATGTAACTAATATATTCTTCTTTCTGTAACTGAACATGAAACATTTGTTAAATGAACTGTGATAGATATTAATGGTAATTAGTACTTGGATATTTTTTTAAAAAAAGCTTATTTTGTATTCTTGTTGTTAAATATAGTATAAAAAGTATTTTTTAAACTATTAGACAAAATGTTTTAACAAAAAAAAAAAAAAAAAAAAAACGGAAATGTATTAGTTATGATTGGTAAGTAGGTCGAAATGTGTCAGACTAATAATATCATTTAATAACAGCAAATTTATTAAGAAACTTTAGTTGGGATCCACTGAATGCAATCCTGTGAATCATGGGGAATACACAACATTAAAAACAAATCAGCGACAGTGTATTTATATTCTTTGTACATCATACATTAAAAAATGCTGACCAGATTGAAGGTTTATGATTGCAAACAAAAATGAAAATTCCAGGACCGATAATGCAAGGAAAGTAAATCTTGTGAAAAGGACAGTTTTTTCCTTTGACACTGCTATTATTTCAACTACCTTCACTCCTCGGCAATGTTTATTGTTTTAAAAAGTGATGATTAGAAGTATTGTAATAAAAACCTATGTGTTATAACTAACGTATTGCAATATTTATCATTTACAAATTTATAAAAAAATAAATATGAAAATTTTTTATTCATCAATTTATAAAACATTTACTAAGTTATAAAAATGTGAACAATAAGGAAATTCTTATTTACCTTTTATAAAATTTGAACCAATTAGCTATTTTCCAACCATTCCAATAGACAATCTAATAGTGTTTATTATTTTTGTTATCAATTCTCAAGAACAAAGAAAATGTATAAATTCACTTTCATATGTTTAGGTTTTATTACAATTCTAATCTTCACTTTTAAAAACAATAAACATTGCTATTATTTTATCTACTTTCACTCTTTGGCAATGTCAAGGGAAAAATTGTCCCTTTGATGCTGTATGTGTGTGTTTTTTTTTTTGGCGGGGGAGGGGGTCTGGGTACAAAGGTTAAAGATTGTTGATATTTCTTTCTACTTCAGGAACATTGTGAAAGACAAAGAAAATTAACTTGTATATAGTTTTGTAAAAAAAAACAATTGGGTTATCTCCCATAGAACACGTTAGCAAAATATAGGCAAAAAAAGGGCAATTCTTTTTTCATGAAATTAACCAGTTATCAGATGTGCACAAAAATCTCCAGCATTTTTTTTTTTTTTTTTTTTATTTAACTGTATAGTCAGTTTACTTTTCAAAAGAGTTCTGAAAGCTTTATTACATCTAATATAGCGCTCTTGAGATGAAAAGCAATTTCTACGATTAGTCCATGTATTGATTATTGCTACAATAGATCTCAAGAATCCTGACAAAATTCAATATATACGTATGTGTGTATATATATATATATATATATATATATAGTTTATGCAAACTTAGGTAATCCGTATAGGTAGACCCGAGGAGGATGTTATCCGGAGAGCTCAATGTAAAATTCAGAGCAGATATGTTTGAACAAAAACAGACCACGTTAAAGTTCCATGTAATAAATTATTTCACCACAACCCCTTTTACAGGGCTCTGGATCATCAGACTTTACTTCCAAAAATTGAAATGAAAAATGAAAAGAAATTCACACATTTTTGACGGACCACATCAAGTATACGTAAATTTACGAAGTGAGGAAGTGAGGTGGGAAAGAGGATATGAATGTGTCATATGTATCATTTCAAATTCTTATTTTTAATTTTTAACTCCAATGTGTCGGCTAGATGTTGTTCGAATTTATTGTGTCTAGTCTCAAGATATAGATGCCTAAGGAGTGGAGGGGTGGAGACCGACTTTAAAAGGAAGAAGCTACACTACTTTCACGAGGACAGTTTTTCTTTCAAATTTTTTAGACGCTGTTAATTCGAGTTACTTTAACGGGCATGTTTGGGAGGTTAAAGTTTTTTCTGTATCTAAATGTGTGAATTTCTAAACATTTTTCATTTCAATTTTTGGAAGTAAAGTCTGATGATCCAGAGCACTGTTAAAGGGGTTATGGTGAAATAATTTATTACATGGAACTTTAACGTGGTCTGTTTTTATTCAAATATATATATATATATATATATATATATATATATATATATGTATGTATGTATGTATGCGTGACCTAGAATCTCGACTTCAGTCACTTTCTCACCGACGTGACAGGGCTTCCCTCTGTCTTTTCTTCAAATATTGTTAGGTTGTTGCAAAAATAATGTCGTTTTCTCACATAGTAACATATGTGAGAAAACGACTTTATTTTTGCACCAACCTAATAACATGGCATTAGTTCTGATGAACTGTTCTCCTTAGTGATTTGTCAGCATGAATTTAATTGTACTGCTAGGTCTCACCATATGTTCTATTCTAAAAGTTTCTATTCACACGGGAACCAATGATTCAATGTGATATGGCCCTAATTGATTTGTAAATGACATGACATAACCCAATATTACACATTTCACTTCTCCATATATTCATCAGAATGTATTCAATTATTAGTATACACTCAAACACTTCAAAAATTAAACATTCACACAGACACTATATATCATGTAGGCAACCAATAGAAAACAAAAACAGAATTTGATAATTATTAGAGATATAACACAAATGTGAATATACACTTGGCATCTGTACACAACCAATGAAAGCAAAACAGAATTTAAAAACTAAACCATAACACTAAATGAATAGTAATTTTTAAAATGGAATGATTTAGAAATTCTTGATAAAATACAAAGAATCTGCAATGTTATTTGTCCTGGTCTGGCATCAGTCATTTTCCCATCACCGTAACATAGTTTTTGTGTACCTTTTTCTATAAATATTTTTTATGGTAATTCTTCTGATCAGCTTTCCTTTTTGATACCTTGACCAGATTGGCAGCAAGTTCTCATCATACAGTTGAAATGACTAGATGCAACCATAAGTTCTATGCTAACAGTTTCTTCTCTCACACTTCTCACTTGTGGAATTCTCTTCAGGCTTTTTGCTTCCTGGTGAACTTTAATCTTCAAAAATTTAAATGCAACGTCAATCATTATCTTCCATCCCCTTAATTCTTCTCCTTTCATTGTTGTCTTCTTAAGAAGGATTTATTTTTTTCTCATATTTTCTAACTCAGTAATTCCTTGCATCTTAGTGGCTTTATTTCCTTGCTTAGAGTGAAACGATAAAAAAAAAACTTAATAAAAAGCAAAGCATGTCAAATTTATAAACATTTCTGACTTATTCCTTATTTAAACATTGTCAGATTTAATCTATATTTTCAACAAAATCAATAAACAAATCAATAAACTGTGATTCTTTAACTGTTTAGAAATTAATTACCTGATATCTGGTTCTATGTCCCAAATAAGAAAGTAAATAAAAAAAATTGTTCTATGTGCCAAGTAAGAAAATAAAAAAATCCAGTCCCTCGTGATTCAACAAAAATAAAGCCACAGGCTCAACTTAACATATTGTTGACACGATCAAAAACTGAACAAACATCACACACACAAAAAAAGGCCAATATTAATTTTTTTTTTTTTTTTTTTTTTTTTTAAACTACATGGAAAAAGTAAAGCAAGAATAATTAACAAGTTCATAGAATAAATTAATCATCAGCTTCTCTTTTTAGATGGCCTCTTTTGCATCAAATATAAATCTATTAGGTTGGTGCAAAAATAATTTCGTTTTCCCACATAGTAACATATGTTAAAAAACGAAATTATTTTTGCACCAACCTAATAGTATAGTCATGTCAGTGGGAATTTTTCAATTTTTGAAAGTAAATGTGGAGGTTCAAATAAATGTACCAATGGTAATTTTTTTTTTTTTTTACATAAATTTAATAAACCTGGAACAAAATAATTATGCCACAGATAAAATTTATTTAAAAAATAAACCAAATACACACTTTCACTCAATCTATTCAACAACTTTCAGCTTTACAATCCATATGAGAAATAAAGCAGGAAAGGTCTTTTTTTTTCTTTTTCATGTAATATCACCAATATTGTAAAATCAAAAAGCAACAGCCAAGCAACATTTATATTAGCCTTGTCAATAAATGTGTAAATCACACCAGGATGGATTTATTACCAAAAAGAAAAAAAAAAAAAAGAAAAGATTCAAAAGCAAATCTTGCATATAAAATTTTGAATCAGTTATGATACATGTTATAAGGCTTTGGCATATGGCATAAAATGTTGACATTCCACACTACTTCAGACAAAAGGTTAGGAAGGAAACCATCATCAGTACTGGAAAGAACAATAAATGTTAATGGACTTGAGAAATATATTTTCCTGAAAAAAATTTTAAAAAGAAAGATTTTATAAATATCAAACGGCAGTAGCACTAGCTGTTCGGTCAATGAATGCCAAAAGGAAACAGCTAACATTACCATAATGCTTGACAAGCATATTTGAAAACAATTTTTTTCCTGTTTTTTAATATTAGTGGACATAACCAGGAGAAGAAAAGAAAAAAAAAACATTTCTTTACATACAGATTATGGAAGATTGTAAAATGTATTGAACAAAATGTTGGCAAACTTGGACCCTCATGCTCAAAAGGACAGTTTTTCCTTTGACACCACTATTATTTTAACTACCTTCACTCCTTGGCAATGTTTATTGTTTTGAAAAGCAATGATTAGAATTGTAATGAAATCTAAACATATGATGAAAGTAAATTTATACATTTTTTTGCTCTTGAGAATTTGCAAAAATATTATTACTATTTACTTATTAGATTGTTTATTTACAAGAATAATTTTATATTTACAACATTCTAAAAACTAATGCAATTATATTAAAACTAATGCAATTTATCATTTACCAGTTTAAAATATTAGGTTGGTGCAAAAATAATGACGTAATAATGTCGTTTTTTTGACGTTAAAAAATACATCAAAAAACGACATTATTACGTCATTATTTTTGCACCAACCTAATAAATAAATATGAGAACAGTTTTTTTTTTATGCATAAATTTATAAACATTTACTAAATTATAAAAATATGTGAAGCAACTATAAGGAAATCATTATTTACCATTTTTATAAAATTCAAATCAATTGATGATTAGCCAATATTTTGCCAACTATTCCAAAGAATGCTATTCACTAGTTTCGACAAATGCAAGATTTCTTCATCAGTCAGACTTGATTTGTTTGTTTAACAGCATATCAACTCCTTATGGGTTATTTAATGCCAAAATTAGGGTGGACCTGGAAACAACTGCTATTAAGAGGTGGGTCCCATGCTAATCAAAAATTTCAATCTCCTGATCAAATGCCTTATCGTAGTTTATTGTCATGCCTAGGACTATCATCAGTCAGCAGTTGGTTGACAATAAATAATCTGTTGGCAGATTTTCTAGGTATTTTTTTTTAGAAACATTAGCAACAATTTAAAGACTTCTTTTCAAATAAATAATAGATCTTTATAAAATGATAAATAATAAATTTTAATTAGTCACATATTTTTATAATCTTGTAAATAAACATTGCTGAAGAAGTCTCAGTTGTACACAGTAATAGTGGTGTCAAAAAAAAAAAAAAATCATCCTTTTGAAACAGTTGTTTTTTTTTTTTTTTTTTTTTTTTTTGTGGGCATGAAGGTTAAACATTGTTTCCCCCCCCCCCCCATTTCATCATTCAATTAGAGCAGACTATAATTAATTTACACAACATTAAAATTATTGTACTTGTTAATTGCAGATTGAAGGTAATGAAAGAAACAGCCTCACTCCCAAAACCTTACACCTTTAACCAATCTTACTTTTGGTTAAGTATCTCAGCCCTACCTGCACAAATCAAATCTTTGGCGATTGGCTTCCGATCCATAATACCAACATTATAGATGTAAGGTAATATTTTCCTCAGGTTAGATTGCATTGAACCAAACCCCCAAGACTAAGAAAAAAAAAATATGAAAAGTATTTTCCTTTTGCAAATATTTTTGAAAATTTATCAATGAAGATTTTGTTTTTTTGTTTTTTTTTTGGAAGGGGGAAAAGAAAGAAAGAGAAAGGAAAGAGAAAAAAAGGAAAGAGAAACGAAAAAAAGAAGAGAAACGAAAAAAGAAGAAACGAAAAAAGAAAAGAAAAAAAGAAAAAAGAAAAAAGAAAAAAAAAGAAAAAAAGAAGAAAAAAAGAAGAAAAAAGAAAAGAAGAAAAAAAGGAAAAAAAGAAAAGAAAAGGAAAAAAAAGAAAAGAAAAAAAGGAAAAAAAGAAAAGAAAAAAAGGAAAAAAAGAAAAGAAAAAAAGGAAAAAAAAGAAAAGAAAAAAAGGAAAAAAAAGAAAAGAAAAAAAGGAAAAAAAAGAAAAGAAAAAAAGGAAAAAAAAAAGAAAAAAAGGAAAAAAAGAAAAGAAAAAAAGGAAAAAAAAGAAAAGAAAAAAAGGAAAAAAAAGAAAAGAAAAAAGGAAAAAAAAGAAAAGAAAAAAGGAAAAAAAAGAAAAGAAAAGAAGAAAAGAAAAAAAAGGAGAAAAAAAAAGAAGGAAAAAAAAAGAAGGAAAAAAAAAGAAGGAAAAAAAAAAGAAGGAAAAAAAAAGAAGGAAAAAAAAAGAAGGAAAAAAAAAGAAGGAAAAAATTTGTGAGAACCGAAGGTAATCAAGTGAATTCTGAGAAGAAACTTACTAAAGTTCCCTGTTTGATGATTAACTTTGATGGCGACATTGTTATGGTGGCTGGCTTAGAAATGCCAGCCCCTGCCATTGAACTGTTTATGGTAAGCATGGACCTATCCGTACCACTTATTGTCCGGGGAATCATGGTCGCATTTGAGGAAGCTAAGACAGCCCGTTGTGGAGATTTAGCAATTGATACAGGTATCATGGTGATTTTGGTTGGAGTTTTTGCTGGGGATATTGGCAGCTTGGTTATGTGCACCCCTGACTTGGTAGGTGTACCTGGCATTGCAGCTATAACAGTCTTACCAGCAGATACAATACCTTGAGAGGATATGGTGATAGTCTTTGTTGGTGTCTGAGAGTTCTGTGCCTGTGGTAAGACACTGATCCCTGGGCCTATAGAGTTCAAAGCCAGCAGCTGATTTGGAATCTGTACAGGAATTGCTTGAGGTTGTTCAAGAGATGAGTTCTTTCCAGCAGCATTGGTGATAATGACCTTGGTAACCACTGGAGAAACAGTTGAACTGTTAACGAGTGATCTTTTGCAAGACAGTGTTTTGTTAACAGCTTCGATAACAGCAGATGTCCCTGAATTTGCATGCTCACTAACAGTAATGTCTGGAGCCATGGTGACAAGATAGGTAGGTTTGGACCAGCCCTGCTCAGGCTGCGCCTCTGAAAAGGGTAAGCAGTCAACAGTGTTAGCCGACTGCATGTTAGACACTCCATCGCTGCTACTATTTTCAGAAATTGGGGTGGAGGCACTAATTCCTTGCAGTGAATCAATTTGAGAGTGCACACTCTCAATCACCTTATCCTGTATGATTTGGGAAAATTCTGTACCAGTTGCACTATTGATTGTTTCCAATGAATTACTGTTGGAAGAGTTCAAAGTCTCTATCACATTTGACGCTGTAACTGCAACTTGGTTTGAATCACCAGTACAAAGGATGCCGTCAACTACATCTTTATCAGTGCCTGCAAAAGAAAGAAAAATGGAATAATAAAACAAATTAAATGCATGTCTAAATGGTGGTTGTCTTTTATTTTACAAGCATTTACTACAATCTTAATCTCTTCAAGTCAAGGGTCAAGTATTAACTAACCTCCTTATCTTCATAATCTCAACTTCTTATTACCTCCTTTTTCATTCATATTACAACATACCTCATTCATCATGATCATTTTAACAGTAACGCTACCTTGAATGTCTCTTGAGCCTTGAAATGAATGAATTTTAGGGGATTGGATACATTTTTCTTCAAAACATTCAGATATATTCCGACATATTATAAAAACATGTTTCAATATGTAATGCAGCTTCTACAAGTTGCTTTTAATAATTCCATATAAAAAGAAAATTTTTTTTTTTTTAATCATTTCACTGCAAGCAAGGCAATTATACCACTACTTAGAGTGAAAGAGAATGAGAAGACTTCAATGAGGAGAAAGGACAATAAAAGAACAGATATCATAGAAAACGAAAAATTGCAATTGATGGTGCATTTAAATTTTTGAGGATTTTAGGTGTCAGGGAAGCAAGAGTTCCACAGGCGAGAAGTGAGAGAAAAGAAACTGTTAGAATAAAACTTACAGTTACATCTAGCTACTTCAAGAATAAAACAATGAGACTTAGTTGCCAATCTAGTAATACACTTAAATTCATGCAATTGAAGTACCAAGTAGAGCTCATTAGAACAATCGACATGAAAATATGTTAAAGATAGCAGTTTGCCATGTCACAGCAGTTAGAAAGTAACTGAATTGGAGATGTCAGACTAGGACCAATAACATTGCAGACTCTTCTTTGAATTTTGTTGAGAATCTTGATATATACAGAAGTACCAGACCAGATATGGCAGCAATCAAGCCACAGATGAATGGGAAACTTATAAATGTGTAAGGCATTAAAACATTTACATAGAGATGATCCTCAAGGATATATGGACCAGTGGATAAAAGCGTTGGTTGAATCCAGTGACTTGACCCAAAGAGTTGTGAGTTCAATATCTGGCCACAGCAGAAGTGAACAAAAACTTGCAGAGTTGAGTTAAAGGGAGATAACAGATACACAGACATCCGGAAGAGGCATGGCACATGGAACTAGAACCTAACCTGGTGGACAAAATAAAGGGTTCAGTTCAAAATTCAAATCACCTCAAGAAGGTTGGAGTGTACAACAGCTGAAACATCGTGAATATGGCAACAAAGATGAGGACAATGGTCTGAACAGTGTAATGTAAATAATTGAGATGATCAGTTCTGAATAGCTCTTTTTTTTTTTTTTTTTCTAACTCGTTTTGTTAGTAAAATCATTGAAATTTTGTCAAAATGAATATTATAAGTATGAATATTATAAGTGATTTTAACTTGGCACTTTAAAAAAAAAAAAAAAAAAAAAAAAAAAAAATGACCCATATTAAGTAGATTTTGAGGCCTTAAAACACAAAATTTAGTTAAAATAAGTTTTTTGCCAATATCTTAGTCTTTTTTGTTTTTGAACTGCCCACCCAAGCTTCAAATAATGCTTACAAAAATGCCTGAAACTAAATTCTTTCTCCTTTTTAGTACAAGTTCCCAAATATTAAAACAATTTAAATCTGAAAAATATAAGAAAATTATTCTTGAGAAAATATTTGAAACATATTCATTTACTTTCATATGATAAATTAAACATTACCAGTTTTTAGCAACATATTACAGGCACCAAATATCAGTTGTTGACATATCTTTCCTTATATTTATCAGAAAACCAGGATCTAGACCTATATTTCTATGTTTTGGAGGGTGCTGAATCCATTTTTAGCACTGAAAACATCCAAATTGTTTAAATGCAAAATTCAAACTCAAGAAATGTGAAAGTTTTGTTTTAATCTTCCTCTTGAATAAATATAGCATTAATACATTTCCATAGCTGAATCGAAAATCATTCAGGGGGTTAGAGGACACAAATGTTCACTTGCCTCTATTGTCCAAGGCTACTGTGAAAAATACAAATCAATTAAGAATAGAAATCTTATAAGCTCTCAAGTATATTGTTCTAATCCTGAACTTGTACATACTTTCATCTATATAAATAAATACAAAAGTTTGTACCTCTTTCACACTTTTTCAACTTTACTCATAGAGGCCGTAACCTAACATATACCATTTCTGAATCAGGTCAATTCTGTGAGCAAATTAAAAACAGTGAGCCAAATCTGGACCTACAATCTTGAAATTTTGCATTCACAAGTTTTCATTATTGTGATTGTTTCAGCAATTTTTTTTTTTTTTGTACAATACAATTTTTTTATTTCAATAACTTAGAAATAATTTGAGAATAATTGAAATTAATTGCAAAAGTCACCCGTGAAATAAAAATAATTGTTTGTATGGAAAGTAAGGACCTATGTACATCAAACTGTCTTTAAGTTGCAGCAGAAGAATTATCATTGACCTTTTAAAAAGTAAGCTCAAATATTAATGCATTACTTAAATGCAGTGATCAATTTTTACTTCTTATGTAGTTTATTCTTGCCTCTTGCATATGGCAAGCAGTAAGCCTCCCAAAAAATCTCTGACAACAGAGGACTAGATTTCAATCAAAAGAGCCAAGGCTGCAGTGACAAAAAGAAAGTCTTGTGCAAATCAAAACCCAGATCAAACAGCAGCCAGGAGAGCTCCCAGTGCTGAGAATATGCAAAGACTCAAATGCCTAAACAAGCTGAAGGCCCAATCAAGAGCATGCTACAACAGCTAGCTTAAATGCAGCCTGATAGGGCAGCTGTTAAGCTAGTTTAGTAATAATTCTTTCTGGTAATCTCAACTTCATTGTCGACATTTCAGTGTTAAAAAAATATATACAACTGAATCCCCAGAAACATGTAATAGGCTGAAAAAAACTGAGAAAACCTTCCACATATTTCATACAAAAAAAAAAAAAAAAAAAAAAAAAAAAAAAAAAAAAAGTGACACTTCCGTTACAGATGACATTTGGCATGCTGTAAACGGTTGGAGAGGGGGGGTGGGTGAATACTCACCACATCATTGGCATCCTAATAACGCTATCACTTCGCACATCAAAAACAAGAATCAAAAGAGATTGTTATAACAATTTTAAACTGAAAGGAACCAAAAAAATTAAACAGATGACATTTTTGCATATACAAGTGATATTTGAAAAGGAAAGTACAAGTATTTACTAATGCGACATGTTTATTACTATACAAATAAAACATTGTGCATACGTCACCAGCATTATTATGTTACTTTTTAACATAGCTGCCATCAAGATTGAGGTTCTTGTCTCGTTGGCATATGTATGCATATATAAATGCCCTCCTCAAAGAACATGGTGTCAAGTAACTGGAGCCATCCTACCACCTCTAGCAACAACACATCCCAGTATAGTTATAAATAATTATTGACCAATTTTATCATTGTGATATTTTTGCATTATATCAAGTATTAAGAATATAATAACTATAGGTCTTCAAATTACAGGAGAGAGTTATCAATGATAATGTTCCGAGTTTAAATCCACAGTTATCTCCCTTTAAGCCTCTCTTTTTTTTTTTTTTTTTAAATATTTTTATCACATAAAATTTGGTGCGACACAAAGTTTTCATTCAAAAATGTGGCCCAGAGAAAAAAAAAAAAGAACAGGGTCCACAAACCATGACCTTTCCTGATATGCAAAATACTGGTAACAAAAATCTAGACAAACAGGAGAGATCAAAATGTTGAGATTTTGTGAGCAGAGACTCATGCAAACTAACTCCAGGGTAATACAATGCACTCCTGGTCTCATCAGCCATAATCAGACCCTCTAGAAAGTCTCCATCAGCTCCCTCACCATGCAATGCTTAAGGCTGAAAAGTAATGTCTACCCTTGGAAAAATGTTATACTCTGAATTCTATATGTGTCACATATTTTATGGTAGCCATCTTTAGGTCACATATGCATGAAATCAGTATCAATGTTGTTTTGACTGTTACAAGGAGTACTGTGTACCTACTGTTGCTTTCTGTTTACAATTTTTATGAGATTTGATTTCTAGTCAATTTAGACCTGTATTTTATTTCTGGATGTGTGCTGTGGTGCAATGGATATCAGCTCCAAATTGAAAAATCAGAGAGCCAAGTTCAAATTCCAATCATGTGCATTAGATTCACTTAGGCACAAATACCTCTGGGAAAGGTATACATCCATCTCTTCTTTCCCCAGCTATGGGTTGAATAGCAGAATAGACTGGGTCCAATAGCTTTGGTTAGCAGCCAGTCTATCGCAGAAAGTCACTTCCTTGTAGTGACCATCATAGAAAAAGATACACATTTAAGTCTTAAGCATTATAAGAAAATTCTCACATGACAATTTACCTTTCTTGAAACACTAGTATGTTGGTATTTTTATTATTAGTAGTAGTAGTACAGTTTTTAATGGGCCAAGAAAGAATATAACTTCAATAGAGTACAAATATTTATCAACAACGAATAAAAAGTACCGTAATCATACATGTATAAAATGTAAGATTTTTTTTTATCCAAAATCATGTCCAAAAGACTAATTCATATTATACTTTAGTTTACAACTCGATCCCATTTTTTCCTTGACTCAAAATGGTCAAATTGGATTTATTTGTTTACCAAAGTGTTAATATTTATCTAATGGCATATGGCAACAAAAGAAAATAAATCTTTCATGTTTCTCTAAGTACAAACAAGCTCGATGGCACCAAATTACATCCTATACGAGGAATTTATACAAGAGGCAGTGGTACCACAAGAAACCAACAATGATGCTGATGATACTTACTACACAAATCTGTACCCCAACCTAACAGAGAAGGAATTCACTCAATTCTATGGGTCCAACAATGAAAGTAAGTTTGAAGGGTTTCATGAGGACACAATTCCACTGCCAGATCTCAGATGCCCATGAGCACAGAAAAATGACCTGGATTCCTTATAAATATCCTTTTCAGGGCTAGACAAATAATTTCGAAAGAAATACTTCTGAATGTCACAAAAAAAATTCAAACCAAACAAACTTGTTAATGTTTATTCAATTTTATTTTTATTTATTTTCTCAATGTGTATTGGCAATTTAGTTGTCCTATATCCCAAGTGTCATTATCGGGTTTTCATAATGCTGATAAATCACAAAAGTAAGCAAAACATCCGTTTTTTTGTTTTTTTTTGTTTGTTCTTTTTTGTTTTTTAGTTTGTTTTTTTTTTTTTGTTTTTTAGTTTGTTTTTTTAATAATTTTTATTCTTTTCTCTTCATTTTTCACAAGTTTTGGTCATTTTCTTTGATCTAACAAGCTTTTTTTTTTCCCTGCCTTGAATTTCTCAGCTTTTTTTTAACTGTCCCTTGTACTCCCTAGAAAGCTATACACAAAGGATTACGTTATTTTCTGAACTCTACTATAGATTTACCAGATCTACATCATGAAAATTTGTTTCTTTTTACATTGACTCTATCAGGGCTCAAAATCAACATTCCTGAAACATTAAAACTAATTGGCAGACAGCTATTTATGGATGATACCAAAAATTATTAAATGGAAGTTATCTGTTTATATAAGAAATTATTATGCGTTGATCTTTTTGCACTAAAAAACAACATGGAACAGACGGAAGATATCTTGCTGATCTCCAAATCTTCAACACAGACCTTAATTTCTTCACTTGGAAAATCTTCTCCAAAAAGGTATAGACTACAAAGAGTTGTTTTAAATTTTCTCACTAATATTGCTGATGTAACTGAACCTATCTAGGAGAGTCCAGTTTATAATCTACTTTATTTCTTTGATGGTAATCCCAAACTGACTAGCCCAGACATGTAGATGTGTTGCTATTTTCTTTTCTTTTTTTTTTTAAAATCACTTCACTCCAAGCAAGGAAATAATGCCACTAAGACACAAGAGGTTACTGGGAATGACAGATAACAAAAAACTTTAGAAGGAATCAGAAACCCAATCCTGAACAGGAAACAAGGGATAAACCTCTACTCCTGTTCAAAAGACTGAAGAGGAATGCGACTGGACAATAGGTAAACCTATCTACTCCTATTCAGCTATCCCCATCACAAAGAAACAAATATCAACAAAATCTTTTATATACTTCTAGTTACTATAAACATTATTTTTTTTGCTGGTACACATACTTGAGTTGCTCTATCAAAACGGCCTCCATGGCCAAATTGGGAAAAGCACATTTCAGGTATAGAATCAGTTTCCATGATGGAAAAGGGGGATACAAGTTTGTTTCCTGTCAGAGACAATCGTTCTTTATTAGGACTACTCAATGTAGGCCGATTGTTATTTCGCTGTTTAAGAAAATAAAAAAACAAGAATGTGCACCCACTAAAAAATTTAAAAAATAACATATATAATGTCAGATAAAAAATTCATATAATATATATTTTTTTTTTTTTTTTTTTGTGAATAGCGATGTTTGAAATAAATGTAATACATACTTAAGAAAAAAAAAAAAAAAAAAAAAAATTGGGTGGGGGCATCTATTGGCCTGTGCACTCAAGAAAACTTAAAGAAAATATACTTTCTGGCGGAGTGGGAACCGGCATACCCCTTTGAAGACAACTCAGCATTACATACCAGCAAAGTTCTATTTACACTTTCTTTTAAGTTTTCAAATTGCACAGGCTAGTAGACATAATACACACTGTTTAAAAATGGGGCATCTACTTCAAACAAAGTTATCCACAAAAAAATGTTTGCCATATTAAAAATGTCAGATTAAAAATAAATCCATTAATTCTCTCTCTCTCTCTATATATATATATATATATATATATATATATATATATATATATATATATATATATATATATATAAGTACCGCACATATAATATATAAATAATTATACATATATATAAATTTATTTATATACACACACATATATTATATATATATATATATATATATATACTTAATGGATTTATTTTTAATTTGATATTTTTAATACCATATATATATATATATATATATATATATATATATATATATATATATATGTGTGTGTGTGTGTGTGTGTGTGTGTATTTTACAGCAAAATTCCCAAATGGCCTCATGTAGGTATAGTCTGTTTCAGATCAGCACAACTTAATACCGATTCTCATCAGACCTCTAATGCTTTGGGGTCTTGAATTTATTTTAGATGGCAGTCCTACTCAAAGGGACGCCTTGTTGTTTTTATAAGGGGCTTGTGTTGGTAACGAGGGGAGGGCCTAAAGTATCTCTTTAAAGAGAAGTGGTCTGGAGTCAGAGTTTATTTATGGTCAGAGCTTTTCATTGTATGTAAATGAATTTTGATACCTACTATGAGATATTACACTATGCAAACAACAAGTATGTTTTACTGGGATTTACAGTAAGTAGTATTTAAACAATAAGTGATGGGGGATTTAAATATAAACCTAATTAAAGTTAAAATAAATTAGTTGCTCTCTAAAATAAATTCAAAATCTCAATTCCAGACAGGCATTAGAGGTCTGATGAGGATTGGTATTAAGTTGTGCCAATCTGAAATAGACTATACCCACATGAGGTAATTTTGTATTTTTGCTGTAAAAATATACATGCTATGTTATAATAAATACATTGAACTCTCTTTGGATCAGTTTTAATATTTTATATTACTAGGAACTACCTGGATTATATACCAATGGATCTATTACCTGAACTATATATATATATATATATACATGCACACACACAGGTCATCATCTCCTTTCATGAAGGAATGAAAGCTAATATCATGTCTGATGGTATGATGTCAGAATCCTTTGATGTCACAAATGGCACCAAGCAAGGGTGTGTCATAGCCCCTGTTCTCTTTGCCCTTTTCTTCTCGGTGATGCTGAGATATGCATTCACAGAGAGTGGTGTCAAGTTTCAATTTTGAACAACTGGTGGTCTCTTCAATCATCAGCACTTCAAAACCAAGACCCACCATCGTACGCAAATTATTCATGATTTGTTGTTTGCTGATGATGCTGCTCTTGTTGCGACATCCTTAGAGGAAGCCCAATATCTAATAAATCGTTTCTCTGCTGCCCAAAAAGCATTTGGTATTACACTTAGCATAAAGCCTACTCTGAAGCAATTCTGTGGTGAGAAACAAAAAGCACCAGTCTACAAATTTCCAGAGAGACCATTGAAAGTAGAAGACAAAGCCCTGAACTATGTAAAGTCTTTCACCTATCTTGGTAGCAAAGTCGACTACAGTGGAACTTTAGATAATGAAATCATGCATCAGATTGTTAAGGTTACCAGTGCTTTCAGCAAACTTCGCCATCACTTGTGGAATGAGCAGGGTATTCAACTGGATACAAAAATTTGGGTTTACAGAGCTGCTGTCGTTGCCATACTTTTGTATGGCTCAGAGTCGTGGACTCCATACAGGTACCATATACGCCAGCTATATGTTTTCCATAAAAGCTGTCTGTGTGCAATCTGTGGAGTTAACCTTCAAGATAGGACATCTAACGGAGACCTGTTTAACAGGTGTAATATTAGAGGAATTGAGACTTTTCTCATACAGTCTCAGTTATCATGCACTGGTCATGTCTTGAGAATGTCTGATGACAGGATACCCAATGTACAGCCAGTTAGATCAGGGTTACAGGAATGTAATATGCCCATGGCTAAGATACAAAGACAAGTTGAAGAGCAACTTGTCAGCTGTCAATTTACCACATAACACTCTTGAGGGCTTAGCCTTGGCGTGGGTAGAATGGAGATCAACGTGTTTTAGTGGACAGTTTTCAATCTGCTTGTCTGAATCATCTTTAAGAAGTGAGAGCAAGATCTAAAAGGTCAGCCAATCTAACAGTGATCTCATCCCACAATCCTCACTCTTGCTCCATATGCAGCCTCCTTTGTAAATCACTAACCGGTCTTAGGTGTCACTTAAGATTATCACACAAAATTTCATAACTGAATCAATTAAGCTGTCAGATCCTCATATGTCAAAACCAACGGGAGAATTCATTATATATATATGTGTGTGTGTGTGTGTGTGTGTGTGTGTGTGTGTGTGTGTGTGTGTGTGTGTGTGTGTGAGAGAGAGAGAGAGAGAGAGAGATAAAAGTTTTGTTAAATTCAACCAATAAGGGGTCTGTCTGGTGAGGATTATTATCACTGAGGAAAACAAATTTCAAGGTAATAATCTCTTTCCAAAGTCAGTCAGTCATAGTATTATCAATATAAACTACAGTTATATCTTACATTAATGAACAACCTTGAAAGCTTTTTATAATGCAACTGGTATTGTATCTAGGATGTGAGAGTAGTTTAATGGCTATCAGCACAGAAATTGAAATCAGTCAAGCAACATTCAAATTCCACCCAATGCTCTTGGAAAAGGTATGAATTCATCTCTTCTATCTCTAGCTATGGGTGAAATAGCAGAGCAGACCAGGAAATAGCAGAGAAAACTTGGTAAAGCAACCAGCCTAGGATGAATTTGAATTCAACTCTCTCAGGAAGTTATTGCAATTTGCAGACATTAAAGGAACTTTAGAAGAGCCATTACCATGTCTTGAAGAGATATGAAATTTAGAATAGAATATATATGTATCAATTTTTCTACATTAATATTACACACATATTTTTATCTAAATGTCTGCATGATGATGGCTATAT
Source organism: Acanthosepion lycidas (assembly GCA_963932145.1). Taxonomy (NCBI): domain Eukaryota; kingdom Metazoa; phylum Mollusca; class Cephalopoda; order Sepiida; family Sepiidae; genus Acanthosepion; species Acanthosepion lycidas. Next base: position 52,694,892 of record OZ010600.1, on the reverse strand, counting down.
ATATATATATATATACTTAGCAATGTCTGGCACAGGATGAAAATAGTGAGGAAACAAAAACTAATTAAACTGATAAGCTTAAGAAACTAGCTTACAATCTATCACATCAGAGCAAGAACCCAGATATTTACATTATACATTTTAATAGTCAAACTCTGAATATCTACTGGTTTGTCACCATATTTAATTGATGGAGGAATAAAAACGAGAGCATAAATACTAAATATAACTAGTTCCAGGTTTCCAGGAAGCCACAGAAAAATCAAAATAGTAAAGAAACAGTAGTATTACTAGTAGTGACATTAATCTAAGATCTACTTTCAGAAGTGCTGAGAATAAATATGAAATAAACTGATATCAGTTATGTAAATTTCTTAGGCAATGGTTTTTTTTGTTTTTGTTTTTTAACTAGTTTCTCCCTGCTTGGTAAACCTAACAGTAATCAACATAATAATTGGAAGTTGTTTCATTTTCTTAGAAGAAGCATTTTCCTTATTCATTCCTGACTAGTTTTTCTTCCATTTTATTTCTGTTGCTTTCTTATCACAAAACTCAAGTTATTTTTCCATGTTACAACTGTTAGCTATACAAGTAAATTTGAATTTTGGCTGCTGTTGATTCTCTCAAGTAAAATCAATAAGAAGTCATCATCTGCCAGATGATAAGTTCAAATCTCATGGTCAGCTACTTCTGAAAACCAACCTACTATGGATAATGTGTTTCTATACTAGGTGTGTGTGTGTACATACACATGAGGTACTGAAAAATCTTCAACTCAACCCAAAATCTAACCAAATGATCAAACACCATATCACAGGAAGGGGACAGTCAACAACTTTTCAGCACCCACTAATAAGTATGGAGGTACTGAAAAGTCCTCAGCCCAACCTCAAATGTGATGAAACAGTATTTAGTTTTCTTCTTTAGTGGGGGTGGGGTAAGTAAAAAAATTTTCAGCCTCCACTAATTGGGGGGGGGGGGTGTTTACACACAAGGTCATACTGAAAAGGCCTCAGCCTAACCTAAAATCTGACTAAATGATCAAACACCACATATTTGGGTGGTGAGAAAGAGACTCGGTCAGTTCAAGAAGTTTTGGGCACATACTTGTGTTTGCCTAAGAAACATACAAGTGGACCTTGAAGTCAACACCCAGTGGCAACTTCCATGTCCACTTTTATATTTACATGTGTTCTATCTCTGACATTGAGCACTTTAACCCATATATATATATATATATATATATATATACATATACACATAATGAAATGGACAAGTCCGACAATTATTTTAAGACATTTTTATGTTTATACATTCTTTTTATCGATACAAATATTTAAGTAAATGCTCTGTTTATAATAAACAGTATTAATAACATTTACTGGCCTGAATGTCCGAGAAATTTTCATAGAAAATATTAGGCCTCCGACAGAAATCAAACCTCTATCCTATACAGAAACGTCATATAGCCTGAGATGCCTCAACCAATTGAGCCAGAGGATTGTTCAGTTAGCAAAGTTGATTTTACTGCTTTTAAACTACAATCTTCCATGAATCTCTCATGTACATTCATATCTGCTCAAAGTGTATCCAAATGTAAACAAATGATGTCACACATTATGAAATAGACAAAGTCCAACAATTTTAAGATAATGCTGCTATAATCATTGCCTACAGTTAATCTTTGGTATTACAAGGAGTTTTGTCAGTGTCTCGCTCAACTGCACCCAACACATAATAATCAAGGAGTTTGCAGTCTGAGGAATTAGGTGGCCAAGTGTAAGAAGTGATGTTGCAGAAATTGCCAGACAGCCATGGCTGGGTTCTCCTGTTTGTGTGGTATGGTGCAGAGCCCTGTTGCCAGATAGGACCCTCTAGCAGCCACCCTCTTGATCCAGGGCACCACTACCTCCTCAAGGAATTTGATGTAAGCCTCCATGTTGAGTCTGGGGCCTTCTGGGAAGATGAATGGAGGCATAACATCGCCATCACTAGTGATTACTCCAAACACTATGATGTTGACTGGATTTTTAGTTTTCATAACACTGTACATCTTTTGGTGACACAAATGGTTGTTCTGTATGTTTACCATCTTATCATGACAGAAATTTTTCTCAACCGAGGAAAACCAAAGCATGTTCGGTTGGATGGAAAGTTTGAGTTTATTCGTAGCTTGAGATAAAAATTGGCTCGTTCTCATCTTGTATGAGAAATACCAAATGTCTTCATGCACCACCTGCCTGATAAGAAATTCAGACACTCCTGTGTCCCTGGCTATGAACCTGATTGACTTGGAGGGATCATTGTCAATAATGGCCTGGACCTCAACAAATTTGAGAGTTCTTTTCATATTAGAATGATCAGAGTGAGTTTTCCAAGCTGCAGTGCCTTTGTAATCACCATTAGACTCAACCAACTCTTTCTGAATTCTCTGCACTGTCCTCAAATTAACACCCAAACATCCTGAAATGTTTGTATTGGACCTTCCCGCATGAATGCCAAGAAGTACAGCATGGTGCCCAACTGACCCTACTATACTGAGAAATCGACAAAATCAAAAACAAACAGCATGCATGCATAAAATTAAAAATATAAAATGGTGACAATTTACCCATCACACCCTCTGTGTGTGCATGCCTATATATATATATATATATATATATATATATATATATATATTTTATTTACATGTATAAGGTGACCTTTAGATAAGACGAGGTCAAAAAATTTACATGAAGTTATCCTATACTTGTAGTATAAGATGACAGCTTATTGATTATATAAAGATGATGTTATTGGAAATGTTACTGTATCCTTAGAAATTCAAAATGAACAAAATAACAAAACCAGTTATATATCATGTTTTTGGGGTTTTTTTTTTTTACATGTCCCCTAAAAGGGAAACTATTTTGTTTACATTTTATCACATGATCACTTGCAAATACTCATTATTATTATTATTATTTTAAATGCAACTAAATTGTCTTATTATTTAACACCAAAATGATAATGAATTTTTAATGAGAAATGATAATGAATTTTTAATGAGAAATGAATGTTATCCTAAATGTTATTACTGCTGCAATTAACACTACCATGATGATTATTGAAAGTTTAGCAAAAGATAAATGTTGCTGTAAACACAATCATAACTCAATGTTTACTGAGGTTGCATGGATACAAGTTGATTTCATTGCTATAGAATTATTCTTCGAATAGGCAATTTATTATGAAGTTATGCCAGTAATATACAACGTAGAAATGGATTTATTACTTTTATTATCAGTTTATTTGATAATGTGAATCTTTTCATGTACATTATTGGTAATTGCACCGGGGCTGAGGTTAGCCTACTGACAAAACATCACTCAGAATTTAATGTTTCTTTTTTAAAATTGTAGTATAAAACAACCCAAATTTTTAAGGGTGATTTTTGGGATTCAAAGCTTGTCTTATACATGGAAATATATAAATAAACAGATTTAAAAACATGGTTTCATCACTACACAGAATTTACCATGTTTCAAAAACAGAAACTAAAAACTTCAAATTCAATTATATAATTAAATTAAAAGCATTAGCTATGAATTCCAAAATTCGCTTGAAGATGAAATAGAACTAGTGCTTTTAATTTAATTATATAATTGAATTTGAAGTTGTTAGTTTCTGTTTTTGAAACATGGTAATTCCTATGTAGCAATGAAACCATATTTTTAAATCAGTTAATTTATATTTATGCTCTGTAAATTTACAATGAGCACTGTTTTGTAAAAATAAAAATATCACTAAGAACACTGGATTACATATCTTACTGTTTTTTTTACTATTATATAAATAGCTCTTAAAAGGAGTCTGCTGTGAATGCACAGAGGAATGAAAAATTTCATAAAATGACAGAGCTTTACTAAATTAAATTTTTGGCGCAGTGACCGACCCATCATCAATTTTATGCTTTTATGCAATCGTGATGCAGTCATCTACTCTAAAGCGAAAATGTTTTATATTGGAGTAGGAGGAGTGACAGCTCCTCCTACTCCAATATAAAACATACTTAAGAGAGATATAAAATTAACCCCTCCCTATACTTTATATTGTCTGGTTAACTACCACTCTCAACCCCCTCTATTAAATTACAAAAATTACACTACCCACCAATTTCTAATCCCATTTTTTTTTTTTTTTTTTTTTTTTTTTTCTCATTTTGTTGTTGGAAGATTTACCTGATGATCCTGAATCATTAAAAAAGGATTTAGGTGAAATAAATTATCGTAATGGTACATTAAAGTGATTTGTTTTTCATTACATATTAGCTCTGTCCTAACATTGAGCTCTCAGGATTTCATCCTCTTTGGATTTACCAATTCGGTTTACCAAGTTCCTTATAACTTAACTTAAATATATATATATATATATAGATAGATAGAAGGGCCGCATCAAGTAATAAGCTGATTATAATCACTAATTCGTCATACCAGTATATTAATTAATCAAATGCTCAATTACTGTATTGATTATATCACAAAAATTTCATCCTTGCCTTAAGAATAAATTAACTTAGAGATAGAACAAATTTAAATAATATTCTGATAACTCTTTATTAATCTCTCAGCTAATCTTTGAGATTATATTTAACACAAAAAAGTGCCACTTCTTCTGGTTTGCTTTCTACGGCTTATCAGCCCTTTGCAGTTTATTTAAAGCCAAAAAATATATTTAGATTGTAAAAGTATTTTGGGAGATAATAGCTTAGTAATACAAGTCTTACTAATTAATCCATAACTGAGGGTAGATTCATACCTTTCCCAAGAGTATTTGTGTGTAAGTCAATATAACAAACCTAAAGAGAATTGGAACGTGGCCCTCCTATTATCAATTCCAGGCTATTATCCATTATACCACCTGCGCATACCATACTTACAACACCTAGTATTCCCAAATGGTCAACTTAATTTCAGTGATTCTACAGGAACCAAATAATATCTTACAAAATAAATATCGCCAAAGGAATTACTAGTTTATAGTAAATAAATATTTTAATAAACTAGAAGTTGTATTTAACCGATAGACATCATATTAAACAGATGCATTTTCTTGAATTCAAATAAAAACTTGGAAATTTTCCCTTTACAAAATTATATTTTATAATTATAGTTTAGATATATGGGGGTGGGGAGTATAATTTTTAAACAGATGCTAAGAAGATATAGGTTAATTATTTCTTTAAATCTATATAATAAATGTGAATGTCAGTGTGTCACACTTTTTCAACTTTACTCTTAGAGACAGTAGACCAACATATCATACCATTTTGGAATCAGGCTAACTCCATAAGAAAATTATAAACACTCCAGGCCAGATCCAGACTCACAATCCTAAAATTTTGAATTCCCAAGTTATCATTACTGCAATTGTTTTTTCGTTTTTGCAACAATTTTTTTTGTACAATAATTTTTATAACCTAGAAATAAATTTGGGTGACTTTTGCTGGATTTCACAATTTTCATTATTCCCATGAAATAAAAATAATTGTTTGTTCAGAAAGTAAGGACCTATGTACATCAAATTATCTTTAAATTAAGTGGCAGCAGAAGAATTATCATTGAACTTTTAAAAAGGTAAGTTTAATTATTAATATAATACTTAAATGCAGCAATCAATTTTGAGTTCTTCTGTAGTTTATTGTTGCCTATCACATCTCCTCCTTACCTATTCTGATGAAAGCCCAATCAAGAGCTCTTGACAGGAGCTAGCTTAAATGCTGCCCAATAGAGTGGCTTTTAAGCTAGTATGTAATATTTTCAGAAATAGCTGTTATTACTAAAATTTAATTTCTTATAACATTATTTCATTGCTATAAATTAAACTTCTTATGATATATTAAATAAATTAAAATAATTACTTTTGATTAAAAATATTATCTATTTGAAATTTAATTTTTACTTTATATTACTTTCTTCCTGACTTTTTATGACATTTTTATCCTATGACTATTTCTTACAACCAAGCAAAAATTGTTATCTCTTGACCGTCAAATTTTCAGACATTATATAAAGAAGGTTACTGCACAAGGGTTGATCAATAGCTGAATTTTGATTAAAAAAAAGAAAAAAAAAAAAAACTTTCAGTTTAATGTTTAATCTCTGATTAATGGAGAAGTGTTGAGGTTAGCAACTGAAAAAGTTTAAATTGGTAAACAGAGTTCAAATTTTTTGTAATGTCTGTTTGTAGGAGAGACTTTGTAAATCACAGATACAACAATAGTAACACTTTCAAACAATAGTCGGTCTGATGCCGCTAATTCCGACATATATATTCTTCTTTTACCCATCACATGATTTAATTATTTCAGGATGAGATCAACTGTGCTTGCTCTCTGGCAATCCGTGTTCAAACCCAAGTGTCAGCAGCAACACTTTATTCCTATATGACAAAATTCCAGCCAAGTTTGTTACATTCACTTTTGCACAAATACCCTTGGGACAGAAATGAATCTATCTCTTCTCAGCTATGGGTTAAATAGCAGAGCTGACAACCAGTGTAGGAGAAGGAAAACTGAATTCAAAACCAGGTTGAAGAAGGTTGGGCTTCCTCAAGCTATCTTTCTGTAGGCACATCACAACTGAAGTACATCCCCTTATGAATGTAATAGGTTACAGGATTTGTGACATTACTTTTTTAAGCAGCAAAGGAGAATATGTTAGAAAATAAATATGTAAAATGAATGTTTTTTTCCTTAATAGGCTATGAACTTATTGATGTACCTTGTACAAAGTTGAGTGGATTTTAAATAAATTGTTCAGACATTAAAATTAAATTTCAATATTTGCAATATATTTATTTGAAATTTCTCTCACAAATCTGTTTAATAGTATATGTTTAATGTAATTACTTATATGACTAATCCAGGAGGAACAGACATATTACCAAGATTTTATAATTAGTGGGTTGGGGGCTGTGTAGCAATGGAAAGAGAAGATATAGGAACAAGAGTGAGGTCATAGAAATAAAAGTTACTGATAAATCCAGTTTGATATTCCATCTTATCTCAATTAGTCCACCATTCTATCAAGTTAAAAAATCAATTTAATCTAACAGATTAAACATAACTTTCATTCTACTTAACCTAGAAAGGTAATTTTTCAAGTGTTTGATTTGATCCCTATTCTTGCTCATGGTATTAGTTATAAATAATCTTAGTGGACATGTTTTTACAACATGTAAAGCCTTATTTACATTTGTAATAAGGTCTTCATATTTGTTGTTGTTATCCCAGTGTTTTGGTTGTCATAACAACAAAGACAATGACATTATTTCAAACATAAATAATGTTAACTCCTCATCACAGAAATTGTGTCAGCCCTTGTTTGGTTATTTAATGTCAAATTCTTCTATGGGAACACCCAGTGAGGATCAAACTCACTACTCAGTGGTAATGGTCAAATGACTAACCTCACTAACCAAGAACCTCACACCTTTTTGTTTTAAGTACATCTTGGGCCAGAAAGCATTGGCCTCACTTTGAGAACTACAGTATTGCTTATGAATTAGCATTAATAGTCAATTTCGGGGGTGAGACTTAAATTATAAATTACTCACCCAACTAGGTCAAAAGTGACCCACCTCAACATTAAAAATAATAATAATAATAACATTTAAAATTCTTTTTTGGAAATAAAGCATATAAAGAAGGTTAATTGAAAAGTTTTTTGTGTTTTTTTTTAAATACCACAAAATTATTCCAACAAAATCAATTTCTTCTTTAAATTTTTAAAAATCTATTTATAATTTTTCTAAAAACAACCAAAATAATTATATTTGTTAAATATCATCATTCAAAATATTTTAAAGCAAATTATTATTAAAAAAATTAAACCAGGGTTACAGCAACAGACTCATTTTCATAAGCATTCTATGAATTTAATAAAGGACTATTTTGAAATCAAACCCAGTTTGCAGCTCTCATAACCTCCTGATAGCACACATCTGTCTAAGTTAGTATGACCTATAATGAGTGTGACCTACTTCAAACACAATAAATAGATCTACATACCAAGTATGTAGGGAGGTGGACATATTTACTACTATGCAATTAAAGAAATCCAACCTAAGTACTCTTGAAAAAAAAAAAAAATAAAAAACATATTAAAGAAATAAAAAACAAAAAAGAGTTTCTCAATAGATGTCACTTTCTCTTTTCTTCCTCGAAGAGAAAGAGAAAGCGATATCTTAGTGTTGAAGCTTAGTTCACTCACCCAATACCAAATGCAAAGGTTGAAAAGACACACCAACAAGAAGGAATCCAACTCACTAGTGAACAATTTCACACCCAAATTTATTATTATGGAGGTGGGGAAGGAATGTTATTTTTGTTTTACATCTCAAAAACTTCTTGAACCTGACAGAATTATCTTTTCAAGGTTGTATAATGAATAAATATTAAATAATATTAATAGACATACCTTAACTTTGAAAATAACAGAAAAGCAAAAAAAAAAAGAAAAAAAAAAAGGCTGAGAAATAAAATTTTAAATGCTCAGAATAATTTCTGAAAGACACTCAGAAGTTTTTGTTTTTTTAAAACAGAGTAGCTACTTTTTATATTCAGAATATTTGTAGCTTTTTTGTAAAAAAAAAAAAAAAAAAAACCTCTGAATAGCTTTTATAAAAAATACTCGGAATAGCTTTTTTTTTTTTTAAATACTCGGAATAGCTTCTTTTTTTTTTTTAAATACTCAGAATACCTTCTCTTTTTTTCTTTTTTAATACTCGGAATAGCTTCTTTTTTTTTTTTTTTTTTTTAAATACTCGGAATAGCTTCTTTTTCTTTTTTTTAAATACTCGGAATAGCTTTTTTTTTTTTTTTTTTTTTAAATACTCGGAATAGCTTCTTTTTTTACATACTCAGAATAGTTTTAACTGACTGTCAGAATATAATTAAAAAAAGCAATTTGAGATATTTTAATCCTTACATTTGCATAATAAAATTAAGTTTTATAAAATAAATGACAAAACAATTCTGATGTTTTATATGAATAATTTTTAAACAACATTAATAGAAGTTTTAAATTTAGAACAGAGATTAATGTGTGCATGTTTCACTGATCAAACAGCTTCACCAGAAGAACAGGTTTTAATTCAACCAAATCTACATTGGCAAGACACAGCATGATTTGTGTTAGTCATATGAATGCTGGAGATTATATATTTATTTATCTACTTACTTAACTCTGTCGTTTTTAAAATTTGATTTTACTAAATTAAACAGAGTTGATATTAGTAAATTCTAATTTCAAAAACAATACTTAAAAAATAAAAAATACATTTTTTTAAATTTTTAAAAAAGTGAATCATATTGTTCCCACCAATGTAGATTTGGTCAAAATAAAATCAATTTTCCTGATGATGCTGTTTGGACAATTGAACATGTAAAAATATTGTATGCACACACAAATGTTCCAATGAAACTTTGTTACAGAATTCTACAAGTTCAACATGGGAGAGTGAGTAAAGCAAAAAGCATGTTACTCCCTCTGGAATGAGGTCAAATAATAACTTGGTAAGTACCATTTCATTGTAAATGAGAGAGTGTGAAAGAGAATATGTGTACTAAATTACATTCATACATATGTATACTACTAGTATAGTATCGATAAAAAGTGAAAAGATTATTTACATATAAATTGGCAATTCTATCCAAGAACAAACTGTGTGCATTTTGATCAATTTTACTCTCTTTAAAGTTAATATTATAATTTCCTTATCTTTTGGTTGGTTGTTTTTTGCAGATTATTTAAAGCCAGAAAATAGTTTTTAGATTGTAAGAATTTTTTGGAGATACTGATCTTTATTCAGACAAGTTCTATTAATTAACCCATAACTGGGGGAGAAAAGGTGGATTCATATCTTCCCACGGGTACTTTGCACATAAGTGAATATAACAAATCCAACTTAAATTGGAACACATCCCTCCGATTTCCAATTCCAAACTGTTACCCATTACACCACCTGCACATCCAAGCAGTCACCCATCTAAGTAATGACCAGGTTTGATGTTGGTTAACTTTGATGATCGGACAAGAACCAATGTTTCAACTTGATATGGCCATAAGCCTTTCCCTTGTATTATTTTATATATATATATATATATATATATATATATATATACACACACACACACTGAAGAAATCTCTCAAGCAAGCATTGTGGCATTCCCCTTTGAAAAAGTCTGCTGAGGACTGTGCCATCTGGTGGCCCCTTGTAAAGCCCAGAGTGTCTGATTTTGAAGAGAAAAGAATCAGGGACAAAAAAACAGAGACACTAGTAAAAGAAAGAATGAGAGGGCTCCACCTCCCAGCATCCCTTGTCACAACTGCAACAGACTTTTCAGGGCAAAGATCAGACTCATTAGTCATCTCCGCAACCAACCTCATCCCCACACAGTGATTCAAAGTCAATGTCATCTCTGCATACAGAGGACAGATGTGTGTGTGTGTGTGTATATATATATATACATATATATATCTCACACCTGTGAGGGTAGCTAGCCAATCTTTATTGCAGATCCCTGTTCAGGCCCTTTTATCAATTTTTTTTTTTTTTTTGTCCAAGCAGTGGTTTATACTGCAACCATGCAGAGCAGACCTTAGTTACAGTTTCTAGGAAAGGGAGCACATAATCTGATATGATCAACATTTGGAACATGGCCAGTAGACTCAAACACTCAGTCATGATAAATGCAACTTTCTCAGAACACAACTATCGATGACTTTTGAACAGTTTCAGCTACCCAACTCCATTCACAAGGCATGATTTTCAGGCATTTCCCAAAAGTGCCAGATGGTGTGGTAAAAAATCCCCTTACTGAGAAATCAATCAGGGCTAGATTCAAACCCAGATTTCATGGTCAGAATACTAATATTTTAACTACTGTGGCCATCACACATACATCTACTATATACATCAATAAATATTATCTAATAATAGTTAAATTTGCATATTATTTTAATTATTGGGAATACTTATTAATGGGTACGCTTATTTGTCTTTGCAATATCTTCATGTTGTTACATTTAAATCTGACAGTAGTATATTTATATATTTTTTAATCATTTCACCCCAAGCAAGACTATAAAGCCACTAAGACATAAGGAGTTACTGAGTGTGTAGGAATAAGACAAAGAAAAACAACATTAATGAGCAAGAACAATAAAAGAGGACTTAAGAAGAGTTGATAAGAATCAAATCTGCCTGAAAGCATGAAGCCAGTATAGAGTCCGACAAGCAAGAAATGTGATAGAAAAAGCTGTTAGTATAGAATTTACGGTTGCATCTAGCCAATTCAACTATAAATTGATGCGACCTTGCCTCCAATCTAGTACTGCATTTAAATTTATAAAGTCTACATACCATAGAGGAAAGTTCGTCAGAATAATTACCATGAAAATAACTAGAATTTATGAATTTAAGCACTTTGGCAGCAAGGTTTCATCATTTTATAGCTGAAATGGCTAGATGTAATCTTAAGTTCTATGCTAACAGTGTCTTCTATCGAATTTCTCACTTGTAGAACTCTCTTCTGGTTTATTGCTCACCAGTTAACTTTGATCTTCAAAAATTTGAATGCAATATCAATCATTATCTTCTGTCTTCTTAATTCTTGCTCTTTTATTATTTTCTCTCCTTAAAAGCATTTTGTCCTCATATTTTCTAACATTCAGTAACTTCTTGCAATCTTAGTGGCTTTATTGCCTTGCTTGAGGTGAAATGACTAAAAAGAAAAAATGATCAGCTGTTTGGGCCCTAAAGACTATCAAAATTTCCCAAACAACATCCAAATTAATTCAGTTATTTTGAAATGCAATCATGACACAAGTATAATAATATAGATTTTGTCTTATTAAAAAAAAAATGGTTTACATGGTGGGTGAAACAATCTCCCCATGTTTGGTGCTCAAGATCAAGTAAAAGTCAAGATTTCAAATGCTGATTTTCAAGAAAGGCACTTCCCAAATGAGAGATTGGTGCAACACAATCTTACTCCTTCTGCGTGACCTTGTACTGCTTCAGAGATAAATGGAATGATTATCCTGTTATATAGGAGCAATGAATATAAATGCTTATAACACCAGATGTTAATCTAAATCTTGTATTCTTAATCTTATTTTATTTAAGATCAGCTATAAATCTAAATTTAAAAGAAATTCAATCATAAAACAGAAATAAATAAATAAATAGTGTTTAATATTTTTGTTATAAATTCTCCAGAACAAAAAAAAAAAAAAAAAAAAATGTACAAGTTCATTTTTGTTATATTTTTAGGTTTTTTTATTCCACTTCTAATCATCACTTTTTAAAACAATAAACATTGACGAAGTGTGAAGATAGATAAAAAAAAAAAAAAAAGGTGGTGTCATGAGAAAAATATGTCCTTTTGGCACTACATCTTATTGAGGGCATGTTTGCCAATTTGAGAATAAAAAGGAAAGAAGTTTTATATATTTGAGTTGCACCAATTAATCAGTTGATAATATAATTAATCTCAATAAAGATTACAAGAAAATAAACAACAAATGAAAAACTAGCAAAATATTTAAATTTATTCTATTAATGACATTCGCAAACCAGGAATTAAATTTGTTATGTAATAGACAAAAAAGAAATAGAAAGAAAAAAATGCTGATATGATTCATTACCAATTTGTGGTGCAATATTATATATATATATATATATATATATATATATATATATATAGATAGATAAGTTGTTACATACAAATAAACAAGTAATCATTACAAAGACGCATATTTGTTTTGATCTTTGTTCCCCACCTGATGAGATGCTTATAAGTTTACATCTTTGTAGTGATTACTTGTTTGTTCGTATGTAACAACTTATAATAAATAACTATTGCTCTACTTTTGGTATTGAATCCACTTTTAAATTAATGTTATGAACGTTTGAACTTATATTTTTTTTTTCATTCTCATTACATTTGGAGATATATAATTTTTTTTTTTTTTTTTTTTTTTAAATGGATACTCATATTTGAGTAGATACTCCATTTCTATTTATTTATTCATTTATTAAACAGTATATTTATTTACTTACATCTACTGGTCAGAATATTTGGGAAATTTTGTTAGAAAAATATGCATCCTCTGGCAGGATTTGAACCTTCATCCCTTAGAGGAAACCATCATTAAGACTGACATGCCTCAGACCAACTTGACCATGTAGAACCACCTGATCAAATAAAGCCCGAATATTGCCTCCGAATACACATCTATCCTCCCGATTCTCAAAATATACATATTTGCTCTGTTTTGTATCCTAACATAAACAAAGAGAATTTCTTTTTCAGGAAATGGATTAAATCTGACAGATTTTTTAAATTTATTTGTTTAAACATTATTTATGAAATGGATACTCATATTTGAGTAGATGTTCTGTATTTATTTATTTATTTATTTATTAAACAGTATATTTATTTCTACTGGCCTGAATATTCAAGAAATCTTGTTAAAAAAAAATATGCATCCTCCAGTAGGATTCATCAATGCATATTATATATATATATATATATATAAGCAAATATATGGATATAGATCCGACAGTATGAAGAAAAAAATATACAGAAAAAAACAAACAAAAATCTTAATATGTAATTATGCTGTATTAATGTTAATATAAAGTCAACGCCGGACGTTTCGGTCTATTTTAGACCATCATCAGGACATATAGAAAATAGTTCAATCGAGTTTGTTTAATATTTTAATATTTGGAAATCATCTTCGAATACGTTTTCACAACATCGGCAACGTGACGACGACGTGATTATATTTTAAACGGAACGCTGATCTTATAAAAATTTCAGTTATCTGTTTGGATTAGTTGTGCTCTTATGTCCATCGTCTTTTTTCATGTTGAATTTTATATGTTCTAATGTTAAGTATGTTTTATGAATATGTCCTTTGTTTGTTTTTTCTGTATATTTTTCTTCATATATATATATATATATATATATATATATATATATATATATATATATATAATATATATATATATATATATATATATATACACACACACACGCGCGCACGCACACACACACGTCAAGTTGAATAGTGCCTTATAAATGCAAATATCTGTCAGACTCTCAAAACATTCATAAGAGCACGTATTTTTCTTTAATAATAAATACTCAAAAATTCAGGCCAGTACATTTAACATTTACCTAGTCTCCTCTTTAAGACAGGACGTTATACCACATCATTTTAATATGGGGAGGGAATGAGGAAGATGTCACCACAGGGTTTGAATCCTCGGGTCTGAACTAGTACTCCACCTAAAAAAAAAACATCTTCACTTACAGCACATTCATAATAACCACACCTCAGAAAATCCTCATTCACTAATGGTTAACTCCTGTACCAGGTAGATTCAACATGACGTCATCAGATGCGGTGCGATTTTCGCTTCTAGCATCTTATATGCGCGTGTTTATCGTTGCTTAGAAATCATCTATGTAAACATTGACAGACTATCATCACTGTCGTGTCCGTATATTGCTTAATATGTTGTAATTGACATCTTTGATAATGGCTTAAGCAACCCGAAAGCTTAGATTGTATTAAAAAAATATGGATCACTATTGTGAATTTCTTTCAACGATGTTATTAAACTTATCAGAAGTTAAGAAAAAAATTTACATAAAATAAATAGACAACACTTGTCTATATTATTTAATGAAAGGTGTATGAATGAAAAGATGCTGCCTAAATACACACAATATATATATATATATATATATATATATATATATATATTAGTAACCTCCAATAATTTGCTAAAAACTCAGTATAGCATAATGCTAAAAAGTCCCACATTTAATAAAAGTTTCATCATTAAAATGTTTATCTTATTATTAAGAGAAAAGAACAAAGTATTTTTTAAATATTTTTTTTTTAATTTTTTCCTTCTAACGTTCTAAATTTGGGTCAAAAATCACTTTTTTTTTTCTTTTTTTTTTAAACTTTGTAAGACTTGTGGTAATGGCCATTTTAGTAGAGCAGTTTCAGGGGGGAACCCATTAATTTGGAAATTCTTGCAAAAATCAAATAATTGTCAGAATTTATTGAAACTTTCAGGACTTATTCAAAAATGAATGAATTTATTTTTGAAATTTTTATTTTTAGAAAATCTTGGTAAAAATATATATTTTTTTTTTTTTACATTAAGGACATTATTATCTGAAGAAATTTTTTTTCGATGAATAAAGAATTTTTACAAGAACTGTTTGCATTTTTGTTTTAGTTTCTTTAATTTTAAAAAATGTTTTAAAATTCTTCCAAGCAGAGTGTGGGGTTAGTTATTAAGTTTTTAAGTGAAGACTATATTTACTAAGCAAAAATTGAAAGCTTAATACAAATAATGCTACCAAAACTTTACCATAATTAAATTTTTTTTTTTTGTGCCTCAAAATGTTACATTTTCTTTTAGTATGATACCTCATAAGTGACATTATGGTTAAAAGGTCCCGTGTTTCAAAGCTTGTCTCCTCCTTGGGGAAAGCCCCTTGACATGTAAAGGTCTTATCTCACTCTCAGTTATTAAATTAAAAATTAAATTGAGATAATAAAATTATCTCATTTATCAATTTAAACAATTAATAACTCAGTGAGATATTTTAATTATTAATATAATAATAATTTAATTAGTTATTATCTCAGTTATTAAATTATAAATGTAATATTAGGTTGGTGCAAAAATAATGACGTAATAATGTCGTTTTTTGACATTAAAAAATACGTCAAAAAACAACATTATTACGTCATTATTTTTGCACCAACCTAATATTAATTATTAATAAAATTATTTATCATTATCTTAGCTATTAAATAATGAAAGAGATAGAGGTAACTCAATGTAAAATTTTTTATAGTATTTTAAATTATTATAAGAAACAAAAAAAACTGTTATGTCACTTTTGATGCACCGTACTAAACCTGTCAACACATTCAGCCATCAAATTATCGATGGAGACATGAAAATAACAAGAAATGTTTGTCTAGTAAATTTTATGCTATAAGTGATATTTGTTTCAGAACAGATTAATTTAACTTTAAATTTGCTAATTTTATGAAAGTAACATTTCAGGAATGTATATCTTATTTTAGCGGGATTTTCAAAACCGAAAAAATAAGTTTGTTTACATTTCTCTAAAAAAGTTAAAAATAGCAGTTTCAATTGGTTTTTCAGAAGCATTGACTAAAACTCATTCAAATTTCTATTTGAAATAATCCACAGTATTTTTTTTCTGGAATTAGAAAATTTAATCCTTTAGCTTTCAATTGAAGCAGTTGGAAAGCTTCGGAAAGGATTTTTCCTTTATAAAAATACATTTAAACCTTAGGTATACAAATTTTTGAAGGTACCTTATATATATATATATATATATATACATACATACATACATACACACACACACACCTCTCTCATCTGTAGACTAATAGTGGGGAGAGGTGGTCCATTGAAGCTGATTGCTCGTAGATGGGAAGAGATTATTTTTGAGTTATAAAATCACTATAGTAACTGCCATTAGTTATGATCATAATTTAAATACTATAAACATGTATATATAGAATAAATATATACTTAATAGATATATTAATCAAAGTAACAAAATAATAAACTTATCAGAGCTACTTTCCAACACACATGCTAATGTATTGTACTTTATATACTGTACACCCACCTTTGTTTACAATTGGAAGGGCCATCACCACTACCAAGCAGTCAGTTTGAGAACTAATACAATTTGTTCTGCTAAGCCGGAAAATTTTGAAATACATTGCATCCCAAATCAGTTGATGAGAGGTTTGTCTGTATGTGTGTATATATATATATATATATATATATATATATACACACACACACACACACACAAGCTTAAAAGCTGCCCTATCAGGCTGCATTTAACCTCTCTCCTGCCTTCATCACAATATGTAGGGAGGAGTAGATGCGATAGGCAACAATAAACTACAGTGATCATTGCATTTAAGTACTGCATTAATATTTAAGCTTACCTTTTAAAAGTTCAATGATAATTCTTCTGCCACCACTTAATTTAAAGACAATTTGATATATGTAGACCCTTACTTTCTGTACAAACAATTATTTTTATTTCATGACTGACTTTCACTGGATTTGGCATTATTCCAAAATTTATTTCCAAGTTATAAAAATTGTTATTGTACAAAAAGAATGTCGCAAAAAATCCTATTAAAAAAAAAAATTAAAAAAAAGACAATTGAAGCAATGAAAACTTAAGAATCAAAAATTTCAGGATTGAGGGCCCAGTTCCAGCCCGGAATGTTTTTGATTTGCTCAGAGTCAGCCTGATTCCAAAATGGTACAATACGATGGCCTACGGTCTCTATGAGTAAAGTTGAAAAGGTGAGACACTGACATTCTCATTTATTTAACGGACCCTCAATCCTGAAATTTTCAATTCCTAAGTTTTCATTGCTTCAATTGTTTTTCTGCCTATTTTTTTTTTTTTTTTAATTTTATTTTTGTTTAAAAACAGGATTTATTTTTGCAACAATTCTTTCAACTTGGAAATAAATTTTGAAATAATGCCAAATCCAGTGAAAGTCAGCCATGAAATAAAAATAATTGTTTGTATACAAACATATTATATATATATATATATATATATATATATATATACACACACACACACACACAAGTGTAAAGAGAACAAATCAAATATCAATTCAAACATTCACAACATTAATTTAAAATAGGGCTCAATACAATAGTAGAACTATAATTCTTTATTATATATATATATATATATATATATATATATATATAAAATGTATATTTTAGATGAGTGTGTGTATTTATGTATATGAATATGTTTAAGGTTTTATGTGTATATGTATGCATGAGTATATATATATAGATGTGTGTGTGTGTGTGTGTGTGTGTGTGTACACGTATATGTATGTATGTGCAAGTATGTATAGATATGTTGCTGTGTGTATATATACGCATGTTTTGGGGCATATAAATAATAGGTCTTTACTAGATTAAATATTCTTTAATTTTTTATACGTTTATGTTAAATTTGTAAACTGTAGGTGATATTACTTGCTTTTCTAATTATTCTTGATTACACATCAGTTCTCTTTTAAATGCCCTCGTTTTTAGTTTGTGAACCCCCTTTTTCTTTTTCTCTCTCATCTTCTCTTTTCTTGTATACATAAGGTTAGTAATGCAAAGCATTATGAATTAGCTGGATTTTAAGTTTAGATAATATCGTTTTTTTATTGTGCACAGTGTCACCACAAATGTATCCAAACGTTCCCGGTGTCTGTTTTTTAATTTTAGGTCAGCGAATCGGTAGTGATTTATGCATCTGAAAATAATTCATATTTATCTCACATGTATCTCACTCATTTAAACAGAAGTTTTAAAGAGTTAGGAGTTAAGTAACTCTCTGTTAAATTTTAATCCTCACCTTCAGCTTTAGGCCTTCCCGTTCTTTCTTATGCTACACCT
>OZ010600.1:52646325-52673825 GCA_963932145.1 Acanthosepion lycidas | reverse complement strand
TCTCGTCAAAATATCCTCCTTTAGCCTTGATTACTGCAGCCCAAATATTTGGCATTTGTTGCAAAATTTTTTCAAAGTATCAGTTTAATAATCGATTCTATTATATTCTATTTTCAATGTATCTCAGAGCTCTTTTTCATTTCTTTTTTACTCTTCTGTCAAATTCATCCCAAGCTAATTCTGGGGGTGGATCCAAACATTTGAACTGTAGTGTGTGTGTGTGTGCATATATATATATATATATATATATATATATATATAGATATTTCTCTGAAAATAGAGCTGAATGTAGCTCATTTTTGCAAAATTCTTATC
The DNA here is from genome assembly GCA_963932145.1 of Acanthosepion lycidas. Lineage (NCBI taxonomy): Eukaryota > Metazoa > Mollusca > Cephalopoda > Sepiida > Sepiidae > Acanthosepion > Acanthosepion lycidas. The sequence goes on along the minus strand of OZ010600.1, from coordinate 52,673,510 downwards.
ATACTTGGACAAGGTGTGGCATCTGTTAATCTTTGGCACAAAGAGTTACAAAATGATTTGTGTGATAAGTTGTCACATTTAGACTTATAAAGTTATTTAAGAAAAGAACAGTGCTCATCTATATACTATGATTTTCATTATTATTGTATCTCAAGAACAAATGAAATAGAATAAATACAATCCCTATTAATAGTCGTAGTATTCAAAATGTTTAAGAGTCAGTTATTTTTGCACTCACATATTTTGGTCCTACAGAATGACCAAGGATAATATGAAAGTAATAATTTTAACTATTTTGCTTCAAATATTCACATGTTTTGTTATACAAAATTAATGTAAATAAAATGAAATCAACAAAAAAGAATCCCTAGGTCAGGCAGTGTGTACTTGCACTCAGTGCAAATGGGTGAGCAAAAACTGAACGGTACTAAATAAAATAAGAAACTAGACAATATCTATACACATGAACAGGTGAATAAGAACAGTCTGCCCCCAGATATTAAATAAAGGGCTGTTCAGAATTCCATGTAGGTTACCCAAATTGATATACACCTGAAGAAGGCCAGAGAGAACAACCAGCAAAATGTGATAACAACAACAGTTCGAATATGAATATTGTAAATAATAAACTTCTCATCCCAGAAATTCAGACATAAAAAAAAAAAAAAATAAAAAAAATAAAAAAAACACATTTTAATTATTCTTAATGTTTTTTTTTAAAGTGCTAACCTTAATTTCAGAAAGCAACTGAATTAGGTTGAAAACTGTTGAAATTGATAATAGATAAAGGAAGGCATTAATTTTACAACAGTCTAGGAATTGGTTCCTCAAATTTCTCTCATTTAAGGTTAAATTCTTGGGTTGAATCCTACCACTGCCTTTAAAGATCTATTTATTTATCATGCCTTGACAAAATAATTATGAACCAGTTTATGTGTGTCTCTTCTGGACATTGACAACAATTTCCTGTCCTTAGTGGCTTTTAATAAATTTTATCTTTTTGTTACCTCTCTTAAACCGTGTTCTGCCATCCACTTACTCATGCTCGCTAGGTAGGTCATGTGTTGTCTTCCTCTGTACCACTTGCCTTCAATATGTCCTGTGAGTATCAAATTTTCCAAGCCCTCTTTCTTCAATATGTGGCTTCGAAATTACAAATCTCTTCCTGATGCTAAGTATAAGTGCCCTTTTAGTTTCCATTTTTTCTAAAACTTTGTTGTTGCTCACATGTTCGGTTCATGGTATTCTCAGCATCCTTCTGTAAAAGGACATTTCTGTTGCTTTAAGTTTCTTCTTCATCTGTGATGAGATTGTCCAGCATTCACTATGACAGAGGAGGACTGATAGCTTAAAAGTCGATATACACAAAAATATATGATACCTCCATACTCAACCTTGAGAGAGAAACAAACAATTATCTTCTCTCTTTAGATGCCATTTCACCATTCTAAAAAGAGAACCTTGTCATCAGTGATAACAGAAAAGAAGAATATTTCATCACCCTTGTGATTATAAAAACAATCTTTCCACCACGTGGTGGGACCAGTAGACAAGTAGTAGTAATCAGTAGAAACACATGCCTGCCAGCACTCAGGAAGATCAAAAACAGATGATTTCAAACGCATCCTCGCAAACAAAATTCTCAGGACTAAACCAAGTAAGCACCGACTTTTAAACAAGAAACACCAAGAACATTTTCACACACACACCATGCCAATATTCTGTAATTCACATGACATAAATAGTAAGAATTTGTATTATTTTTTTTTGTAAACATGTCTCAAGTTTTTATTGTTTATATTATTGTTGTACATTTTTAATTCATTTTGTATTCAATATAAAAAAAAGAGAAAAGGATTCCTCCTACACCACAAATACATATAACAATGGGGTAATTATTTTAACAACACTCAAATAATATCAAGTCAAGATTACTACTATATCAACCCTAACTTACCTACCTCACTACAAGTTATTACCTTTGTGGGAATCACTTACATGTGCCACACCTCCGCTTTCTTTAATGTCATTGGTTCATAAATATATGATACTTATTATATGACAATTTAACCATCACAAGTAATTCAAATTTTTCTCTAAAATCACGGATTGGTCCATTTCCTGACCAATCACGTATTCTAGTATCTTTTCTATATTTTTTAGCGCCAAGCTCTCTGGAGCCTATGTATTATTATATAAAGCCTCTCACTGTTAACCAACAGCCAGTAGCAGTTCAATTCTTGGAAAATAAGGCACGGCGCTATATTGACATTTTAATTCTTAATTATTACTCATTTGAGTAATCATATTAATTCTTATTGGTATCACTCATGAACATTACATCTTTCTACACTGGTAACACACCGTGGAACTATTCTTTATTTAGCTAAGGTATTAATTGAACTTTGTAGTTAAATAACATTCAATATTGTACTCAACATTTTTTAGCTAAACTTACCCTTTTTATTACGGAAAAAGGGAAGCAACTTTCTTTATACTTATTGTTGAAATTTGTATACCATTGTTAATACAATATATTATTAATGTTCACTGAGCTTGATTGTTTTTCTCTCGTGTATTGTTGTTCGTAAATTAATGTGGGGTGTTGTTTTACAAGAACACAGCCTTCTTTGATCTTGATTATATTCATGGTGACCCTAGCCAACAAATGATATACAAAACCACAACAATTCATACTACACCTTCTTCCTAATAAAATGGGGTGAGGGTCATGAAGTGTTGAATAAGGAACCACTTTCATGCTAGTCTTTCAGGTAAACCTCTACTTCACTCTTTCATCCATTTGAGGCTGTAAAAACAGACAAATGATAAAAGTAACAGAAAAATATTCTTGTAGGTAACCAATACCTATTAAGCTTATATCTAAATGCCTGGATAGAGGAGTTATTATTTACAGTTGGATTAATATCCTGATCTTCATTGTTACTATCACGTTTCAGCTTTTATGAACTTCCACCTTCTTCAGCCGTCTACTGATCCCGGTAATCTTTAAGGAACAATAGCCGAGAGGATTAAAGCATTGTTTCATGAACTTAGTGTCAAAGCAATTGCAGGTTCAATCCCTGGGACAGGTAGCAAAGACTCAGAATCAGTGGACACAAGGCAAGAAATAAAGCAGTACTAAAATAAGAACAAGATGCGATATCCCTAGACATGGACAGCAGAACAAAAAAAACATCTATCTCCATAGATTAAATAAAGTTCAATTCAAAATTCAAATGCTGTTCTGATTACTCATTATTTACATTTACAGTTGGGCTGTCTTCATCTTTTTTGTGACTATCACATTTTGGGCATTATGCCCTCTGACCTTTGTCAATTCAAATATCCTTCATGGAATTTCAAAATGAACCCTTTATTTAATCTACAGTGGTAGATTGTTCTCATTCCACTATACATATCTAGAGATTTTTTTTTTAAGGCTTACATGACTTTCTTCAATTTTGAAGATTGACAGAACAGTCTTCCTACTCAGTATTTCTATAAATTTGGTCCCATGCTGAATTCCATTTACTTAGTACTGTATATTTCCATATATAAGGCAACCGTTAGATAAAATGAGGTCAAAAAATATATAAGTGTCAGCAGGTACATTTTAATATGTAATTAATAACCACTTGCTTTCCTTAACTATTATTATTGCCTACTGTTGGGAAACACATTTGCTTACCTCCATATAATCTTTGACTTTGTTTTTTAAGAATTATTTTTAGACATGCCAGAATAATGGAATAATAGTTTTAATGGAATTTTATCCTTCTTACATCTCCAACGTTAAAGTTTGGGAATGTTTACGAAATAGACTGTTCTTCTGTGAAGTTATTTAGCAATTCCCCAGTCTCACCAGACATATTAAACATCTAAAATCAGTAGAACTTTATTGATTATGAATCTCCACAACATCCTTTTCTTTAAGATTTGGAAACTGTATTTCTATGCGAGTTACTGGGAAAGGACGGTTTTCTTTCATTCTCCAATGTTTTTGAATTCAGAATTGTCCTCTTCTTTGATTGGTTGTTCTACCAATGCTAAAGAACACAAACTTCCTTGCTATTTAACCCATAGTTGGGGGAGAAATGAAGAGATGGACTGATGTCTTTCCTAAGAGTATTAAAGTGAATTGAATACATTAGCCTCTGTAGAAATTTGAACTGTTAGCTGGTTTCATTTTCTACAGCAATATCCATTCTACGATCTGTATATTCAAAACTTTTGGGCAGCATTTCATATAATGCCCAAGTTAAAAAAAAAAAAAAAAAACCCTACTTAGCAGAAAAATTTAGAGGTTTATTTTTGGTTGGCTGATTTTGTTTAGCACTACGTTAACCTCCATGGGTTATTTAATGCTGTAATATAAATATTTTGAATACAAGTTTATGCCTTCAATTAAATATATTTTCAATGCAATTGTATGCCTTCAACTACAGATATTTTATACATCATTTTATACTTTTCAGGGTAGCCATATGCTTTATAAATATATAAAGTATGTACATGATCTGTTGTAGGTGTTATATCTTTTGATATAAATTATTTTTTTAAGGTAGGACATTATGTTGGCATTTTCAGTATTTTTAACCTTTACCACACTGCAGGCGACAATTGTCGCCCTTTGCTACTCTAGGTGCTTTCTGTTGCCAATGAGACAGTTGCTGTAAATAAACACTTGTCAAATGTTATTTCCCATATTTTAAGCAGAAAATCGCCTACTACTGCTTTGGAAGAACTTTAAACTTCCGTTTTCCAATGCCATTTTGAATCCTTCTAGACTCTACACAAGGTGTAAGACTGATTAAACCCACATTAATTTTTTTGTAATGAAAAATTGCTGCATCAATATCCAACAAAGCATTTATTCAGGTGTTTTTATTTGATTAGGACTCTGATGATGATTTTGAAGGCTTTACTCAAGTGGATATTGACAGTGAAGTGGTCGAAGATGATAATCACGATAGTGATGAGGAGGAATGCAATGATGATCGCCAGCGGCTACAATCATCCATGCCCGACTAATTTTATGGAAGCTACTGGCGACCACTATATACCTGATAGCCTTTCTGAAGGTGAATTATTGTCTATTTATAAACGATGAAATAATAACTTAATTTGTCAATAAGACAAATAAATATGATTCAGGTGAAAGAAAGAGCAAAATTAATGCTTGTGTCTTCTCACATGTAAACAAGAGGAAACACATCACTATTTTGATAAAATGAAAGCCTTCTTAGCAATTTTGCTTCTTATTGCACCCCCAGAACTCCACGAGGAATAATAAAAGTTCAAGTACATTGTAATATTTAAGTATTAGGTTGGTTGGGGCAAAAATAATGTCGTTTTCTCACATAGTAACATATGTGAGAAAACGATATTATTTTGGCACCAACCTAATATTTTTTAGTGTTTGTTTTTAATCTTGTGTTTCAATTTTTTTTTGTTTTCAACGTCAAAGCCTGCATGCAAAATATAATGCATTACATCAAAATATTACTCATTCATTCTTTTATTAGTGTACAAATATTTAAATCTATACGCACAATACAAAGAAAGCTATCACAATTTTAAAACAGTAGGTGTTCATGTTTTTTGCAAAAAATAAATGCAGTGGCAAGGGGAACATTTCTAGAAAGAAATTAGCATGGTAAAAGTTAAATGTTGGTTTGCTTGTAGTATTTATATCTTACAGGTGCTAAGCAAGTACATTCGGTTGAAATGTGTTTCAACATGAATGCATCTTAGCATGTTGGTTTATCTTCATTCTTCAGCAAGTATGAATGGATGTGGTATGTGTGGCTTATGTGCAGCTGAGCCAACATTACTTCAGCCTTTCTTTCTTTTCTAAACACCTGCCTCCATTCTCTCAGGACCAGTTTGATTATATGAAGCTCGTTATTTTTATTGTCAGTCCAGCTCTTCTGCCATTTCTGCTTAATGAAACTGTCTATATCATTTTTTCAGATTCTCATAGGGAATCCTAAAACTATTATCAAGGGTTTCATTGTGGACAAACTTTACAGCCAAGTCTCCCTGGTCAATCCCTTTAACTGCTATGTGGCTTGGGATCCAACATAGAACTATTTCTTCATTGTCGACTAATGGATCCAGCCTACATAGTAAAAAAAAAAAAGTTAGCAATCAACTGCTGGTGAAATTACTGAGGGATTCATTCATTTTCTAGAGTTTATCAACTCTTTGCAGGTTATTTAAAGCCAGAAAATATTTTTAAATTGTAAGAATTTTGTGGGTGGTGATAATGTTTTTTAGTGATACAAGTCTTACAATTAACCCATAGCTGGAGGGAGAAACAGTGGATTCATACCTTTCCCAAGACTATTTGCACATAAGTGAATATAACAAACCCAATGGGAATTGAAACTTGACTTTCTAATTAACAATTCCACGCCATTATCCATTACACCAAACATCCAAGCTTTCAATGTGATGTGGCCATAAGCTTAGTTAACAGGAAAGCAAGTTGGAAGAGAGTTTCATATGAGAGAAATGAGAGAGAAGTAACTATTAAAATCAAACAAACAATTACATTTAGCAATTTCAGCAGTAAAAAGATGAGACCTAGCTGCCAATCTAGTACTAAGCTTAAATTCATGAAGTCAAAGTACCAAAGAGAAAAGCTCATCAGAACAATTACCATGAAAATGAGAAATTATTTTAGAATTAACACGATATGCAAATGAGCCTTCTGTGAATGTTAACCTTCACCACACTGCAGACAACAATTGTCGCCATTAAATTCTCTCCCTTTGCTACTCTAGGCGAATTTTGTTACCTTGAGACAGTTGCTATAAATAAACACTTGTCAACTGTTATGTCCAGTAATTTAAGCTGGAAATCACCTACTACTGCTTTGGAAGAAGGTTTAACTTCCATTTTCCAATGCCATTTTGAATTCTTCTAGAATCTACACAAGGTATAACATGGATTAAACCCACATTAATTTTTTTGCGAGATTTTGTAAACAAAAATTGCCACATCAATATCTAACAAAGCATTTATTCAGGAGTTTTCCTTTGATTAGGACTCCAATGATGATTTTGAAGACTTTAATCACCTACTACTGCTTTGGAAGAAGGTTAAACTTCCATTTCCCAACGCCATTTTGAATTCTTCCAGACTCTACACATTTTTGCACTCCCAAAAGAAAAAAAAAAAAAAAAAAACTGCAATAGCAAGGGGAACAATTCTAAGAAAGAAATTTGTATGGTAATGCTTAAATTCTCCAAACCTTTTTTTCTTCATTATGACTCTTTTTCATTTTTGACAAAAATGTCCAGTTTCACTGCTATAGAAGGAGGCTTGGCATCCCATAGAAGTTTAACACTAGTTTCATTCATTTTTACTTTCATTTATGGGATCAATTCTTGTCTGTTATTATAATGAATGCTATTATTTTAAAGTCTTAAAAGTGTATATGGTAATGCTACTAGCACCATATAGCCAAGTACTAATTGCTGCGTATACAGATCATCAGCAACTAAACTGGTTCTCCCATCAGTCTTTTCTGATTAGGAAGGAGGCTAGACATACAGCAAGATTAATAAAACCTAGATTAACTTTTTTGTAGTCAACAGCCACCTACCACAATAGGCTAGAATGGGCTCCATAACTATGGTATGCTGCCAATATGGTGATGTCACATCATCACTAGGCAGAACTTCCAAAACTGAAATCAACAGCCCATTTCCCCTGATGGATTCAATGACCCTCATGTCAGTGACCAAGACAAGACTTCAAGTTGGAGAACATCTACCATGGTTTAAGCTGGAGAGGAATGAACTTCACCAGGTTTTTTGTCCAAAACATCCTATACATGAATAAATAAATGAATACTGTTCTGGTTTTCAACCCATTTATGTGGAGGGAATTAGTTAGGTACTCAACTGTGCAGTAACCTACAACCACACCTAGTCAGGAGACAAATGATGATGAAAGGTTTAAGATGCCACATTTTTATAAAGTTGATTATCTTGTTATATTAGCTAGCCATAATACAAACAGTTCCGCTTCGAATACATTCAGTGTCTCAATCAATATCTTACAGCTAACATCACAGTCAGGATAATCCCAAACTGCTTGCTACAATATTAGAGTATTTTTTCAAAGGAAATAGGATTCAGATTCAAAATACATTTCAGACTAATTCAGTATGCCTTGATATTTTTTTTTTAAGCCAAATATTTCCCTCTACCTGCTTTCAAATAGTTACCAATGGCATATGAATCACTCATTAATTTATTTCCTATCATAATGAGAACCTTCCTTAAAATCTTGATTTAAAAATCATAAACATGTTTTTCAAGAGGTTTAAAAGTTAAACAGTTACAGGTATCCAACACCCTTGTTAGAATGAATATATTTTTCCTTAGTTTTATTTTAAACAACAGAATAAGTTCTGTAATTCGTTACCTTGTTGAGGAGACATGTAGCTATGTATTAAAGAGAAAAAAATTGGTTAACTTCCTTCCCTAAATATCCCTTGCTAAATTGTGGGCATGTATTATATAGCAGTTTACACAGTACTGAAGAAAATATGGTATATTAGTCCCACCCAAAGTGATACTTGGAATATATATCTAATATAATTATGAGTTATTGTATGCCATATATATATGTATGTGTGTGTGTCCATATAGATACATGTGTGTGTGCGTGTCCATATATATATGTATGTATGTATGGACACGCATGCACTCAAAGCAACTCCCAAAGGCGTATACTAAAATAGTACACTAAGACAAAGTGCTCAAAACAGACTGTCAGTTTTGTCAACCACCTGATGACTGCACAATAGTGTCTACAAAACTGACAATCATGGCCGGTCATAAGTAAGCCAGACGTCAGTGTGTGTGCCATTTATTTAAACCCATGCTTAGGAATAGTATCTATTCAGACTTCAGCCCTATGAAACAATGATGAATCTAGTTTCTATCATGGCAATGGAAGAGAAATGTTTTTCTTCAAGGTTTTAGATCAGGGTTTCCAAAAATGGGTAATATCGTCCACCAGCGGGTGATTTCAACTGTAGGGCAGAGGATGAGCAACTGAACAGAAAATGGTGGGCAATTCAAAGTTTTGTTGAACAATATCAAATTTTGAGTATTAAAAAGGTATTTAAACATATGCTACCCCCACCCCCAAAAATATATTCAAAGGAGATATTCAAAGAAGCAGTATTAACAAAACAAAAAAAAACAGGATACTAAATAGGAATAACTGGGTCACATTCCTAGATAAGATATAAATATCTCTGCAAACAAGGAATATTTTGGTATTTTCTAGTTGCAAGAAGGGTCATTAATATTCAAATAGTTCTTCAGACAAAAAAATTTTTTTTGGCGGAGGGATATAAATCAAACAAAGGAAGACCAATAACATCTTTGTCATTAAAATTAACTGACCTCAAGATAATTTTTATTTAATATAAAATTGTTTTATTTATTTTTTTTTTTTTATCTCAGTTGGCCATCTTGAATTTATCAAGGCAGGAAAAGTGCCCATCAAAAACAATTTACCAAATAACTATATGTTTTAAATATTTAATATACAGGTGGGCAGTGGAAAATTTTTCCATGTGAAAGTGGATGATGCGAAAAAAGGTTGGGATCTCCTGTTTTAGGTGAAAGAGCCAAAAGGTATATTGTTTTAACAGAAAAGTAAATGCATCAAAACAACTAGTAAAGAAACCCAAACATATGAAGATTGTTCCTTAAACATGAACGGGAATTTCATATTTCTATAGTGCATCATCTGAATTAAAATGGGCTAAGAGTAAAGTGTCAAAGATGAAGATTATTGAACAGAAAGATCATCAAGAAGGGACAAAAAAAAAAAAAAAAAAAAAAAAATTCATGTTTAGTTATTTGGTTGGTTTGTTTCTTTAGCAGCATATCAACACCTCATGAGTCATTTAATGCAGAAATTTAATTTTCTTGGAAGCATTAGTATTTTCTTTCACTGAAAATTTATTAGTGGAAATTTTTTTTTTTCCCAAAAAAATGTATTAGTGGTAATTGCTTTAATTATGAAAATGAATTGCTGGTATTTTTTACTATAAAAATGTATTTTTATACTTTCAAAGTGTTTAAACCAGAGTGTGAGGGGTTAACTATTTGCCCATAGCTAGGACCCTAACAGGTGCTACTGTTACCCCAGAGTGAACCTGGGAACAACAGCAATTATTAGGTTGGTGCAAAAATAATGTCGTTTTATATAACAGTAACATATGCGAGAAAACGACATCATTTTTGCACCAACCTAATAAGAGGTGGTTCCGCGTGCCTCAAAACATCCTGATCAGAGACCTTGACATCATTTATCGTCATACCCAGGACATTTGGTTATTTGGGCAGATATATGAAAGTGGCCAGACCAAGAACTTTTCAGCACAGCTTGTACATTTTGGAGAGAAACATTGTTTTATTTAAGGCTCATAGTAATTGATTTCAATGATTACGTAAAAGAAAAAAAAAAAAAAAATCAAAACACGTCAGAGTGAAGAGGGTTTTAATTTGAGCCTGATGTCTAACTGGGCTCTAACCAAGTTATATGCCAACGAAAAGAGTTATGAAGAATTTTAATACATCATTATTTACTCCAAATAAATTTAAAATTTTTTTCATTCACATAGCATTACAATCAAAAGTCTCATAACCCATTAAAGATGATAGGGGACACAAACTCCAGCCATAGAAGAAATAGTGTGACTTGGGCAAGAGAGCCTGACACAGCCCAACTCTATCCACACTGGTTTGAATTCAGAGTTTTCCTTCTCCTAGACTAGTTGCCAACCAAGGTTATAAGGCCCAGCCTGTCTTGCTATTTGACTTATAGCTAGCAAGGAGAAGAGATGAATTCATACCTTTCCGAAGAGTATCTGACCCTAAGTGAATATAATGAACCCAACTGGAAATCAAACTTGGCTCTTTCTTAAACTACTTGTAAAACTTAAAAGGAAATCAGCTTTCTTTGGTATAATCACTCAGGGTCTAATGTAATATAAATAATAATAAATCAGAATTAAATATTTTCCATTACAGTCAACTGTCATTTTAATTGAAATGTAATAAACTTAAATCAAAGAAATATCAATTTCAATTATCACTTTATATATAAGATTAACAAGCTCAAGTAATAGTCTGAGATTTTAAAATCAAAATTATAATATATATATATATATATATATATATATATATATATATATATAAACATTAGAAAAATTCTAGACGGACATGAAGACAAATGGATTTCAAGCCTCAAAACACTTGTATATTAATTCAATCTATGTTAAATTTGTACAACCCCATAAATCAAGCCCTACCCACATTTCTCACCCACACAAGACAGACATGCTTGAGGTGTTGAGATCTCACACTTATACACACTCCTAAAGAAAAGATGATAACATACACTTAATACACACACACACACACACATCCCCTTCCCATCAACCAATAACACTTTCAAAATGATCAATGGAATTCTGAGTCACTCCACAGTCTTTATCTTAAAAATAACTTAAAAGAGGCCATTTGACCAACACAAAGACTGACCAAAATTAACGATAAAAACAAACAAAGGAAAACTACAGGTAAGTTCATTTTCTTCAGAAAGTCATTCATTCCTGTAGTTCACTGCTACTAACAGAACAGGAATTTTTTTTTTCTGATGATGGCCATGCTGGCCAAAACTAGTCTAGGAACCTAACTGAAATAATAAAACAAAAAAATATTAATATACAACCCAGTGTGTCTGAAAATTTTAATTTTTCAATATTATTTATTGTTCAAAACACACACACACACACACACACACTATATATCTTGAATATTATTTACTTACTTTTTACCAGACTTTAAATTATGACTTGGTGTCCTTTACATATTTTGGCTGATCTTTCAAACACTCGACAAACATTCATGAACATCCTCAAATTTAAAAGCCTTGATAAACCAATGACATCCTTGCTTTTGTATATAAACACATGCAACAAAATAAATCCTATATGGCCTTGATAAGTCCCTCAGAGGATGAAACACATGAGCTAAGAATACTTTTTCCTCTCATCTTTTTATTTCATTATATATATCACACACACACAGCTTGAAAGAAATACCTCCCAGATAATGGTAAGACAATAGTGACTTCATCTAGCTAATGATTTACCATTATGTGAGAAGTATTTCTGATGCACCCTGTATATTTATTTTAAAGGTTAACTCATGTATAAATATGAATCAAAGTCAAGATCTAGAGCTTTGAATATACTGCTGCAGGTTTTCCAGTGATTGAGGTAGGCAGCAATTGGATAGCTCTCACTCCTACTTTCCAAGCAGTCCTGTCAAACAGGCTAATGTGGGCAAGGCCACACTGCTACACATCCCTCCCAATGCCATCTTCTTTCCACATTTTCCTAGGTCTACTGCAATCTCTGTAACCAGGAACCTTGAACTCCAAGACAGACCTGATGCCTGACAAAAATCATGGCCAAATCATCTGAGACAACAGCTGCACAGCATTGATGTTATATACTCAATTTGAAAAATAATTTCATCCATTTGTGAATATGTCTCGAAAGTTTCATTGTAATCTAACAATTACTTGATTTTTACAAGAATTTTCAAATCAATGTGTTTTTTACTGGAAAAAAGGTGTTAAATTTCCTAATAATAATCTTTGTTGCTCCTGCTAATGCAAAAAAAAAAAAAAAAAAAAAAGGAAGATTTTTAACCAAAATTTCAAACTAGCTAGAAAGGATTAAAAAATTTAATACAATAATCAAAAAACACTTTGTTAAAATTAAAAGGGAAAAACAAACATTTTGACGATAAAACTTTTTTTTTTTTTTTTTTTTTATTAAATTTGGGGGCTTTTTCATCATGCTATGCTCTTTTTTTGGCTAATTTGTTAAGTTACTTATATTTAATGGATACTCATATTTGAGTAGACACTCTGTTTATTTATTAAATGGCATTTTTTTAAGGTCTGCCAGCCTGAATATTTGAGAAATTTTATTTAAAGAAAAATATGCACCCTCCAGCAGAATTTGAACCTGTGTTCTCCTTGGCAGGAGAAACCATCATCAGATCCAAAATGCTTATACCAACTCAGCCATGGAGGACATTTGCCAGTCAAGCAAAGTGCCTTTAAGTGAAACCCTTTGTGTTATAGATTCTCAAAATTACCCATCTGTTCAGCTTGGTATCCAAACATAAACAAAGAAATTTCTAAAGTAGAAATGGATTTTTTATTTATTAATCTAACAGATTTTATCACTTAAACGTTATTTTTAATAGATATACCATTAATAAGTAAAGGAAATGTCTACTGAAATATGAATATTTATTTATTTTTGTCTACCGGCCTGAATATTCAGGAAATCTTATTAACAAAAAACGTGTCCTCCAACAGGATACGAACCTAAACATTTAAGTGATAAAATCTGTCCAGATTAATACATAAAAAATCTATTACTTCCTAAATATAACTAAACAAAATATAGCCATTAACACAATCACAGAGTACATCACTAGCACACACAAAAAATAAATAAATATACATTAAAAAAAAATTAAAAAAAAGAAAAAATGTTTTACAGTTTCTATCCCCAACTAAAGTGGCGAAAAAAATATCAATCTAACCTTGACATACATTTTGCCAATTTTAACATGTCAAAAAATTTAAAAAAATGCCAAGTGGGCTTTTCATAACATGAAAATAGGGCTTAAGCGTAAAAATTTCAACAATGTAATAATCAGCATTTATTTATTTATAACATATTTCCTTCAAGTACATTCTTTAACATTTCAGAACATACCAGTCACACTTTTCCTCATTTAAAAAAATAAAAATAAAAAAATAAAAAATAAAAATAATAATAACAAATTAATTGATTTAAAAGCTATAATTATAAAACATACCAAATGCAGATAAAAAATATTTCAACTTCAGGTTAGAGAATCATTAAACTCTAAAATATGCCGTTAAACAAATGAAATATTAAAAAAAAATATTAAACTCAGTCATTTCTTCTATAAAATTTAATATGAAAACTTGCTAAAATCTGTTTTAACAGTTTTATTTATTAGTATACTTCCCATTAAAAAAAAAAAAAAAAAAAATGAAGGAATTATTTACATATGGATCAGCACTTCTCTCTATGAAGAGAGTACCAATGCCCTCCCTCAGATCAAGGGTCTAACCCACACATTGCGTTTTGCATATGCAGTGGAGGTGGTTACTAGTTTTGATATAAATTTACAAATCTGCTCAAACTAATAAAAACAGACAATAACTTAATCTTTACTAATCTTACAAATAAAAGGTTTTTATGCACATGATTTAAGATTACAAATTTCTTTCTCAACTGAGATACAATTTTGTTAATAATTTCTAAGAAATTAGTGGGTTTTTATTTATAATCTGACATTTCTTACTTGCTTAGAAGCCCCACTCTATGCAGACTTTTAAGCTAGCTCTTGTGGAGGGCTAATTGGGCCTCTGACCCAAAACTAAAGGGACTAGTCCAGCTTAGAAAACAGCAGTGATAATTTTAAAGAAATAACTTTGAAATCTTCAATTCACTCCATGGAACTTGAAAACCTCTGTTTAACTCTGATTTGGGCTATAAGCCCAATTCCAACGAAAAAACTTGAGCCAAAATTCCAATTCAGGCTGAAAATTGAGTTCTTCAAATCACAAACTCTGCAGAAATTCAAAACCTCATGACACAAAACCTCTCAATTTAACTCCGATTCCTTGGCATTTTGAAGAAATAAAAATTAATTAATTAATTCCTTAGAAATTACTTATGTTTAGGATACAAAAATAAAGTTAGTAGATATGGGCTTCAAAGATCATAACAAGAGATAAGATTTTTGGCAAGGGTAATTGAACTTTGCTGCACCATAAAATTCCTTTGTGGTTGAGCTGTCTGAAAGCACACTGGGCTCTACAGTGCTTCCTCTATGTAAGGGGAATATTGGTATGAAACCTGTACCAAAGAACATTTTCTTTATTAAAGATTCTCAAAAACCCAGTTGCACAGTTTAAAAAAAAACCCCAAAAAAAACAAATATTTACTCAAATACCTGTAGTCACAAATTATAACGATTATAAGGAATGTTGTTAATGTAAACATGGTGAATTTATCATTTTATTTCATTTATATACAAAACTTATGGTGGGGGTTCTGAGCCACTTTCCAAAACCTGACAAAATGACTATATATATATATATTAGATATAGGTGTGTGTGTGTGTGTGTGTGTGTGTGTGTGTGTGTGTGTGTGCCTATTACCTAAAAACTGTTTGACCAAATCCCTTGTGTATCTTTGTTCTATCTCTACAATAGAAAATTCAAAGGTTCAAAAGTTTTATATTGGTAGTACTAAGAATACCTTTAAAACCCAGTGGTATCAGCACATATCTTCTTTTACTAATATTAATTATAGAAATAATACTTCACTTTCAAGATATTTTTGGAAGCTGAAAGATGAAAATAAAACTCCTAAAGTTAAATGGAAAACTTTAAAACTGACAAGAACATGTAGATTGTTATATAAACCTTGTTTTCTGTGTTTACATGAGAATATGCAGATTAGCAGGTTTTTTGAACAGGGATGATTTATTAAATCAAAGATTTGAATTAACAGTTATTGTAAGAATATCTTACCTTTGATGCTATAATCCTGCTAGATTTTGAAATTTGATAATTGCTTCTTATATTTTAGAATAACCTTGTTGCACCATATAAAGCATATCTTTTGTCTGTATGATCAATTTCAATGTAGCATTTTTTGTACATTATTTTTCTAGTAATAATATTTAGTATATTGGTATGTACATTTGGCTGATGTTTTCCATTGATTGGTTTTATTAACACCTTACATAGGACCCTTTAGATAACAGTTGCATTTTATTTTGGATGATCTATATATTTTAATTTTGTGTGATTATTTTGTTTTTCATGTTTTCATTTATTTTTTAAAGGGCCATATTATTTATCAACTATAAAATTGTGAAATTTTAACTTTACTCACAAGGTATGCAATTTGTCAAGAGTCTTTTTTTTAAATTAAGTTTCCTTTCCCATTGGAAGTGTCATATGTCTTATAGTTAACATTGTAGCAAACAAATGTATTGAATGTAATATCTAAGCTGTCAACAATTTTAAATCTGGGGGTCATGACCTCTTAATATAGACCATTTTGATTGGTGGAGATGATTATAAACAAAACAAATTTTGCTGCTATCTCTTCTCACTTCTTTTCTACTTTTTTCCTCATTCTTCCATGTCTCTGGAAAAGAGAATTTATTTTCTGTCTTTCTTCTTTACTCTTTTTCTTTTTTTGTGTGTGAAAAGTGGTTGCATATGGTTTTAAATTTTAAATTTCAATAAATTGTCTACTAACCAGTCATTTACTAATGCCTGATGAGATGTGTTCGTACACATTGAAACATGATTGCATTTATGTAGCGTTTATTCTCATGTTGATCCTAAAATAAATACCACTCTACTTTTGTATTGAGCCCTCTTTTAAATTAATGTTACAAATGGAATTTTTATATATATATATATATATATATATATATATATATATATATTTTTCCTTAAAAAAATTACTTCTTGGTGAGATCAAGAATTTTCCAGTTGCATAATTACAATCACAGAACAGCAAATATAGAGTGAATTCCATATTCTATCAATCCAGTCATTACCAATTTCTCTCAAACTGAGAATAATTCATGAAGTTAGTTTGGAAGTAAATTTTAGCAACAATTTGATCTTAGAGAATAAAAACATTACAAGTTTTCTCTCAACAGTCAAGTCATGCATCTCTTTAAATAGATTCCAGATCTAGTCTTAATTTTACAGCTTTAGCTAAAGATCCTAATGCTGTCAAAAGTTTGAAAACACAGAGCATGATATTGAGGGGGTACTGGACCAAAATTGTTAGAGGTTAAGGTTTTTATGGTTGGAACTAATGAAAGGACCCTTTTGGGATATTTTACTCAAAAATGAAACTTTATTTTTTCTTTTTAGAATTCTGTATTTTAACATTATGGATGTCAGATTTGAGTGGGGGTTAACAGAAAAAAAACCAAAAAAAACATGTTATTAATTCCTAGTTAATCGACTATGTTACTCGTTAGTACCATGTGTGGTTATTGTACAGTATATATGAGCAAGAAAAACCAACAGATAAATGTGCTCTGTAATGTGGTTTGAAATCAGGTTTCCATAACTAAAGTAAAATAGTGATTAAATAATATTAATAGCATGATACTGGAAACAAACTCTTTAATTCTAACCATTGAGTTATATTAGCAAGTACCTCATTATTACATGACTTGATAATATGTGATGTCAATAGAAACCAGCATCCATTAGAGACTGCTGCACTTTAATCCACAGGGAATTTACTTAGTAACCAAAAAGCTAATGACCCAACTCCACTTGTAGTCAACTGGCTGACAGATATACATACATACATACATATATATATATATATATATATATATATATATATATATAGCTCAGTGTAAAGAAGAGTATTAAAAGGCTGTTGCAGTCAGGAAATGTTTTACTCAAGATAGTTATTAGGATGTATATTAAGGTCATTTGAAGAAAACAGGCAGGATAACAAGGTCGCTAACATACAATAACAAGCAGTTATGAGTTTATAAAGGCAGGGAAAAAATATGTATACCTAAAAAAAAGTGATGGATTTTTTATTTATTAATCCAACAGTTTTTAGTGCATATTTTTCTTTCATAAGATTTGAATATTCAAGCCTGTAGACAAAAACAAATAAATATACTGGTTAATAAATAAACAGTGTCCACTCAAATATGTTTGTCTACTAAAAAATAATGTATAATTAATAAAATATTACATATAAAATTTGAAAAAAAACCACACTCATCACTACACGGGTTTCACCTTAAGGTCTAATCAGGTGGTTACTGGTAAATAATTAATTCAGATTTTGTATTATCTATATATATATATATATATATATATATATATATAAAAGAGAGAGAGAGAGAGAGAGAGAGGAAAACAATATATAAATTTTGATATACTGAAAACAATTTGAGAAAAATCTATTACAAAGTGGAAAATATTTTACATGTGGCACATTTCATCCTTTAGGACTTAATCAGACCAAAGTAGGTACCTCCACTAATTTGCTAAAAAAAGAGCATACCATGATGGAAAAAACATTTTTTGACTTTTTTTTAATTATCTATCTATATATATATATATATATATTTTTTTTTTTAAATCCCTTTTAGAACGTTCATAAATTTTGGTTCAAAATTTTGTTTTTCTTGTGTCAGCAGGCAGACTATAAATTAGCACAGCAAATTTAAGTGTCTTTTTGCAGTGAAAAACACTGATTTGGAAATTCTTGCAAAAATCAAATAATTGTCAGATTTTAATGAAACTTTCAGGACTTATTCACATATGAATGAAATTATTTTAGAAAAGTGCTTTTTTTTGTTTTGTTTTTGTTTTTAGACAATCTTGGTAAAAAAAAAAAAAAAAAAAAAAAAAAAAAAATTATTTTTACTTTTACATCTATTACTTATTTAATTTTATAAAATTTGAATTTAAGTTTTGTAAAGCTTAATGTTTATATTAGTTAAAAGTAGAACTCCTTGGAGAATTTAAATCATCAATTTCTTTTTGTAAAACAGGATCCCCAGTTATAGAAAATCTGCTCTGAATCACAGAATAAAAATGCAATAAAAGTAAGACATTATTTAATTAGAAAAGTTTTTAATTGCTTTTATGAATAAGATATATTAAGGACACTATTGCTTTAAGAAAATTTTTTTTTTGATGCATAATGAAGAATTTTCATTTTTTTCATTTTTTATTAAAGTTTAAAAACTTTTAAATTCTGTAATTATTTGTAACAGCTAGGTGATATTAAGCAAGGATCATATTTACTAATCATGAATTAAAAAGCTTATTACAATTTAGTATTTTAAAAAAATTTTTGAATTTTTTGTAAGTGTATAAACATGCTAATTTTTATTGATATGTACAATCATATCAGAAAATAAGAGCTACAACTATAACAAATTTAAAGCCAAAGTATCTAATACAGAGAATATTTTACAAAATTTTAAAGACACTGAGTACTTAAAATTTATATAAAAAAGGCACTTATCATATTCTTCATTTTTTACAGATACATCCACCATAGAAAAACCATTAAATAAACTTCCATCTGTCATTCAAGCTGTGAAGACCTTAAATATACAACTACTGCTGCATTAAAAAGATGCATTTTTGCAATATTTTAAACTTAAAGTAAGTTATATTTGTTTCAAATAAGATTAATTAAACTTTAAATCAGGTAATATTCCTCAAATAAAATTTAAGAAAGGTATTTTTTATTTTCGGGAAATTTTTTTAATAAAGAGAACTACATTCTGATGAAAGGCGACTAAATATGGTGTGAATTTCAGCAATTTCAAAATGAAGACTCCTTCCAGTCAATTTAAATTAGTTTTGGAATAAGTATTTTGCTTATTGGAAATCAATCAATTTAATTTCGAAAAGCAGAAAAAAAAAAGACTTGTGGGCTTTGCCATGATTAACCAATCGAACATGACCAAAATTATTCTGCTTTTTGAAATTAATCTTTCACTCACCAGTAGTTTAACATCGCCTGAGGATACACATTTATGATGTCGAAACATAATTGTAATTGTACAGCGATTTTTAACATTTTTTAATATCCAAAAATAAATAATATTTAGGTCTATGTATTAAGCTCTCTTTTAAATTTAATGTTACATACAGTAGAATCATACTCCATTTGTTCTCATTTACCTGGATATATATATATATATATATATATATATATATAAATAAAAAAACCTTGATTTATAAAGCTGATTTCTGGTTGAAAAAAAAGTTTTTTTTTTTTAAAGAAAGCATGACACACATGACATTACAGAAAAAAAAATAAATAAATAAAAATATTTTTAATTCCCAAGAAGAAAACCATCTTTAACATCATCAACTATGAATACAGCCATAATGTACAGACCATTTTCAGGAATTTTAAAAAATGCCTACCTCCCTGCTATTTAGTTATCATTTACAATAGCATAACCAAAATCCTTGAAAATGTCAAATAGATTAGCTCAATGCACCCAGAACAAAACAATCATTTGAACAATTCCTACATACACTCAGTCTAAAAAAAAAAAAAAAAATATTTACTCACAAGACAATAAAAAAAAATTTAACAGAAGTACCTTGTCAGTCATTTTTTAATGAA
The DNA here is from genome assembly GCA_963932145.1 of Acanthosepion lycidas. Classification (NCBI taxonomy): domain Eukaryota; kingdom Metazoa; phylum Mollusca; class Cephalopoda; order Sepiida; family Sepiidae; genus Acanthosepion; species Acanthosepion lycidas. The sequence continues at coordinate 52,653,172 of OZ010600.1, read as the reverse complement.
ACATGTATTTAAAGATCTTATTAGAGATAAAAAAAAAATTCAATTAATGCTGTAAAAACAGACATAATAAAAAAGAAGTGGAAACCACAACTATATTAGTCAGCAATACAAAAAGAGGAAACATATAAAAGAGAAAAACCAAAAAATACTATGAAAATGAGCTAACCGGTTATCACTCTACACTTGTCAGAACTTGATTGAGGAAATTAAAATATTATGCACACAAACTAAAATACGGAAACATGAAGAAAAAATACATTAATAATGTATTGACACAGATATATCCATAGACAGATAACACTATGTCCTAACGAGCAATCCTTTTGCGTGCATCAGGATGATTGTCTTGATTTAATATAAATTGTCTTAAGTAGTAGTATTAGAGATGGATTGCAGTGCATAATATATATAAAAAATGGTTGCTACCTAACTGAACAGATATGATTCTTTAAAACAGAATTTTTTTTTAAATCTATAGCACAATATTGGCAAGAGAGACATACATTATCATTAGGTCGATTTTTATAACTGTTTGCATGTTTTTTTTTCTGCAAACCTTTCCACAAAAGTGACAATTCTCAGTACTTTATGGCATTTTGTAGTTGGTTGTTACTCAGGTACAACGACTTCACATAAGTCTCTTTCACACACTATATATATATATATATATATATATATATATAAAAAGATAAGTTCTTGTCAAGGTTAACAATAGGTACATGCTAGAGACAAGACATTTGATTTCAAGATGTAATATAACTAAATGCTGGGAAAAGTGATTTCAAACCTTTTCCAAGGGCATCAGTGCTTAGTAAGCATAAATAACTGCAGGTGTATTTTGAACTTACTGATAACCACTATGCCAAGTTATAGGTCAGCTTTTAATATATATATATATATATATATATATATATATATATATAGTACAGGTAATAGCCCTGTTGGTATATAATCCAGGTGGATCCTAGTAATATCAGATATTAAAATTGATCCACAGAGAGCTCAATGGATTTATTATAACAGAACATATATTTTATACAGCAAAAAAATCTCAAGTTACCTCATTTGTGTACAGTCTATTTCAGATCAACTCTGCCTTATGCCAGTCCTCCTCAGCCCTAGACTGTCTCGGAAAGGGGGTTTTGATCTATGATGGTAGGTTTGAACCTAAATTCATTTATATACAACTAAAGGCTTTGGCCCTAAAATAAACTTCCACTCCAGCCCATCTCCTTGTCACCAACCCAGACTCCTTATCAAAACAAGGGACCCCCTTAAGCAGCACGTACATTTTCACCGACTGCTATCTAAACTAAATTCAAAACCTCCATTCCAAGGCAGTCTAAGGCTGAGGAGGACTGGTATAAGGCAGTGCTGGCCTGAAATAGACTATACCCACAAAGTAATTTTGGATTTTTGCTGTGTAATATATATTAAATTTTGTATATCAACAAACAGTATTTAGAAAAATATGACACACTGGAAAAGATTTTCTGATGAATATATATATATATATAAGTTTGTTGCTTAAATGACTGGTGTTACTTTCAGTATCCCAACTCCAGAGTTTTGAAAATGGACCCTCCAGAAATCACTCCGTCCACTCATCAGGGAGTATAAGCAATTGACCATTAATATTTCTTGGTTTTCTTTATATACAATTTTCATTAATGCAAGGTTGATTTTTTTTTTCCTTTCATAGTGTGTGTGTGTGTGCACACACTCATGTGTGTTTACATGTATGTGTAGAATGCTATGGTTATTTTCATTGTATTTGTACATACATGTATAAGACATTAGAATTCAAGTGTAAGTTTGACTTCCTTATAAAGTGGCAAAAGCCTTGGATAAAATTCCAATGCCTCTTTTAAGAACAATCCGCCCTTCATAACTTAAAAATTCTGGCAATCTCATGAAAAAATAGAAAAATATAAATATGAAGAATAAAATAATGGCTAGTTTAGATATTAAATCCTGAAATTCTGACATACCACTTCACAAATTTCTTTTCTAAAGCACCACAACATAAAAATCAAAAATAAATTTTTCCATACTGTTCAACAATCTCATAAAAATCTGTTGACTTTGTATAAACCAAGTTTGTTTTTTTTACATTCAATAATAGTTTTACAAACAAAAAGTTGGCCTACCTATGGGTTCTCCTCTCAGCAGTGTATTAGGATGCACTTTTTTTATAATTCTTAGAAACTGGCACATTTCAAAATATCTTACCTAAAAATACTAAATACTTGCACTATATTGATGAGGTCTAATGAATATAGGTGTACAAAACTGATCATTAGATATAAAGAATAGACTAAACAAAAATGAACCTATGATTGAATTTCAGATATAAAAAAAAAAGAATTGTTTCTTTCTCTTGATTTATATATACATGTTGATCAGCTGATTCTGCTACCTTGGTTTCAACCTTTCGGTATCTTCAGGGGATTTTGGTCAATTGATTTTGTAACGCTTTATTTTAAAAAAAAAAAAAAAAAAAGTTTATGAACACTATATTTTTTTTTTTAAATAAATGAATAAGTACACTACATGAGGTGTGATAGAAGGCAAGGTGGAGAAGGGGAAAAGCAAGTGTATTGGAAATGTATCAGTGGGGGGTGGTTAAATGATATGTACATCCTTTCTTTTCATCCCACTTCATATGAACTCAGAATTTTCAACCTCTCATTCAAAACGTTTTTTTGGTCTGGAAATGTTATAACTAACTTTTCTTGTTGACAAAGGTTGCACATATTACTATGATTTTTTTTTAATTTTCCAATTTACAATTCGATTGTTTTTTTGTTTTTTCTTTTAATTTCCATACATGGTTGGCTAGTCTAGGAGAATTGTTAAAACTTTCTAGCTTAAAAGATGACTTGTGAGGTTTGACATAGCATAACAGCATGGAAATCAATAAACAGAATGAACAGTTTGAACTTGGAGTTGCTTATATTCACTTATTTTGTAAACATAGAGCAAGCAATGAACATCAATGATGAATGTCAAAATAGGTGCAATTTTTTTCCACATGGAGGAAATTAATGATACATCTCTACTTTGTACCCAATTTCATGTCAGAGGCCATTTTGCCAGAGTGGCATTTAGATGCCATCTGTAACAAGGGAAAAAAATGGTTATTGACAAAAGTGTTCAACCTCTACTGTCGACATCAACCTCTAATATGTCATTGTCCAATATAAGATTAGAGGCATTCCTTTTCAAAGATATATATATTAGGTTGGTGCAAAAATAATGTTTTCTCACATAGTGACATATGTGAGAAAACGATAATATTTTGCACCAACCTAATACTATAAGAAATAAAATTAAATGTTCACTTATTTGTCTGTACTTTCAGTATCGTAGAGATTTTGTCCTTTCATCAGGATTCTCAATGGTAAAATTTAATTTACAATCATTTTTCTTAAAAAAAAATCTTACTTAATTTTACCTAAAGAGACATCAGTTTATGACATAAGACATTATGTTAGGCGGACATTTCAAGTTGGTATTAATGCTCTAACACTTCATATTGAGCCCTTTAATTACAAAGACAGCTTGCTTTAAAAATATTATCTTCCAGAAATACCCTAGTCAACCATACTTTTCTTTTTAAAAAAAAAAAAAAAAATTACGATGTTTGTTTTTACGTGTGTATGCAATTTACAGGTAGAGTAAAGTACATGTTCTGGCACATGCCCAACTCTTTCAGTCACATTCCATCAATCATAGTTACTGACAAATATAAAACAAATACAAATACCTATTATGTTTTTTTATGCAGGCCTGTAAACTGGACAGAGTCGTATATTCATGTCTGTGTCCCAGCAAGACTGTAACAAGATCAATAAGCAAGAAAGCTGGATCATTGAAGTAATCAAAATCTCACGCAAATACAACTTCTCAATGAGATGATTTTTTATCAGTGTTCTAGAGTTAAAATGAACTCCGTCAGAGTATACAGTTTGTTCAGTCATCCATTGCCAAATACTTTTACTATAATGGAGAATCTTGTTGGTATTGATATATCCACGACAAACAGAATCAATTCTAAAAAGAAATAAAAACAAATTTCACTATACACACTAGTTGGGTTCTATTGACTTATTGCAAAGTAATGAATACTCACTGAGAATCATTCACAAATTTTTACCTTACTCATTAATATAAAATAGTTTTATTGAGAAGCTGAATGGTAGACTTATTAATAGCATGATAGTAGGTTTGCTTATTTGAATCAGATTAGTATTTATATACAAGTAGACAATCCTGTTTCTGTTTGGGCTTCTTATTTGTGTGAAATTAACGTGTGAAATCAAATCATGCCAAACATGCAAATTGCAAACTGGAGGTACCAAAATCAAACAAATGCAATTCAAATATCTGGGAAATGTTTTAACAGTAGTCAGAAAATGAGACACTGAAATCTGAAGATGCATTGTCATAGCGAAATATGTCTCCCAAAAACTAAGCAAAGTATTAAGAAACAGAAATATTTTGTTAGAAACAAAGAAAAGAGTACTGAACTATTATGTAATGTCAATCCTCCTATATGACAGTGGATGCTGGACAATCTCCTCAAAGATGAAGAGGAGAACTGAAGCAACAGAAATGTGGATCTACAGAAAGATGCTGAGAATACCATGAACTGAGCATGTGAGTAACAACAAAGTTTTAGAGAAAATGAAAACAAATAGGACACTTATACTTAACATCAGGAAGAGACAGCTGAAATTTCTAGGGTACATAAAAGAGGAAATTGGAAAATTTGATACTCACAGGACATATTGAAGGCAAGAGGTACAGAGGAAGACAACACATGACCTACCTAGCGAGCATGAGTAAATGGATGGTAAAACAAGGTTTAAGAGAGGTAACAAAAACATAAAATTTATTAAGGGCTACAATGAACAAGAAATCATGGAAAGCCATGATTGCTAACATTCTGGATGTGCATGGCATATACTAGAACAATTACACTATTAAAAAAAAAAATAATATATTTAGAAGTAACAAGAAATAATATAATAAAAAAAATCCATTAATTTCTTAAATTGCTTTGTTTACATTTAGGGCACAAAAATATAAATTACCAGATATTTCTTGAAAAGAGTAATCGAATCTTGCCTTATTGATAAAGTCTTCTGTGGCCTAAACAGTATAGACTATAATATATAGACAATAAACTACATCTGACGGCAAGACCTCTGATCAGGAGATTGCAGATTTTGAGCAGCATGGAACCACCTCTTAATTGCTATTGCTGCCAGGTACACCCTGACCCTGGGTGGTATCACTTGTTTAGGGTCCCAGCTCTGAGAAAATAGCAGTGCTTTGAATTTTGTTTGATGGCTTACTAAGAAAGTACAAAAATACATTGTTAAAAATACCAGCAATATATTTATTAAAATCGTGTACAAAATATTTAAATTTCAGCATTAAATAACCCATGGAGGCGTTGAAATTCTGCTAAATGATAACAACCAACAAAAACAGTGATAGTATGCCTGGTTAAAATAGAAAGAGAATGCTTAATGTTTTTCTGAAAAGATGCATTTAACAGTTCGTTAAGAAGAAATTCAACTGAACATAGCCCCACTAAAGACTCTTGGAGTCAATATGTAGAAGCAAGTCGAAAATGTTCTTTTTTGAACCTATCCAAAGAACCAAAACATGTGATAATTAGCAGTTTTGGTGGAATTAAAAACAAACAAGTCTTCAGAAATCTTACAGTTGGAAGCAGAGAAAATGTTTAAAAATATATTGACAGTACACAATTTTGTGTTGCTTGCAAAAACATTTTATTATAAAGAAACCATTTATAGTTATTAAGCCTGCATGAAAGCAAGCTTTTCAAATTCAGTTAAAACTGATTGATTTTTTACAGCTTATCAACCTTTCACAGGTTATTTAAAGCCAAAATATATTTTTACATTGTAAGAATACTTTTGGGATTTAATAATGTTTTTAGTACTACAAGTCTTGCTAATTAAACCATAGCTAGCCGGGAGGAAGAAGTGACGTATTCATAGGCTTCCCAAAAATTTTTGCATATAAATTAATATAACTGCCTGAAATTGGAAATCGGCTCTGTCCATTACACCACCTGCACATCCAAGCTTACAGCACCTGGTATTCCCAAGTAGTAACCATCTAGGTATTTACCAGGCTCAATGTTGCTTAACTTCAGTGATCGTACAAGAACCAAGGTTTTAATATGATATGGGCATAAGCTTTTCCTTATATTATTAAAACCGATAATGTTAAAAGATTACGTGCATATGAATAGATGTAAGGATTCCATTTGAAATCACACAGATCACAAATTTTTATAGTCACTGTAGATAAAAATGCTGCCTTCTGACAGTTGTGGAATCAACACAAGGCAAAAAAAAAAAAAAAAAAAAGAAGCAGTATTCATCAGAGATTCTAATGTGTTGGTCAATCACAAGATCAAGGCCAATAGACATGGTCACAGCTTAGGAATTGAAAAATCAATTCTACACTGTACAAAACAAAATACATTAAATAAGCCATTCAAATTTCACCAAATATAATGCTACAAACACACTGTCTACTGAAAGAAACCTATAATTTTTTTCATTTTCTATAAAATTTTGGTGTACTGTATATACTTGAGTATAGTGCAAGTTTTATGATTGTTTTGTAACTGTACACACAAGTTTTTTTTTTTAAGGGATTAAAAGTCATGCATTTTTGGTGACCAATTGCACTATACACAATGCAATTTTTGGGGGGTGTAAAATTCATGCAAAAAAAAAAAAAAAAAAAAAAAAAAAATTCAGAGATAACACTATACATGAAGTCAGCTTATGTACGA
>OZ010600.1:52528825-52641325 GCA_963932145.1 Acanthosepion lycidas | reverse complement strand
ACATTAATTTCCTTGTTTTTCTTTAAATCTCCAGACCAAGGCAGCCTTCTGGACAGAGCAGCCTGAGGTTGAAACAATTTATTATACAAGAATTGATATCATATCCCTCCTCCTTCTAGTTTACTCTCTCTAAAAGGTTGCCAACCACTGGTATAGACACTCATTAATACGAGTGCATTGTAAAAGCAGCAGTGGTAGAATGTACTGAATCCACAAACTGGATTGGGAATCCTACACTTGGAGCAGAACAACAGGCAGGTATGCCTCTAACTGGTCTTGCATTTACACCACCAAACCAATTTGGTCATCTCTCATGGTGTTGCAAAATGATTGCCTGATGGTAAGTTGAATGAAGTTCTGTAGTTTTCAGCAATGAGAGTAGGTTCTGCTTTCATGTAAGTAATAGTTGTTTGTGCATGCAACATAGATCCAGGGGACACTTTCCAGTGTATGTACCACCAACAACACTGGCCAACACTTTGAATCATAATGTGTAGTGCCATGTTACAATTCTCAATTTATGCTTTTTCTATAAATATTTTAATGGTAATTGTTCTAATGAATATCTCATCTTTACAAACTTACGAGCAGTACTAGATCGGCAGATAGGTCTCATCATTTTACAGTTGACATTTCTAGATGTAACCATAAGTTCTATATTAACAGTTTTTTCTCACATAATTCTTGCTTGTGGAAATCTCTTCCAGCTTCTTACGTTCTAGTCAACTTTGATCTTCAAAATTGAAATGCAATGTCAATTGTTATCTTCTATCTTCTTAATTCCTGTTCTTTTATTATTCTCTCTCCTGCTGTAACCATTTTTTTTCTTTTTCTCATAATCTTTTACATGCAGCATCCTCTTGTATCAGAGTGGCTTTATTGTCTTGCTTGGGGTAAAATGTTAAAAAAAAAAAAAAAAAAAAAAGGTTGAACAGCAGTGTACAGCTAGAACATTGTTCAACCACTTCTGTCACCATTCTTATAACAGGAAGGCAATGTGCCGTTTCAGCAGAATAATGTCTGCCTATATAATGCCCATGCTACTCAATATACTCTGCAAGATGTTCAACCTGGCCTGCATGATTGCCATACCATTGAACATGTATGGGACAACATCTGGCTCATTCAATTAGCACACTTCTGACTCTTGTTGTGTTATATCAACATACAATGGTGTAGAATAATGTATAACATAATGGTATTAACAGTTGTGCGATTTTATGTATGTGAGAATACAGACTTGTGTTAATGTCCAAAAAGGAGATACAGTGTATTAATATGGGATCACTAACGTTGGTAGATCCCCTATTTTGGAACGTGTGCACAAACTGAGCTGTACATGTCATTATTTACTGTAATTCAGCTTTATTTCTTGTATGGCTATTCTCAGGGTGTTGTAATATTCTTTTCTATCTGTGTGTGTCATGTAAACAGCATTAGGTTGAATATTGTCCTCAATAAAGTTTAAAATAAAAAAAAAAAAAAAGATTTTTTAGATGTCTTAATACTTTTAGAAGTTGAAGCTATGTAATATGAAAATAAATATTTGTTTATTGTCCTACTCTAAGCTCAAATAGCTGACCTAATTGATAAGTCAACTCAGATGATAAGATTCAATTTTTTGCTACCAGATGGTGTTCATTTTCACTTTCTATTTATTGGATTACATATAAAAGGAAGATATCTTTCACATAAATTTATTTTCGCTATTTAGATTTTTTTTTTTACAGATACAAAGACAAAATTATTATTGTACTATTTATATAGTACAATAAAATATATATATAGTACCAGTTATAGAATACAATAATAACTTTGTCTTTGCCTTCAATTTTTTTTTTTAATCATTTCATAATGAAGGAAAGACACCAATAAAAAACACCAATAAGGTATTACTGGCTGTTAGAGAATAGGAGGAAAAAAACATTAAGAAGAGAGAACAATAAAAGAACAGGAACTGATTGACATTGCATAATAAATTTTTAAAGATTAAAATTGATTGGAAAGCAAGAGGCCAGAAGGGAGTTCCACAAGTGAGAAGAAACTGTTAACATAGAACTTAGTTACAATGAGCCATTTCAGTTGTAAAATTATGAGACCTATCCACCAATCTAGTATTGTGCTTAAATTCATAAAAATGAGATATCAAAGAGGAAAGTTCATCAGAACAATTACCATGAAAATATTTATAGAAAAGGCACAGGGAAGCTATATGACAGTGGAGGGATAGTGACTGAAACAGATGCCAAGTCAGGACTGATAATATTGTAGATTCTTGGGATTTAAATCAGAGGTTTAGACAATGAACAGGATTTTATAAGATAGCAATTTAAATTTAATTTCATGTACGAAACAACGGTTACTTTCTGACAAACCCATTAATGAATCCTATGCTATCAAATAGAGGGCTTCATTAGCTTTGGATAGCACACTTCACCATTTTAGCATATTCAAGAATAACAAGCCTATTTTAAACAGCTTATTTGATTTGTGTGTGTAATATATGTATTTAATAGGGATTTTAAAAATTTTTACAAGGATGATCACATTGTACAAGGCTTGATAGCCATGCAAGCTAGATGGTTACAGAATAAGACAGTTCATGTAGACACAGGGTATGCACATTTTTTTGGATTTTGTCAACTGCACAATATAATAGAGTCAATTGGACACCATCTGTGAGAAAAAGAGCAGCATTCAACACCTTAAACAGGGAGACTGTCCAAAAGAGTCGCAGGAGATTCTGAAGTCGTCTGGAGGCCATGGTTGAAGCCAATGTTGATTTTTTGGAATAAATTTACTGTTTAGGATTTCAAGATATTTTTGTGTAATTTTGGTAAATATAGATGTTAAAATGAGTTGTCAGTGTTTTTTCATTTTTTGCATAATTTAGGTGACAATTTATCCATCGCACCACACACACACACATATATATATATATATATATATATATATATATATATATATATATATATATGTATGTATGTATGTGTGTGTATAATGAAAAGTTTGGTAATCTGTATGGATAATCCCAAGGAGGATATAATCCAGAGAGCTCAAGAGCTCAATGTCAAATCAAAGCAATTATTAATTAAATTTAAATAGAAAACAGACAACCTTAAGGGCCAATTGGTTATAATTTATTTCCCCAGGTATATTATTTCTACCTGGTTCATCAGACTGCATTTCCAAGGGGGGAAAAACTTATAAATTTACATATAGTTCTTATACACTCTTGAGGGGTAGTTTTAAGTAGATGTAAGGTGATATAAGGAGAAGGGGGGAGGAATATGACAGATGGTCAAAATTAGAGAGGGAAGGGAGAGATAATAAAAATAGATTTAATATTATTCCTAAGACATTTAACAGTGTGTGTGGGGGGGGTGTAAGGACCAGACATTGACCTATTTAATAAGTCATCTCACAGGAAACAAGATAAAGAGAAAAAAAGAGAAGTAAAGATATAAGAAAGCAGAAGTGGAAGTAGGGGTTTGAGAAAGAAAGGGAAATAGAGAGTTTGTAAAGAATAAAAGAAAATTAACATATATGAGCATATTGCAGTTAATTTGAAAAAACAGATTTATATATTTGACAGTTAACATTTGACATTAAATTAAGCATTTAAAATTTTTTCAACAAACTAAACTAGGAAATAAATATAGTGTGAATATAATATAAATAAACAATATTACTATTATTAACATTATTAATATTATGAATAACAATTAAGGAGTTAAAGTTTTTATTTAAAATCTAAAGTTTCAAATTTAAAATTTTGAATCTTAAAAATAAACAAAAAAAAACTGAAAAGTATTTCGAAATGAAATAAGATTTAAAAGTAAAGTGTACATTGAGTCCAGCAGCAAGCCTGTTTCAAGCTTAAACACAATTGTCAGTCAATTGCTGATACCATCAGCATCCTGGCTCCAGAGTATCAAACCTTTCACTTGTATTAATTAAAGAATATCAAAAATTTTAAATACCATCTGTAATAATTTTTATTTCATGAGAGCTCTAAAAAACAAAACAAAAAAAAAAAGCAGCAGCTGCTCTCAATCTTCAACGCCTACAAACAAATCCTTTTGCTCTGTTTTTTTATATAGAGCTCTCCCTGGATCTATATCCTCCTGGAAATTCCATACAGATTACTATATTGTATCATTACAACAGGGTCACAAACTCACATCAATCCAACCAAATATGTTAGCTTTGATAGTGAGTGTTTTCTAATAAGTACTGCGCATATAATATATATATATATATATTCTCACACACACACGGTGTGTGTGTGAGAGAGAAGAATGTTCAATATGGGAGATAAAACACTTATAGATATAAACAATGTGGGCATAATAATCAACAAGCATAGTAACTGTCACACCTCAATGCAAATATCAGATATTGGTCTGCATACGCATTGAGGCGTGAAATTGTTGATTCCTATGTCCACACTGTCTATATCTTTAAATGCTCTATCTCCAATATTGAGCACCCTTCCTCTATAAATATAGCAAATTTTAAATGTGTGAGTGAGAGAGGGAAAAAGAGAGATTGAGAGAGATCTTAAACAGTACATTCCTTTGATATTTTATTATGAAAAGGAAATTGAATGACACATCCACATCTCTACAAACCAGTTCTGTATTATAAACCTTCTGAAAAGATTTTGTTTTCATTTTATAATGAAAGTATTAATCTAATTCATAAAGAACTGCATTTGATTTCTAATGGAAAGAATAAAACCAGAAATAATCCCCAAAATGATAAGCATTTCTAATGTCTTGCTCTTTCAATTATAATTTATGCTACATCAAGGCTTGGATTTTCTTACTAACAGTATGAATATCAACAGATTCAAAACCATGACAATCAAAAGATATCACTTGACAAGCATGAACTTGAAATCTGATATCTATATCTTTGTTTTGCAAAGTTCTATCATGTCTCATCATCAATTATTCAGTCTAACAACTAGATCATCATTCAGATTACGACCAACTTTCTATCAAAAAGATCTTTATATACTCTTGTATAAGCCTATTTCATGTATAATGCAACCTCCAACTTTTTCATATAGCCTGTGACCCCAGCTTCTGAGCAATACCAGTAGGCCTACCTTAGTCAAATATTGCAGTATTGGTATCATCCTGGAAATATTTTATTGCAAATAAACAGTCTTCATTTTTTTTTGGGGGGGGGGGGACAAAGCTACTCCAAAATGGCAAGAAAAACAACTTACAGTAAAAGATCTGATACAAACATTTAAATAGCGGTAGATTCATTTTCATTCACAGCTAACTATGGCTGTTCTTTAACCCTGGGTTTACTTCCTATGTAAACCAAGTTTCTTCCCTTGTCATTACGTGAAGAGCAAAATCTCATCCACCATGTAATGCCACTTAAAATCAACAAATACCTTATATAAACAAAGAATTAATAGATTATTTTCCCTATCTCAAATTTGCATTCATCTTCTTTTCACACGTTTACATCGCTGAGGTATTGCTTTTCCAATGACAACCTTTTGGTCAGGATTACTGGTCCATGTTAAAGGAACTTACCTGTATGGTCAATCAAATCTACCATAAGAATGTAGGACTACCAACTAGGTTACGGTCACCTAAAATGCATGAATTTCAAGCCCTCCAGAAAAAGATTTATCTGTGTATAGTGTGACCAGTCACTGAAAATGCATCATTTTTTAATTAAAAAAAAAAAAAAATTACATGTGCAAAACCCTATTTTTTGCATTAAAAAAATGATTATAAAACTCACTCTATAGTCAAGTATACTGTGGCAGTTTGAACAAGAAATAGATAATGCTAAGCAATCTTTTTCCTAAAAAATAAAATCTCTTATGAATAGCAGCTAAAAAAATCTTGTTTGTATAAATAAGAATCCTACACAACCATTAAAGAAAACCTTACATTGCAGAGAATCAATACTTATTTTTAATGTGCATCAGGCTTGAGTAATTTAAAATCTTTTCTTAAATATATTTTTCTAGCAAAGTAATTCAAAATTATTCATTTTTTTTTTCTAGTAATGAAAGCCAAAATAAATGCATATTTTATTCATAAAAAGTGACATACTTGATAATAAAAGTTTTGTCAAACATACAAATGGCATTCCAGAAGTTTTGAGACTGTTTTTAGGAGACAGTTATAACTGCCCTAGATTATTGTAATTTTAGTATATCATTACTGACAAAAAAAAAAAAAAGCTGTCACTATGGTCTACATGAAAAGCAAAAAGTGGGGGGAAACTTAACTGTGCTAACTCTAGGATTGAACTCGCCATCCTTGGCTAACAAATTTCTGAAGACATTAGACTCCCGTTCCTCAGCTTATTGAATGTGTTCTAAGCAGTGGCAGTAGCTTGTCTCCCTTTCTGCCAAAGTGGATTTAACCATTAGGCAATATGAAACTTGGTGATCAAGCAATGGCAAATCCCAAGCTGCAACCAGCGTCATTAATAGTTTTGAAGTACCATTTCATTAAGTATAGCATTGTGGTGCTCATTCAATCCATTGCGCTGATGCAGTTTGTACAATAATATTTAAATTCTGAGTCATGTCTTGGAAAGCTCTGTTATCAAATTCTCATCCATTATCAGGTAGAAAACTAAAAGTAGGTCCAAAATATGCAATCCAAAATCAAAACAGAATGTATAAACAGGATCTTGATCAATAAACTAAGTGACAGCACTTTACCAAACAATAGAATAGAATAGAATATTCACCCCCACCCTCCCCAGGAGAAAATTCAATAAACTTAAACAAATGCCTAATAGTTAAATCCACTTTGGCAGGAAGGGAGATAAGCTACTGCCACTGCTTAGAACACATTCATTAAGCTAAGGAGTGAGAGTCTAACGTCTTCAGAGAATTTGTTAGCCAAGGATGGTGAGTTCAATCCTAGGTAGGACTAGGAGAGTTTGCATAGCTAACAGTTAGAGATTTCTTCTTGAAAAGGTTTCAAAACCTCTGGAATGCACATCATACAACTCTCAGTTTTTTTTTGTTTTGTTTTCACTTCAAGTTAAAATATCAAAAACTGTTTTGATTTAATAAGCATAAACATTTAAGAATCAGTACTTTTAAAATCAGCATTTGTTTTTCATAACTAACAGAAAACAGCAGTTAGACCATAGGACTGCAAACTGAAAGGGTTTATCCATCATATTAAACCAATACAGTAAGCATTGTACAAGTAATTACAATCAACACTACTGAATGAAATTATTGGCATAGTCTGTTTTTTTTTTGTTTTTTTATTTACTAGAAGTAATTACAAAGATAATTGAATAGTAAGGATTTCCTGTAAAACAGAGTTTGCTATAATGATGTTTGCAAATATATAAACAAAATTTTCAATATTTAATTGTGAATAATTATATGAAGCCAACTCTTCTCTTCTTAGATATGGGTAAATAGGACAGAATGGGTCCTATAGCCTTGGGTGGCCACTGGTCCAGAAGGACAAACCTGAATTCAAAACCTCTAACTAGAGTTGGTCAGTTTGGCAATTTATGTTTCGGTATCGGTTTACTCCCCCCCCTTGATACCGCAATTTTCAATTCAGTTTTTCAGTTTTTAATTTACTATTTTTGCTTTCTAAGGAAGCATCCATTTTATTGTGTAATGATAGCATTTCCAGTCAATATCTGATTTTGTGTGAGATTGATAAATTTGCAACTTAGTCTGTTCAACTTGCAATTTCTCTTGTATTTATGGCCCAATATTAAAAATATTCATATGGCTGGAAAGAAAAGAAAATAATCTTTCTAAATATGTAATTTGTATGTGTTTTGTCATTGAATTATTTTTTTTTTTACAGCAAGTTAAAATGGTATTTTGCATTGAACAGCCAAAAATTCGAAATATGATTTTTTTTTTTTTTAAAGACTAAATTTTACACATTACTTGGTTTCCCAATATCAAAGTGACCAATCTTTATCAATATTCTTGAAATTGTACACTCAATTAGAAGACACCTTAACCTACAACCAGGAAGATGTTCAATTTTTCTGACCCATGGAAGCAAATTCCTTCAAAAATTATAAAGTAAGATAAGGAAAAGAAAAAAAAAAAAGGAACTGATAGTAATAATAAATGTGGTAAAGCAACTTTCAAATTATTGAAACAACTGTCTGACATTGACAGACACTTGTTTTCGATTAAAGTTTATTTATTAAACTTGGAAATAAATTGTCAACTATAAAGAATTACCATATTTATTAACAAATTGGTAAAATACAAAAGAAATTGTCGCATAAACTCTATATTTGTGCCATTGGATAACACATTTTGAGAAAGAAAACGGTATAGCTCTCCAGAAATTAGTTTATGATGTGGCTTTTAAAAAGCCAAAAAATGAAACCCCTCATGTTTTTACAAATACAGAAATTTTTTTCTGGTACACCAGTCATCTATTATTCAGGTTTTGAAAATCTTTTCTACACAAGGAAAATCAATGAGTTATTTTTTTTTTCCACTAAATAAATGTTTTTATCTAGCAAACACACCTTAAAAATAATTTTCTGTTCTTTTTTACATACACATTTTAAAACTGAAATTAAAACTTTTAATCACTTTTTATCTTACTTGAGTGTATTCACCAGATAAAACCATAAAGATATTTGTTAAAATAAAATGAATTAATTTTCCTTGTCTAAAAGAATTTTATAGGCAGAAAACCCGCCTAAAATTTTTTACTTTGGGTTAAAAAAAAAAAAAAAAGGACTTGCAGTTTTGAAAATATACACATTTTAAAACAGAGATTAAAACTTACTTTATTTTTTTTTATATCTAATTTTAGGTGTATTCGCTAGATAGAAACAATATTATTTGTAGAAGACAAACAATTTTTACAATAGAGACTCACATATCTGGAAATATACCCATCTTAAAAGTGAAATTAAGAATTATTTTAATTATTCATATTATCTAATTTAGGTGCATATCCTAGATAAAAAAAATAAATTTATTTATAAAAAAAAAAAATCTTCATTTAATTTTTCTCATTTACAACATCTTTATTTTGTGATTGGCGTACTGGCTTACTAGAAAACAATTTTATTTTTACCCTTACAAAAAAAAAAAAAAAAAATCCAACTGCACAAAATTTAACAAAGAGGAAACTGGCAACTATTTTTATTTTTACTTGCTATTTTGTTGTTAACTTAATTTTAAAACTGAAACAAATAGATTTCAGACATAATGTCATATTTCCTTTTTTTCTTCAATTTTTTTGTAAACAAATAGATTTCACATTTATTTCCTAAAATTAGTCAAATGTTTTTAACATATTTTTGTTCAATCTTTTTCTCTTACAATGGTATAAATGTTAATAAAATTTAATTTTATTAACATCTGAAAATCTTTTTCAATAGTGTTTCTTTGGATATGGTCACTCAGTAGTGACATAAAAACAAAACTGAAATTGTTCATTTTCGTAAATTTCGATGTGGTTTCATGGTTTGAAAATTTAGGTGCATACCCTAGATTAAAAAAAAAAAAAAAAAAAAAAAAAAAAATTATTTATAAAAAAAAAAAAAATCATCATTCATTATTCTTGATTACAACAACTTTATTTTCTGATTGGTGTAACACTGGCTTACTAGACAACCCTTACAAAAATCTGACTTCATAAAATTTAACATTAAGATGAAATAGGCAACTATTTTTTTAAAATTTTTACTCACTATTTTGTTGTTAACTTAATTTTACCTAGGTACCTCCACGAAATCACTAAAAAATAGAGCATAGTCTGATGAAAAAGACGCCAAACTTTATGAAAACAAAATTTTATTGTCTAAATGCTTATGTTATTATGAAGAGGATAGACCAATTTTTTTTTTAATTATTTAAAAAAAATTTTTCCATCTTTTTAGAATATTCTAAATTTTGATTTAAAAACCTTGTTTCTCTTTGTTGCAACAAGGGGTAGTAAATAACATAATTTTTAGCACGTTTTTTTTGTATTATACACATTAATTTGGAAAATCTTGCAAAAATAAAAATAATTGTCAGATGTTAATGAAACTTTCAGAAACTATTCAGATTATCAAAATTATTATAAATATGTTTTTTTTATTAAAGTCATGGCAGAAATTTTTTTTTTATATATTTATTAACATCCCCATAACTAATTTTATGAAAAACTCGAGAAATTCGAACCCATCAACCTTAGTGATTACAATAGTTAAAAGCACAAGGCTTTGAAGAATGCAAATCATGTTTTTTTTTAATTGGAGCCAACGTACCTGAAAATCAGCTCTGAATTGTAACATACAAAACTCAATAAAACAAATATATTATTTAATTTCAAATGCTTTTATTTGTTGTAGTTGTTTTTATGAATATGGACAATATTTTCTGAAAGCAAAAACTTTTTTCAATGAAAATTGAATTTTTAATACAATTATTTGTTATTTCTTTAATTATAATAGACTTTTACATTAAGTTTTTAAAAATATTATAACATTAGTTAAAAGCACCATCAACCTTTCAAAGTGTCCATATGAGATTGTCTAGCACTTTGAAAATTGTATCGTTTGGACCAATCAGAAGAACCATGGTAATTAAAAAATGTAATTTTGTGCTTATAATCGGGCGGTAATTATAAAGTACGGAAGACCAACCAGAATACAATTTAGTTGCATTATTTGAGTTCAGCATTGTTCTCCGCTGTTAAGGCCTTTACTTTTGTGAAACATGTATGGAGAAGTCAATTTGATTTTTCAATTTCAACTGAGAAGGGTACCTATAAGTATCAGTATCATCTTATGAAATTTAACTACTGCTAAACTTTAATTTATATGATCTTATTTTTATATTAATCTCAGTTATGATATTTTTCCATGAATGAAATATCAAAATTAATAATAAAATGAATGGAAATACAAATAACACATTAAAATGTAATAAATGTACATAAAATTATAGTATTTTATGTACACATCTGATAAAATTTCGTAAGAAAGGTACCTATAAATTAATTAGATACCTTTTTCTTATGAAATTTAATCTCACTCTTAACAGTCTTATTTTTTAATTTCTTTATATTTTCCATAAAGCATCGTAAACATAAAGACAAAAAAAAAAAAATGAAAAATTAGAGCGCTGAAAGTTTTCCTTAAAAGTAACAAGGTAAATAATTTGTTCACTTACATCTAAATAATTTCACTTCCTTCCATCCATAGAAAGAATTATCCTCCCATAAATTATCTAAACGTCATGAATGTGTCTTTCGTCACCTGTCAAGCTACGCGAAAGGTTATGACCTGCTTTGTTTTATTTTCAAATTACATTTTTTCAGCGCAGAAGCTAAGTTAAGCTTGGTTCAAAATATTTTAAATAAACATAATTTCTGATTTTATTAAAATCAGTTTTGAAAAAATGATAATTGATTTTTAAAAGAATATCTAGTCAGATTTTCATCTTTTTTATCAAATGATTGAAAATGATTGATTATCTGTCCTTTTTTTTTGACAAAAAAAACAAGATTTTTAACGAAAATTAAATTTCGGACGTGCTAGGAACGATTAAAAAATGTAAAAAAATACCACAAAAATACTTTGATCTTTCCTCTTTAATAATAATATGAACATTAGACGATAAAAACTTGTTTTCGTCAAGTTCAGAGTCTTTTTCATCATGCTATCTCTGTTTGTTTACGTTTTCATGGAGGTACCTAATTTTACCACAAAGTTTTTTTTTTGTAAACTGAAACAAATAGATTTCACTTTCAGACATCATGTCGTATTTCATTTTTTCTTCTTTTGTAAACAAATAGATTTCACATTTATTTCCTAAAACTAGTCAATTAAATGTAGGTATGTCCCAGGTAACGTTAAGAAAGTGGTATACCCTTGAGAAAAAAGGTCCCCAAATTGATAAAAAAAATTGTAACGTGTAAATGTTTATGTTAAAATTAAAGAGGGAAGACCAAGGTATTTCTTAATTATTTTTAAACATTTTTTTTTTCTTTTGCAGCATATTTTAAATTTAGGTTGAAAATCTTTTTTTTTTTTAGGTCAAAAATTAGGTAATATTAACATTACTTGTTTTTCACTGTTTTCAGTTGAAAAAAACACATTGATTTGGAAAATCTTGCAAAAATCAAGTACTTGTTGGATTTTAATGAAATTTTCAGAACTTATTCACAAATGAATGGAATTATTTTAGAAATGTTTGTCATTTTGAAAGTCATGGTATAAATATTTTTTTTTTATATCTGTTCCACCCCTCGAACTTAATTTTATGAAAACTTCAAAAAATATTTTTCAAAGCCTGATATTTTTTTTTCAATTAAATGCACAAGACTCTGAAGATTCTAAATCATCAATCTTCTTGGTAAAAAAATGTGCAAAATTGTCCAAACTTTTACCTCAATTGTAAAAATACAAAACCCAATAAAACTAAGACAATATTTAATTTAAAAAACTTTTTATGACTTTTCTGAATAACATATACTAAGGTAATTCTTATCTGAAAAAAAAAAAATTATTTTGATGAAAAATGAATTTTTACAATAATTTTTTCTTTTTTTCTATTTTAAATACACAATATGACAAAATGTCGTTATATATTTTAAAATTAAGTTTCTTTATGAAGCCTTATGGAAATAACATTATGTTCTCTACTTTTTAAAGATCATTAAAATTTGACAACCGTTAACATTTTTAAAATAATTTTTTAATATTCCAAAATTGTATTTAAAATCGTCTCCAACGAAAGTATGGATGCACAGATTTGAAATCATGTCACGAGGTAGACTTGTTTCTCTTGATAGAAGCAAGTTCTTTTTACTTCAGAAATTGCTTTGCATTCATTCAGTTAAGAACACAGCAAAATTTGAAATCGATTGCATAGCATTTCAATATTAATTTTATTAATAAATAAAATATGTATAACTCAATTTAAAAAAATGTTGTTACTGTTTTATTTTTACTTGTAAAATTTTATTTTTTTTGACAATTTATGTTATTTTCAGTGCAGAAATTTTTCTTCAAACGTAAGGTTAAAAAAAAAAAAAAATTGAAAGTTTTTTTTTTAAATTTACTAACCAGGTTCACTTAAAATTAGAACGAATTACATCACTTCTGCGCTACCGTATGATAAATTCCCTTGATGTAGGTTGTCAATATATTGACGCCCATCAATTAACATCCTTCAATCACGCACACGCGCAAGTACCACGGTTGGAAATATCTCTATTAAAAAATTTTCTGCTAAAAAAGTAAGTAATGTTTCTTTCAAATTACATTAAGCATTCTAAATTTCCTAAGATAACAAAAAAAAAAAAAAGGTATAACTGAATTTTAATTGATTTTTTAACTAATTTTGATTTTTTTGTTTACAAATTTGGGCAGAAATGGCCGATAAATCGATTTTACTAAAACGAGATTTTTAAATAAAATTTTTAAAATTTATAGGAAGGATTAAAAAAATCTGAAAAAATATTCAAAAAATACTTTGGTCTTCCCTCTTTAATTTTAACAAACATTTACACATTAAATTTTTTTTTATCAATTTGGGGACCTTTTTTCTCCAGGGTATACCACTTTTTTAGCGTTACCCGAGACAAGCCTAATTAAATGTTTTTAACATACTTTTGTTCAATCTTTTTCTCTTACAATGGTATAAATGTTGATAAAATTTAATTTTATTAACATCTGAAAGTCTTTTTCAATCATGTTTCTTTGGATATGGTCACTCAATAGTGACAGCACTAAACCAAACCAAACAATTTCAGTTTTGTAAAAAATTCAATGTGGTTTCACAGTGTGAAGAGGAAACCAAAAAAAAAATTGGCTTTTCAGCTAAACTGCCCATCTCTACCTCCAAATATAGGTTAAATAGCCTCAACAACCCACAATTGGCCAAACGTGGTGAATATAGGTAGACCGTTGAAAACAGGTTCAGGCAGAGAAGAGTTCCTTCAACAGGAGTGAGAATGCCCTGGATTGGATTGGACAAATGAAAAATAATTATATATACAAAATTAATGGCCCAAGAAGATTAACAGCCAATCATTCAATCCCTTTTGAGTTATAAATTTTCTACTTTTTCCATAAAGATTTTACTGAATTAGCACAAGCATCTAAAGTAGGTACCTCCACCACAAAATTTGCAATACCTAAGGTTTAAATTAATTTTTTAAAGTGAAAAACCTTTGTTGAAGCTTTAATTGTAAGCTAAAGGATTAAATTTGCTATTTCCACTAAAAATACTCTGATGTGTTTCAAACAGAAATTATATTGATTGGAATTGACTTTCAATTTTTGTTTTTCAGTAACATCAACAAAATCGTCTTCAGTTTTTGAAAACATTTGTAAAAACAAGTTGGTTCCCAGTTTTAAAAATCTTGCAAAAATAAAATATACTTTTCTGAAACTTTATTTGAGGAATATTAGCCGAGTTAAAGTATAATTAATCTGATTTGAAACAAATATTATTTACTTTAAGTTTAAAATATCACAGAAAGTATTTTTAACTCAACAGTAGAGGATTTGATGTGTTGACAGCCTGATGACAGGTCTAATGTTGTTCTATGGAGACTTTATCTGTAAAACATAATTTAAAAAAATGACATTGAGCGCGTTTTTCATATAATTTTTAAATACTCAGTAATCTTAAATATTTAGGAAAATATTCTCCATAAACTTATGTTTCATTAAATTTTAGAAATGTTGACTTTAAATTTAGTCATCACTCTTATTTTCTGATAATATCATGTATGGTCACCCATACTTACTAAAATGGGCACATTTACACACACACAAAAAATTTTAAATTCTTTTAAAAATTTAGTGTTTGAGGATTTGTATTTATTATTAGTAAATATAGTTTTCACTTAATAATATCATCTAAAGGGCTGAAATTAATACAGAAGTTTAGATTTAGAACTTCATAAATTCAAATTTTACAAAAAATTAAAACAATTCTTATAAAAATTCATTATTCTTCAAAAGAAATAGTGTCCTTAATATATCGTATTTATAAAAGTAATTAAAAGCTTTTCTAAGTAAATAATGTCAGTTTTATTGTATTTTTTTATTTTACCATCCAGAGCATATTTTCAGTAAATGTGTAAAAAAAATTGATGGATTAAATTCTCCAAAGAGTAATGCTTTTAACAAATATAAACTTGGTGCCTCCAGTTTTTCGGCATAAATTTTTGATACCTAAAGTTTAGAAAGAATTTTTAAAAATGAAAAAGCATTCTTGAAGATTTCATTTTAGCTTTAATTGAAAGCTAAAGGATTAAATTTCTTATTTCCAGTAAGTAAAACATTTTAGTGTATTTCAGATATAAATTATATAGATTGGAATGTCAAATTTAAAATCAGCCATTTTCTTAATTTTAAGAAATTGGTAAACAAAACAAATTCATCAATTTTAAAACTCTTCCAATATATATATATATATATATATATATATATATAACCATGAGATCACTAAAAAAGCACATAGTCTGATGAAGAAGATGCCAAACTTGATGAAAACAAAATTTTATCATCTAATTGTTTATGTTACTATAAAGAGGTAAGAACAAAGTAATTTTTAGTTATTTTTAAAACAATTTCTGTCTTTATTAGAACATTCTAACTTTCAATTGAAAAACCTTGTTTCTCGTCATCACCAAAACTCTAGTAAATAACATGGCAAATTTTTTGTTGAATTTTTTTTTTTTTTTTATGACAGACATTAATTTTGAAAATCTTGCAAAAATAGAAATAATTGTCAGATTTTAATTAAACTTTAAGAAACTATTCAGGAATGATGGAAATTATAAATATGTTATTTATATTTAAGTCATTATAAAAATATATTTTTTATATATATATTACCCACCCCCCATTAATAATTTAATGAAAACTGTAAAAATTCAATGTCGAAGCACACAAGTCATTAAATTAGTTAAAAACACAAGGCTTTGAGAAAAGTAAATCGGGTTTTGTTTTTTTTTTTTTAAAAAAGACCTCTACCTAAAATCAGCTCTAAATCATAACATACAAAACACAATAAAACAAAGATACTATTTAATTTTAAATGCTTTTAGTTGCTTTTATGAATATGCATAATATTGTCTGAAGGCAAAAAAATTTTTTGATGAAAAATGAATTTTTAAAAGAATTGTTATTTCATAAATTATTTTATTATTTTTACATTAAAGTTGTTAAATATTGTAAAATTAGTGGAAATGCCGAATTCTGTATTTATTAGTTTTTTTTTTTTTTTTTTAAGTACATGTATCTGTACAGATTATAAATTGCACAAGCTTTTTGCAATCAACGAACCAACATTTACAAAAATCTTACCGTTTCTTGCCTTTAGTGTCAATAAAAACAGTTATAATTCAATTGTACGGAAACCCCAAAGAAACATGATACAATAAAAACATCACAACACTTGATTTTGTGTATAATGACTTGCATGCTTCAACACTGAATTTCTAGAGTTTTCATGAAATTATTTATCGGGGATGGGGGTAATATATATATATAAAAAATGACTAAAAAAAAAAGAAAAAGAAAAAATATTTATAACAATTTCTATCATTCCTGAATAGTTTCTGAAAGTTTAAAGACAGAAAATTTTTTTAAAATAATTAAAAATTACTTTGTTCTTTCCCCTTAATAGTAACAAACATTTTGGCGATATAATTCAACATTTGCCAAGTTTAAGGCTGTTTTTATCATACTATGCCTACTTAAAAATAACAAGGTAAATAAGTTGTTCACATAAAGGTAAACTGTCACTTATGACCTTCCGTACTATAACTTTCCTCGCGTAAGATATCACTCATCAATCAACACGCACATGTCACTCATCAATCAACGCCAATTTTAAGAAGACCGACTTTCTCTCATTTGAAAGAACATTTTTTCAGTGCAGAAAGTAAGTAATCTTTGTTTCAAAATATATTAAATAAACTTTATAATTTCTAATTTTCTTAAATTAATTTTTTTAAAAATCATAATTGATTTATTACATGAATTTTAAACAGAGCCTTTCACTTTTGTAAACAAAACGACTGACGATTGATTTTCTGTCAATTTCGCTGATTCAAAAAAATTCAAGATTTTTAACGAAAATTTTGGACATGCTAGAAATTAAAAATTTTTTTAAAAATATTCAAAAAATACTTTGATCTTTCCTATTGATAATAACATTAACATTTAGATGGTAAAAAATTATTTTCATCAAGTTTAAGGCCTTTTTCATGATATGCTATTTTTTATGAATCTCATGAATATACATATATATATATATATATATATATATATATATATATATATATATGATACATTATTTGCGTAAAATTAGAAAATTTAAATTAATCTGATTTGAAATAAATATTACTTACTTATAGCATAAAAAAAGTAAGATACAACCATTTATTAATGATTAGTCCTGATTATCTGAGGTGATGATTAATGGACAATTGAGTGATGAAGCAATGACAGCTAGTATGGCTGACCAGATATAAAAAAAAAAATGGGTTCAGTTAGATTTCATAAATTTAACTACCAAGTAATTTTTACAAATGAACATATTTTCTGCAATTATCTAATATTTTGACTTATTTACCTTTCGAAGATGCTTCATGCAAAAATAAAAAAATTTTAAAAATTTTCTTAAATTAATTTCTGTAAAGAAACAAAACTCTTAGATCTAGAGATGTGCAGTTTAACTGAAAAACTGACTTTTTTCGGTTTCATTTTCAAACCGTGAAACCACATCGAAATTTACAAAACTGAACAATTTCAGTTTCGTTTTTGTATCACTACTGAGTGATCATATCCAAAGAAACATGATTGAAAAAGATTTTCAGATGTTAATAAAATTAAATTTTATCAACATTTATACCATCGTAAGAGAAAAAAATTGAACAAATATGTTAAAAACACTGAATTGACTAGTTTTAGGAAATAAATGTGAAATCTATTTGTTTACAAAAGAAAAAAGGAAATACGACATGATGTCTGAAAGTGAAATCTATTTGTTTCAGTTTACAAAAAAAAAAAAAAAAAAAAAAAAACTTTTTGTGTTAAAATTAAGTTAAGAAAATAGTGAGTAAAAATTTAAAAAAAAAAAAAAAAAAAAATAGTTGCCAATTTCATCTTAATGTTAAATTTTATGAAGTCAGATTTTTTGTAAGGGTTGTCTAGTAAGCCAGTGTTACACCAATCAGAAAATAAAGTTGTTGTAATCAAGAAAAATGAATGATGATTTTTTTTTTTTATAAATAAATTTGTTTTTTTATCTAGGGTATGCACCTAAATTAGATATTAAGAATAATTAAAATACTTCCTAATTTCACTTTTAAGATGTGTATATTTCCAGATATGCAAGTCTCTGTTTTCTGCAAATAAAATTATTTTTCTATCTAGCGAATAGACGTAAAATCTCACTTTTAAAATGTGTATATTTTCAAAACTTCAAGCCATTTTTTTTTTAAACCCAAAGTAAAAATTATTCGTTTTTAGCCACTAGTGGTGAGTGTTTGTTAATGTTCTGACTATAAAATTCTTCTAAACAAGGAAAATATATTCATTATATTTTTACAATGTTTTTATCTGGCGAATAATACACTTATATTACTTATTATACTAAATTATACTAAAATGATTAAAATACTTTTTAATACTTTTTAATTTCAGTTTTAAAATGTGTATCTAAAAAGAACAGGTGATACTCACAGATTTGTGAATCTACAGATTCTAAAAATGAAGTTAAAAGCTTTTAATTATTTTTAATATTAGATGTAGTTGCTAGATAAAAACAAATTTATTTAGAGGAAAATAACTCATTGATTTTCCTTGTTTACAAGAAATTTATTTGCAAAACCCCAATAATAGTTGACTGGCATATTCAGAAAACAATTGCCATATTTTTTTTTTTTTTTTGCTTACTTTATAATTTTTGAAGGAAATCACTTCCACAGGTCAGAGAAGAAATGAACATCTTCCTGGTTGTAGTTTAAGTTGTATTCTAATTGAGTGTATAATTTCAAAAATATTGATAAAGATTGGTCACTTTGATTTTGCGAAACAAAGTAACATGTAAAATTTAGTCTAAAAAAAAATTAAATAAATAAATAAAAATAAAAATAATAATAATAATAAACAAATAAATATTTTCGGCTGGTTTAACTTGCTGTAAAAAAATAATTCAATGAATAAAAGCACATACAAATTACATATTTAGGAAGATTATATTATTCTCTTTCCAGCCATATGAATAAGATTAGAACAGAAATACACGAGATATTGCAAGTTGAAAGGATTAAGTATTATCAATTTCAAATGAAATTAGATATCAACTGGAAATGCTATCATTACACAAGAAAATGAATGGCTTCCTTAGAAAGCAAAAATACTAAATTAAAAATTGAAAAATCCAAATCAAAAACAACGGAAAACAAAACCGGAAACCGATACCGAAACAATTGCCAAACCAACCAACTCAACTTAGATCACATGACCTTTTCATAATAATATCACATTTAGCTTTTCATAGATGAAAAAAAAGAAACAAAGTAAGTAAAAAAATAAAAAATAATTTTAAAAATAGAATAGTGTAACTACGTTTATTAATCTTTTCAGTTTTGGATTTGTAAATTTCCACTTAATTACTAAATCACATCCAGGAAATAGCCCAATACAGAATTTTACACAATTTTAAACAATTATAAATTATTATAATTAAAATTTAAAAAAAAAAAAAAAAAAAAAAAAATTCCTGTAAAAATTCATTATTCATTGGAAAAATTTTATTTCTTCAGACAATAGTGTTCTTAATATAACTTATGTACAAAAGCAATTAAAAGCTTTTCTAATTAAATAATTAGAGTTTTATTGCATTCATTATTTTTCAATCAGAATAGTGCAAGTTTGAAAAAAAAAAAAAAAAAAAAGAGAATTAGATGATTTACTTTCT
Source organism: Acanthosepion lycidas (assembly GCA_963932145.1). Classification (NCBI taxonomy): domain Eukaryota; kingdom Metazoa; phylum Mollusca; class Cephalopoda; order Sepiida; family Sepiidae; genus Acanthosepion; species Acanthosepion lycidas. The sequence goes on along the minus strand of OZ010600.1, from coordinate 52,621,371 downwards.
CCAGAGTCCTACTTTTAACAAATAAAAACAAATTCAGGAAATAGAAAAGTTTTTACGAAATTTCATGAAACATATTTAAAATAAAACATTTACCAAAATTTTCTAAAAATTTCAAAAATAATTCCATTCATTTGTGAATAAGTCCTGACTATTTTATCAAAATCTGACAATTATTTGATTTTTACAAAAATTTCCAAATCAATGCATTTACAATGGAAAAAAGTGCAAAAAAAGTCAATGTAATTATTATGCCAGCCAATGACATAAACAAAACAAGATCTTAACCAAAATTTCAAACATGTTAGAAAAGATTAAAAAAAAAAAATAATCAAATCTTTGGTCTTTGATCATAATAACAAACATTTTGACAATAAAACTTTATTTTTATTAAGTCTGTGGCCTTTTTCATTACACTATGCTGTTTGCCATGAAAAAGTGGTGGTACCTAATATAAACATTAAGCAGATCAAAATTTAATTTCTCAAAATTTCATAAAATTAAGTGGGGGTAACATGTAAAAAAAAAAAAAAATATTTTTAACCAAGATTCTTTTAAAAAAAAGTATTTCAAAAATAATTTCATTTATTTGTGAATAAGTCCTGAAAATTTAATTAAAATCTTGATTTTTGCAAGAATTTCCAAAATGTGTTTTTTTACCACAAAAAAGACGCTAAATTTCCCTTAGTAATCTTTGGCCCACCGCAACCACAAATAAAACAAGATACTTAACCAAAATTTCAAACATGGTAGAAAGGCAGATTATTTACGTTATTCAGACTATTGTCCTCATCTTTGTCGCCATATTTATTACGTTTCGGCCTTCTTCAGGTGGTTTGAATGTCGAACTGAACCCTTTATTTCGCTCACTGGGGTAGACTGATCTAGTTCCACATGCCATGTTTAATGGATGTCAGTTATCAGTTATCTCCTGTTAATTTCCTTCCCGGGTATTGAACTCACACTCTTTGGGTCCTGTCACTGGATCTAACCAACGCCTTTATCCACTGCGCGATGTGTCCTTGAGGACATCTGTGTATGAATTTCTGGGTATTCGACATTCCAACCACCCGAAGAAGACCGGAGCATACAACGGCCAGAACATTGTAATAAATATGGCGACAAAGATGAGGACAATAGTCCGAATAATGTAAATAATGTACATAATACCTCATCTCAGAAATATAGACAGATAATGCTAGAAAGGATTAAAAAAATTTAATGAAATAATAATAAAATGCTTTGGTCTTTCCTCTTAATAATAATAGTTTGACGATAAAATTTTGTTTTCATCAAGTTTGGGGCCTTTTTCATCATGTTGTGCTCTTTTTTAACAAAAAACTGGAGGTACCTAATCTAAAGCGATATTTTGCCAAACTTTATGTGCCTCAGTTTCAAGCTATTGAACCTGCTCCTGGCATTCTCTTTTGTTATGATCCATGTCAAGATTCCCAACCTCCCCAGTTTGTTTTTTGTTCCCCATTTTTATCTTGATTGGCTTAGCCTTTGATACTTCTCCAATCTATAATTTGTTTTGTCTTTCCCATGTCCCTAGTGAGTGAGCTGCTTGATTTTGCTTAGTGGCAGAATACAGTAGTCACTCTTATGTTTCTCTGGGGTGGATGGATACTACTAATATATTTTATTTTTAGTTTGAACGTTTTGTATTTTATTTTGTCAATAGATCCCACCTCTCATTTCAAGTCATATATTTTTAGCTATTTTTATAAGAAAAAAAAAAAAAAAAAAAAAAAAAAAGAAGAAGACATTTGTATATATTGTGAAGTTTTTATGTCATGGGTTCTTTACTAGGATCCCTGTGAATATGTAGTATTGTGGAATATGTTGGATAAATGGTGATGGATGAATTGGTCACAAATCAGATTAGCTAGGTTTAGGATAGTCCATGATGACCAACCCACTTCCCCTTCAGCCTTGTGTCAAAATCGTATTTTTGAGGCAATAAAGATAGTTTCAAGCTGTTGTTGATTACATGGTTTTCTTGCTCTTTTCAATTAATACCATAAGTTTTCAATTGGTTTTAAGTTGGGACCCTGTAAAGGCCAGGATAAAAACTTCTATCTCCTCATCATGAAGATGATTCTGAACTAATCTAGAATTATTTTGAGGGTCATTTTCATGAATAAATCTCCAATCACTCTTCCATTTTAGATTTCTAATTGATTTTCTGAATTATTATTTACACCATTTATATTCAGACTAATGTCCAAATCTTTGTTGTTATCACAACATTTCAACCATTGCATCCACTGGCCGCCTTCAGGTGTATATCAATCTGGATAACCTACAAGGAATTCTGAAATGAACCCTTTATTTAATCCTATGGGACAATAGCCTCGTGGATTAGTGTTGTTTTGTAAATTTGGTGACGTAATAACTGAGTTCAATCCTTGGGCAAAGTATTAGGTTGGTGCAAAAATAATTTCGTTTTTTCACATAGTAACATATGTTAGAAAACGAAATTATTTTTGCACCAACCTAATAGAATGTACTTAGGCTCAATGGAAACAGGCAAGCAATAACTGAGCTAAAACTAAGTACTAGACGATATCCTGAGACATGGGTAGTGGAACAAGAACAGTCTACCCTCTGCCTTTTCTCTAAAACATTTTCATGGTAACTATTCTGATGAGTATTCCTCTTTGGTAGCTCAAATTTACAAATTTAAGCATAGTACTAAATTGGCAGCTAGTCTCATCATTTTACATTTGAAATAGCTAGATGTAAGCAAGTTCTATAAGTTTTTTTTCTCGCACATCTCACTTGTGGAACTCTCTTCTGGCCTCTTGCTTTTCAGTTAAGTTTGATGTTCAAAAATCTAAACACAATGTCAATCATTATCGTTCTCTCTTCTTAATAAGGTTTTATTTTCTCCTTTTCTTTCACATCCCTTGAATCTTTGTGGTAATAACGTATAGCCAGTGGTTGGGACTGTATGAAAAAAAATAAATGTTTGTAGCTGAAAACTTACTCTCTCCAATGTTATTATGTTCCCTTTGTCTGTTGCAGTTTCTATGGAAATAAACAGAAGGTATTACTTTTGGAGTGTCTCTCTATAATGTAAATGACTTTTTTTTTTTTTTAATTATACTATAGGAAAGCAGTGAAAATCAGAGATCTCCTATGGTCAAAAATTAAATTAACTATCACTAACAAAACACTATTCTCTCTCTATATATATATATATATCCGATGTGTTGAGAATGAAAGTAATATATAAATTCCAACATTCACAGCATTAATCCAAAAGAGGGCTCAATACTGGTAGTAGAGCGATAATTATTTATTTATTATAATTTTATCATATAGACAAAACCATTTTATTCACTACAAAGATGCAACTTTGTTTCAGTGCATTTCAACTGCAATTTGACAGGTGAGAATCGATACTTTGTAGTGAGTAAAATGATTTTGTCTATATGATAATATACAGTATAACCCGGATATAAGAGAAACCAGGATATAAGAGAGATTTTCTCTGGTCCCAAATTAGAGCCTGTGTTAATGTATATAAAATAGACCAAACTCAGATATAAGAGAAACCCGGATATAAGAGACTTCTTCTCCGGGGCCCCGGCAACTCTCTTATATCCGGGTTACACTGTATATATATTACATAAATGCATTGCTTATGATTGTACTATAGAAATTCATTGAAAATTAGAAAGTAAATGTCTAAGTTCAAGAATTAATGTAAATGCTACTGACAGATTAGAACTTTTTATATACATAATGTTAATGGTCTTACTGAAAATCAGGAAGAAATGAATTGTCTAGTCAGAAATTAAAGCAAGCATCACTAGCAGAATAAGAGCTAATGTGTGAATAATTCTGGTAAAAACATTGATGCATCCCTTTAATTCTAATGTAAATAAAGCTATAAAATCTATGTAATACTAAAATTCTAATCTTGCATGTATGCACGTGTGTGCATTCCCAGGATAAAGCTTAAACAATACATAATACCCCAAGTAATTTAGGAGCATATTGTACCTTGAAGCCCTACCAAATTTCATTAAAATCAGACAAGGTGTTCTTGAGCTAGGACTATTTTCCTGTTTTTACGGCATTTTAATAGGAAATTCAGTATTTGTTTTCAATACACATTCCTATATCAATCAGTGTATATAAACAATATTCCAACTATTATGTGGGTGAAAAATAATAAACATTCATAATACATTCTAACAACATTATTAAATAAATTTAAATATGCACAACACAATTTATACAATTCTCTACATTAGAACCGTTTTTTTTATAAATATAAGCAATTACTTGAAAAGGTGAAGAGGCTATATCACATGATTTCATGATGAATAGATGCATGCTAGTTGGCTGCCATTACCTATTTTGAAAAATAGTCCTCACCTGTTTTAAGCTATTACTCAAAATTTTCATATATGTTAACTATGGAGCCCAGTCAAACAATAAACCTTCTTCTACTGTCTTTAGTATTAATTAATTTTGTATTCAAAGTACATTTTATGGAAGAAATTTCTTTTTTAATGTAAAAAAAAAAAGTAAAACATATCTATTGATATGGTAAAATAATTTATTTTAATACTTTAAATCAGGATATATTTGCATTTGGTGCTTTTCATTTGATAGAGCCTATATTGTAATTCAAACTGCTTCCAATGATGACAATAACAGTCATAAAAAGAATTACAATGTGTATAAGCATCATAATGCTAAAAAATAATTCTTTCAATATTATGCCTATATGAATATTTTACGACTGACTTATTCCTGACTTCATTGTGAAGTATTTACATTATTTAGACTGTTGTCTTCATTTTTATTGCCATATTCACAATATTTCAGCTATTGTACACCCCAGCGTTTCTCAGGTGATTGGAATTTCAAACGGAACCCTTTATTGCATCCACCAGGGTAGACTGTTCTAGTTCCACATGCCATGCCTCTTCTGGATGTCTCAGTTATCTTCCTTTAACTCAACTCTCCAAGTTTTTGTTCACCACTGCAGTAACCAGGTATTGAACTCCCAACTCCCAACTCTTTGGGCCAAATCACTGGATCCAACCAACTCTTTTTATTCACTGGGCCATTTTGTATCATGAACTGCTTTTAAAAGAAACTGAACAGGTTTATGGGTGGTCTAGTTATCTTATAAATCCTTAAATTCATATAAGCAGGCACTTTGATAAAGTTTATATAATCGAGTCATTTTCCCAATAACAGGTCAGTTTGCTTGTAAGAATTATAAACCAACAGTGACCAAAACAAGAAAGTAAATTTTTTTTTTTTTATTAAAATCTATAAAATGCAGTGCTCAGTTTTAAAACTATGAATGGCTTTGTCTATTAAAGTCAGTACTTAGCACTTATAGTTAAGGTCCTTGTCAAACAAAATACGGACAAGCCGCATGTATTCTCTGTTAAAATAGATTCTTAGCGGAAAGATTCATACAAGCTACAAAATCCAAACCCGTACGAATACACATGATCAATGAAAATATGTTACTTAGCACTCAAATTTAACATTTTTTATACACACCAGAGATAGATCAAAATTTGCATGCTCTGCACAGTTCTATATGAACAAGCTAGAAACAGGGTTTGATTTTTATTTTTTAATTTTTAGTAGAGAATACATTCAACCTGGGGGCATTTTGTTTAACAAACAGCTACTTACACAATCCTTAAATTTTAAAAGCAAAATTGCCTGATGGTCTACAAGCAGCAAAGTGGGCAATATTTGAAAGCTTAGTAATACTAATATTTGAACCTAACAATCCATGTTAACCCAACTTATTTTTAAAAAGTCACAAGTATAGAAATTCAACATTTAGCAGTGTTAGGATTTCCAAAATAGCCCAATCTCACAAACCTAGCTTGAAAGTGAAAAATCCTTATGGAAATAAGTGACTATATGACAATTCCTGTTGTTGCCAACAAAAGGTTAATCTTTTTTAGGATTGATTTAATTGATTTTTTTTTTTACAGCTTATCAACCTTTTGCAGGTTATTTAAAGCCAGAAAACATTTTTAGATTGTGAGAATTTTTTGGAAATAATAATGTTTTACTGATACATGCCCTACTAATTATAATCCACATATAGTGGGAGAAAAGGTGGATTCATACTTTTCACAAGGGTTAAATCTGTTTTAGGATAAAAACTAAACAAGATGAATAATGAAAACTAAGCAAGCATTTACTCTAAGTATTGATATGTGACTATTTAAAAAAAAAAAAAAAAAAAATTCAGTTTCTGATGTGAACGAGACCAATTCATCATTACAAGTCAAAGTGTGATCAGAAATAAAAATGAGCAAACTAGATGTTTACTTTTCTACTTCATAATTTTTTTTTATATTCCCATCATAATTCTGCTGTTAAATGAGGTTCTGATAAAATAAAATCAACAAACATTAATCATGACTCTAGAAGCTATTTTGATGACAGCAATTCAAGTTAAAGATTTTGATACTCAATTATGACTCACATATATAAAGAAAAAAAATGTAAAGATATTTTTTTTTTTAATCAAGTAAACCTCAAGTAAAGTGATAATGCTGCTAAGATATGAGAGTGAAAGAGAATGAGAAAACTTTAGGAGCCAGAAATATAATCCTAAACAGAAAACGAGATAAACCCATACTCCTGTTCAAAAGACCGGGGAGAAGTTGAACAGGACGATAGACAAACTTATCTTCTATTAAAATAATTGTGAATATTGTTTATGAACAGGAGACAGAAAATTGATGAAATATTTTTTTTTTTTTTTTTTTTTTTACAGTTTATAAACTTTTCATGGGTTATTTAAAGCTGAAACATTTTGGATTGTAAAAATTAATGTTTAGAGTAAATACTGAATGAAGAATTTTTTGAAAATAATTTTCTTTTTTCAAAGCCTCTCGGAGTGAGGAATCAGAGAGCCAAACTCAAATTCCAGCCATTCACATTCACTTACGTGATAATACCCTTGGGAAAGGTATGAACCCTCTTCTTCTCCCTCCAGCTATGGGTAAATAGCAGGACAGACCAGGTTCTACAGCTTTGGATGGCAACTGGTCTACTGCAGAAAGAAATGGCAACCTACTGCAGAAAAAAAAAAAAAAAAAAATCTGCCTAGTCAGTCATGTATTGAAAGATACATGATCGCCTTAGCGTATCATGCATAACTGACCGACCGATTTAATGCATAGATAGGAGAATGAGACAGATTCATACTTTTCTCAAACCAAGCCGCTATTCATTATACCGTCCACACATCCACAGAGAAGAAGGAAAGTGGAAGGGTTTCCCCATTCTTTTTGGCTACAAGAAACTTCTCGATAGCTGTGTTTATTTATGTACAACTATTTCATAATTTGTCTTGCTTTCTAATGTTTTAACTTAACGTTTTATATACTTGAAAAAAAAAAAAAAAATAATCTAATTTTTGGGAAGCTTCTAAAACACGTAATGTGTGTGTGTGTATATATATATATATATATATATATATATATATATATATATATATATATATATTTGTGATGTCAACTAATACTCGTCGTCACTTTTGTAATGCTTGCTGTAGTAGACACTTTGTAGCCACAGATACAACTATAGTACGCCGTTGAACAATGCTGGTGTCAGACACCTCCAAATGTCACTCACACTGATAGTACTTGCTCGAATAGTAATCACCATATAGTGATCTGAATAGAGAAATAGTATAGTGAATAGAGTAGAGAATAGTGGTCCATATAGTAATAGGGATAGAATAGAAGGGTAGATCCGACTATAAATAGAGATCATTAGTTGTCAGCTACTTCCTACATATATGCGTTTCCTCTAGGGTCATGTGGTCTACTTAATTCAATAATGGGATCACCTGTGTTTGTTCACTGGCGATCTATGTTCAAACTCAAGTGTCAGCAGCGACACTTTATTCCTATATAACATATACATTACAGATATTCAAAAGGTTGTCATAGCTGGGAGTGATAGTGGGAGAAAAGCTCCCACTGTCTATAATAGGTTTCCATGGCATGAGTCTCAAATAGCCTCCAACAACTAAGTCTAGCTTGAAGCCAGAAAATGAGCAAAGATGGACAACTGGTGCCTCATAAGCAGCTGCTTTGAGTAGATAGAGCTTGAGAGCCCAGGAAAGCAGTCCATCTAGGGGAAGGGAAACTGATTTTAAATCTCCACTGCCTTGCAGTTATATCCAAACACAGAAAAGGCTATGGAAGTAAATCCAAATAGATAAGCTAGAGTGGACCCTTAAAGGCAGTTGGCTGTCAACAGTGACAGCTTTCTGGCAACTCCTACAGCCAAGCAAGTCCCTGTATTTCTTTGGATCTTGTCAGTACAGCCAAGAGGAGGGGTCATGTAGTCTGGGCAGCAGAAACCCTCTATATATCATTGTCCAATCCTACACCCTGGGAGAATTTACTCCAGCCTCACCACCAAAGAACTGAATTATGACCAAATAAGGCACTACCTTTATCTCATGAGATAAACAGATGTCTACTAATACTGATGGCTGGATTTACTGTGATGGGATAGGAAAGAGTGATTAAGCGCACCTTTGTGGCCATTTTCCTGGTTGAGATGCAGCAGTTGCGAAACAATGAAACTATGTCAATGAAAGATTTGATAACCAAAGAACTTGCAGCAAATGACCAAATAGGGATCAAGACTTGAATAAGCAAGAAGGGAAAAATACAAAACAATCAAGCCTTGTTTTAGTGTCATAAGCCATACATGATTAAGGGCTACAAAGAATCCAAACTTGATTTGATATGAATGTCATAGGGTTGGTCATATAACTGGTGTTTGCTGTAGCAAAGGATAATGTGCTCTGATAGGTGCTTCATCCATGAAAAGGTACTGCTATATTTATAGCCAATGTTAGAAGTTGAAGAAATTCTAGTAAGAGGGCAAGAGTCCTCACTGATATAGATTGCATGACAAATAAGAAGCATAAAAGCAGTCACTAAAAGAGGGTATGTAGTAGCAAAGAGTTAAAAGTGTGTGGCACAGGGCTGACACTTCAGGTAAACATACCTGACAAAATAGAATAAACATAATAAATATGAACATCATTGGCTATCAGCTTCAGTCACTTTCCCCCACCATAGCACAGCTTCCCTAAGATTCATGGTAACTGTTCTGATGAGCTTTCCTCTTTGATTCCTAGATGAGAGAAATTGTGAAAAGGATGAGAGAGCATAATTTGGGGGGTGGGGGCACTGGTAAGGAAAATGGGCCATATGATATGATTCTAGTAGTGTAACAAGCATCATTTCAGATATAGGTGCTGTCAAGGCGGAGGACGCAGCATAGAATATGTCATCACATTGAATTCTGTGCTGAAGGGCTTCAATTTAGCTTTACTGGAGGGATTGCACATTATCAAACTGATTCAGCAACTGTGCATGGATGGATAAAATCAATAATTACTGCTTATAAGAGATAATTCAAACAAAAGGAACAACAAAGACAATTAAGGGACATCTGAGAAACCTACACAAGAAAATCTAATTACTGCATTTAATTTAACCTAAAGCTGTACACAGTGCTGGATTTACATATGTGCTAGTATGGGCTCCCAAGAGCCCCCTGATGAAACAAAAAGGAAAATATAAGAACAGAAATTTGTTTATTTTCAGATTTAATGGGGTTCTTTTGAACAAATTTAAAACAATTCAGAGTATTTAGGCTCCTCTAGATAGAGTAGATATTTTAAATTGTTTAAGGGTCTCATATTTTATACCAAAAAAGCTAATCTAAAAATGCTTATTTTTATAGATATGGTGTGTGTGTGTGTGGGGGGGGGTCCATACATAGAGAAGGGGCCCCAAACTTCTATTAGCCTAGGGGCTTCTTAAAGCCTAAATCCAGCCCTGGCTGTATGTAAAATTTGTGCCCTTGAAGAAAGAATAAGACAGATGCACTCACCATGGTGGGGATTTGATTTGGTTGTTTAATGGCATATCAACTTCTTCATGGGTCATTTAATGCTGAAATTTAATTTTCTTGGGAGCTTTGACGTAATAAAATATGTTATTCTACTTTCACAATTGAATACATGGTAGATGATGCTCAGCTTTTGTGTATATACATGTTTGTGTGGACATAATTAGAAACAATGATGTGCTTTATTCTGTAGTTTTGTTGAAGTTATATTTTGGAATATAGTTTGATTTCATTAAGAAATTGTAAGATATTATATGGATTAATGTATTAAAAGAGTTCTTTTGTGTTTGTCAGTTTTGTTTATCAGGATATCAAGCTCTAGGGCTTACTTAACCCCTTCCCCAGCATAGACATGTACATACATTTTTAACAAAAGTCTCTTGTTCAGACACAGACAAATAAACATGTCCAAAACATAACATTCAAAAACCAGCTACAGACATATTTATACATCAATCTCGATTCTTTTTATGCCCTTCTGAGCTCAAAATGAGTCCAATTGTCAACACATACGTCTTGGTAGAGGTGTTAGCCACCACTCAGGTACTTCAAGGTGCCTCAGTTTCTTAGTTCCTCTATTAAAAGCAAATAAAAAAAATGTCTGAAAATGAAAGGTTTTCCCAATATAATTGGCAGAGAAGGGATTAATGCTGAAATTTAAATATTTTGAACACAATTTTATGCTTTAAACTACAGATATTTTGTATATAATTTTATACTTTCAGAGTAAAGGTATGTTTTTTTAGATCATAAACTGTATCGTTGGTAATTTTACTATAAAAATGTACTGCTGATTTTTGTTTGGAGGGTTCACTATTTGACCATAGCTTGGACCCTAACAAGTGCTACCAACCCAGATCAGGGTGGGCCTGGAACAGCAATTAAGAAGTGGTTCCACTCTCCTGAAAATCTCCACTCTCCCAATCAGAGAGCCTTGCTGCCGGATATAGTTTATCATCATACCCAGGACAAACCAGGGTGGGGAAGACCTAGAAAAGGTATTAGAGGTCTCTGAGACTTGGACATACAGAAATTGCCCAGTATGTATCATTTGTGAGAAGATGGATAAGATTATTTTTAGTATGGAAAATTGACCAAGTAGATTGTTCAGTGTAGTCAGGAATTGTGATAGGTGTTAGTCAACCAATCCCACCCTAATATGCAGGAGAAGGGAGAAATTCAGGTGAAAAACAACTAGCAAAGATTGGGGCCCTAACAAGTGCTACTACCCTGCAGATGCAAGATTTACTTTATTTTCCTATTTAACAACAAAATAATGAACAAGTTCTTCTACAGAAAAATGAAAGGCTAAACTGGTTATAGGTATTTCATGTAACCAAAAGATTATATCTCGAGACTCTCTATTTTAGATATTAGTATAATTTGGTATCATGAGATATGTTCACATCTAATAAATTTTTGTACAAAGAAGAGACTTTTAAATACTTAAATAATAGTAATCTACTAAGAGTTTTATTTTATAAAAAGTTTGCATAACTGATAACCAAAAGGATAGATCTAATAAGAAAAATCCTATAAGTAATGAATATTTAATTGAGAAAAGTTAAGTTTGCTTGATTTTATTAAGAATTCAGTAGATATAAATATCATTCTAAAAATTAGAAATTTTAACAAAATCAGTTTTATTTGTAATCAAACATTGTCTTATATACAAACATGTTTTTCATAGATCATTTTTCTGGATAACAAGCTTATGATCATACACAAACACAGGGGTGCTAATAGTTCTGGGCCAGACCCAATTCCCAAAATTTGACCAAATAATTTTTTTTTAACCTTTCTTGGTCAAGCTAAGAACATCAGAACTACATATTTTTCTTTATATATAATACCCAAATGTAAAAGAACGAAAAGAATATAAATTCAAACGTTCATAACATTAATTTAAAAAAGTGTTCAATACAAGAAGTAGAGCAATAAATATTTATTATAAACTGTTACATTGCAACATGCAAGTTACCACAACAACAAATGCTTTGTTAACCACCTGAGGAGACATCTTTAGAGGTAGAAACAAATATACATTTTTGTCGTGGTGACTTACATGTTCCAATGTAACAGTTTATAATAAATATGTGTGTGTGTGTAAAATGATATAATTTAAGATATGACAATGAAAATATTATGAAACTTAAAGTCACTCTTTAGTAAGTACAATGAACGTCTTAAATCTTTTTCATTATATAATGTTCTTCTTGTGGAGTCAAAGCTCAGCATTTGTTTGTTTTTTTAATGGTTAGTTTTTCCAATTCTTCAATTTCTTCAGTTGATGACTAAGAAAATGCATGCATAGGTTGAAAACATGTGAAGGGATGTTATCGGTCAATTCATTTTCAAACTGAAAAAAATTTCTTACTGAAAAGGAAAAGTCATCTCATTATGCACACACAAAATGCTAAGTAACTAAGAACATCCCATATCTCCAACCTATGCATGCAATTTCTTAAAGTCATGAACTGAAGGTGTACGTGTGTATGTATGTATGTATATATATATATATATATATATATATATACACAGATATATAAAAAGTGGGGCTGAAAATTTATCTCAACTAATTTCATATTAAATGCATAGGACTAGATATGCATGATGAAAGTAATTAGCAATCATTAATAACATGTTCCTTTTAAATATTTTACTAGCAAAACTCAGAATTTAGAAACAAGGAATTATTTTTAATACTAGTATCTAAAACTTAAAAAAAAAAAGGTATCTGTTAAAGTATATTTTTAACAGTCATTTGTTTAAAGTCTAGACATGAACTTGGTTTGTTTTGTAAACAATCTAACTCATGTTTTCAGTTTTACTTTTAAATTTAGCAGGTTAGAAATCTTTTTTTATTATTATTATTTATTTATTAAAGCTGTTAAAAATTTCAATATCCAACAAAACAGTGGATTCTATGGAAGGACTATGAGGAACATTAAACATTAACAAAAAAAAAAAAAAAAAAAAAAAAGAACCACTACAAAATGGAAAAATTATATAGGGGGAGAAAGAAAAGAAGAAAAAAAAGGCAATTACCAAATATGGTATGGATTTTAAAATAACCTGCACATAATATTAGAAATATGTTAAATTTAGATGATGTAAATATTTGAGAATTTATTAATTTACTACTTGTACGAAATAGGTAAAAAAAAATAAATAAATGATATGAATAAATAAAAATAAACAAACTATTGCTCCTACTTCATAATTAGTGTGGAGTGTATTTTTGCGGAAAAAATGTTTATTATTACGGTTCTAAAGATACAGTGTTGGTTAGGCTATGAATTTAACAATTATACAGGGTTTTTTTATATTTTTAACTAAAAGCTTATTTATTTTAACAAAACTAACCGTAAGAAATTGTGTACACAAAAACACAGTTCTCTTTGTGTAAAAAGGATTCGATCAGCACAGACTGCGACGATTATCATTTTTTTTTAGCCAAAATAATGATACACAACTGGCCTGTGTACGTCTCCTAAGTAGAAAATAATTCGAGCAGTCACTTGAAGCTGTTATTAGATTTTATTTTAGAAATAAATTACAATGTTATCTTTTTAAAATCATTTTTGTTTTATTATTAACATAGCAACTGACATCGTTAACTGTTTTTTTAAACACTGTTTTTAATCTTACTTCGTAACTAAAATTTACTCTATCACTAGTTAAAAAAACATCTACAAGAAAGCAACTTTTTCCTACTAAAAGATAATTTATATACATATATATATATTACAGAATCAAAATAAAATTAACAGGTGCATTTAAAAAAAAATGTACATAAGTACCTTACATCACAAACATCTGATTAAAATAACTGGAATTAGAAATGAGATCTGAATTTAAACAGGAAACTATATAAACTTATCGAGTTTAAATAAATAAATGTGATCTTTTTAATAAATGAGTTTTAATTAAAAAAAAAAAGAAAAAAAAGAAAACCAAAGTAAGAAGAAACACATTTGTTGTCAAAAAGAAGTTATTTATACGAAAAAAGAAAAAGTTAATAAAAACCTATCAATCACCAGTTTGGTTTTACTTTTAAACACATCGGAAAATCAATCGTTTTGAACTTTACAGAAAAATAGTATTGATGAATATATTATCGTGTTTGAGATAAAAGTGAAGAGAAGAAAAAAAAGAATTCGATCTTAAAACTTAAATATTAAAAACAAAAAAAAACTTACAGAAACAAATGAATCCTTTTTAAAGCGATCATTATCACAAAAGACCAAAAAAGATGAATAGAAAAGAGTTAAAAATCTACATTACAAAGAAACGAACTGAAAATAGAAAAAAATGCATAAAAAGGTGTACATACATGAAATAAATAAATAAAATTAAGATTATATTTTAAAATTGCAAGAATTTTTTTGTTTTTCGTTATTTTTTTTAGGAAAGCGATTTCTGAAAAGCAAAGGAAAAAAAATGAAAAAAATATAACATAATTCGGTGCAGAAGTTGAATACTTATGGAAGCCCAGACAGGAATATCAGCTTTTTAACTATCACTGATTAATCCTTGAACAGGAAGAAAGTGATTAGAAGCTTAATTATCAAATAATTAATAAAATATAATCAAATAAAAAGTGATATGTTATCGAAAAATATTATGATGTAACCGCCATGTTGTTTGTTTCCCTGCTAAGTTGGCTGGACATAGAAAACCAAGAAGCCTTGTTTAAAAATCGGGTCCAAAAAAAGACAGAAGGTTGGGTTCTGATGATGCAATTGGACCCTAGATTGGGCCCTTGGTGCACCCTAAAAACAGCTGGGATCCGTTGGAATGCCAACCAACAGCCAAGGACAAATAAGGCTGCGACATTAAGAACGACGACTCAAATGACGCGCCATTAGCCTGGCCGTAAGTGCAGGGAAATTTGAACTGTCTATCACACGCCTCCGATACAAAAAAGGCGACTAAAACCGACGACAGACACGACAAGAACGAACAAAACTCACTTTTCTGGGTAGAGAAATCACTAGGCTACAAATCTCAGACAAAATCGGAGCTTCACTGATCAAAAAAAGGACAGACAAAAGAGCGGGGACGACACGCAACTTTGGTCCGTACGTTCAGTAAGCCTCGGTACTGTTTTAATAGTTGCTGCCATATTTTTCCGCCTCGACTCCCCTTAAAAGCAGGAGGAGGACAAGGAAAAACATGGACTTTTATCTCCTTACACAAAGCCTGATGGACGGTTTTAGCCCTCGTCCAGGGTCTGATCGGGCATTGCTCCACGTCGGGAAGCGATTGACAAAGTTTCGAGTGGATGCTACAGGAATAAAATACTGACCTGTTCCCTCAGCAGGCATTCTGCATTCGTTCAAAATCACGCGCCCACCATTACCATCCCATAATAATCAACACAACTTTATTTTCCGCGAAGTTAGCCTCTTGCCTTCTCCTTCCTTTTGATCAGGGGAGATAATCACGACATACTTATTCAGCCTGGCTCCTCAGGGCCTTCGACTGTGACTTCACTCTTCACAAGAAGGGGGCTACCCACCAAAATATTGGCTCATACTTTTTTAAGTAATAAATTCGTATAAATAATCGGCTTTTTAATGAATCCTAAAATTATGACAACAATTCTTAATCACGTTTTAAAAACGTTTTGTTTTTTTTTAAATGGTTTATTTTCAATATTTTTGTCTGCTCAAATTAATTCACAAAATTTTTTTTTTTTCTTAATTTTTTTTATTTATTTTAATTTATAAACATTGTCATAAAATTAATTTATTAAATAACACCATAAATTTTTAAAACCTGACACGCTTTATAATTAATTAGAATAATAATAAAATAAATTATGAATAGTTACAAATTTTACACTTCCATATTTTTCAATGATTTTTATAAAACTCATTCATTAAAACTTTTAAAAAATGTATTTTTAAAATACTCTCTCTCTCTATATATATATATCCATTTGAGTTTTCATTTATTATTTAATAGTCTTGATATTTTTCAATAATATATTCACTGTAAAATATTATGCATTTTATGATCATGTAGAAGTCTATAAGGCAATTTACTAAGCATAGCTTTTGAAATATAAATATATATATATATAATTGCATTTTTATATTCACAAATAGCTATTGTTTTCTTTAAAAAGGTCTAAATTAATAAATATTTGTGGCTGTATTTCACCATTATTTATGACTGCTTGTTTTATATAAAAATGAAGACAAGAAAATGGTTTATGAAGTTTAAAATCTGTTAAGTAGATTACCTTATACTTTATTTGTTTTTTTGTGGTTTATTTGTTGTGTCTGTGATATTTATTTATGTCAGGTCAGTCTACAAGTGCTATTGGTATCATGTAAGTCAGTACTAATTGCAGCGTGTTCAGGGCATTGATAACAAAACCAGTTCCCCCATCAGGCCTTTCTGGTGTGGAAGATTTGAAAAGACCTGTCAAACTTTCTTATAGGATCAATAGTCACATAACACAATGGGGTAGACTTCATTCTTTAATTATGCCTGTAGCCAATTCAGTGACTACGCGGTCAGGTGTTCAGTCATGCAGAAATCCTACAACCACACCCAGTCATTGCAGAAGGGATGTTGATGACAAAGTTGTTTACCGTTATCTAGCACAATGCTACAAGACTAGAGTACCCTGTGAGGATCATATTCACTTTACTATCAAAATAATCATTTAAGGATGGTTTGCTAACAATCTTTCCTTACAACAGACACTTTTTATTTGTTGCATTGAAAAAGAAAAAACAAAATCATTAAAAGTATTATATTAGCAATTAAAAAATATTAAAATAATTGAATTTTTTTTTAAACTTTATACCCACAAAAAAACAGTGTGTCAAAAGGACAGTTATTCCCTTGACACCGCTATTACTGTATACACTTTTGAGTCCATCAATAATGTTTATTGTTTTAAAAAGCAATGATTATAATTTTAATAAAGTCAGACCATATGAAAGTGGATTTATACATTTTCTTTGTTGAGAATTTACACCAAAAATATTAAACACTATTAATTTATGAGATTGCTTATTTACAAGAATAATTTTATATTAACAAGATTATAAAAATATATGAACCGACTATAATGAAATGTCTATTATTTACCACTTTATAAAGAAATAAATATGAAAATAATTTTTTTTAATCATAAATTGATAAAAATGTCTGTGAATAAGAAAATTTAAATATAACACATAACGACAAGTAGCTATACTTATAAATTTTTGAAAAATACATTTTCCAGTCATTTCTTTCATTTGCTCTTACCACATAACTTCACTAAAATAGGTTGAGAGAATCTCTTCCCCTCTGAACCAAACATTCTTTTAATTTATGTTATATGTTTATTCAAATTTTCTTGTTCTATAGTTATTTATAATATGGTAAATAATAAATATTGCATTGTAGTTGATTTACATATTTTGATAATTTTTTTTATAAAGTTTTAAATAAAAAGATTTATTTTCAAATTTACAATCTAACCCCACCCCCTAGATTAAATATAGGGTTCAGCTCAAAATTCCCTATGGTTACCCAGATCGTGATGAAGGCTTGAGGACCCAACTGCCAAAAAGTTGTGATAACAACAACAAAGACAAGGATAATAGTCCACATGTAAATAATGATAACTTCTCATCCCAAAAATTCAGACAGAAATATATAAAATTATTAATCAGCAATTTTCAGCTTTTAGAGTAGATAGGTTCAGCTATCATCCAGTTCACACTCCTCTCCAGTCACTTGAACAGGAGTAGAGGTTTATCTCTTGTTTCCTGTTTAGGATTGGGTTTCTGGTTCCTTCTGAAAAGTATACGTCAGCTCTTTACTTCTAATGTCTTCACCTGAACTCTGAAATTTTATTCACTATTTATTTCATTTTTTTTTCTCTCCTTGACCAGTAGAAGTAGATAGGTTCACCTATCGTCCTGTTCACACTACTCCCCACTCTTTTGAGCAGAAGTAGAGGTTTATCCCTTGTTTCCTGTTTAGGATTAAGGTTCTAGTTTCTTCTAAAATCTGCTTCAGCTCTATATGTCTAACACTTGTTTTTTCCTATAGTAATATAAGTCCACACAGTAATCCTCTACCTTGAGAGGCTCTTGGGCTTTGTATTAGTAACATTAGTAAAAAAAAAGGTATTTATAGTTATTAAGTTAATATAAATTCTATACTATTCAAGCAACATACTTTCTTTCAAACAGAACTTAACATTTCTGTTAAATATTTGTGTGGAGCATGGGTCCATGCTTTTAATGTAAGCAGGAGCCAATATTGTTGGGGAAAGATTCCATGGGTCACTTTTTGTTGCATAAAAAATGAGAGAAAAGATTGCTGTGTGTTCAAATAAAATGATGATTTAATTAAACATAAGATACACAAATTTTAAGTGTAATGACTTATCATGAAATGAAAGTTAAAAAGTTATTCTCTTTGACTCAAAAGGAAATGAACATAAATATTTTTTTGGTGAGGAAGAAAGGTGTAGTTTGGAGACAACATCAAAAGGAGTTCACTGTTGCTTTGATGAGAAAGACAGGACAAAGAGGTTGACTTGTGTCTCCTTTACTGCTGTCAGTCCTTCTGCCAAGTTGAATGAATATTTGGCTTTTATGGCCTCATGTAGGCTCCAGAAGCCTGTGTTTATTTTTGGTCAAGAGCTGATTTTATTGGTTATTTATTTTTATTAAATTGAAAATGTGAAGTATGTTTGAAATCCAGAAGGCTACATGTGTTTATTTTTGTCATTTGCTCTTTTGATTTGATACTGTTCACTTTTGCTTACTCTACAATGTATTGTTAGGGAGTTATAACTCTGGGTAAATAATTATAAGCCCCTAACATTTATACATACAAGAATACTCATAGAAAATGAGAAACAGCAAGACATGCAAACAACAAAACAAGTATTATCTGGTTGACAATAGTTGTTATGTCATGTTAGAGACCCGAGATACAGTAATAATGAGTAAATTGTGAGTTGTGATCAAATACGGATCAGAATCTGACAGAATGATAAGGTAAGGAATGAGAAAATTGTATACAGTCTTTCTTGTATGTCTTTTATATAATGTGTTCAACTAATTTCAGCATCCTGGGTATGACGATAAACTGCATCCGCATCCTGGGTAAGACGCTAAACTACATCCAACAGCAAGGCCTCTGATCAGGAGGTTTTGAGGAGCATGGAACCACCTCTTAATTGCTGGTGTTCCCAGGTCCACCCTGATCCTGGGTGGTAGCACCTGTTAGGGTCCAGCTATGGGCAAATAGTTGACCCCATAACCTGACTCAAAACACTATGAAAGTGTAAAAATAGATTTTAATACCAGAAATACTTTTTAAAAAAATTAGTATCAGCAATAAATATTTGAAAAATGAAAATATTACCAGAAATAAAAATCTTGTCAGCATTAAATAACCCATATGCCACAAAACAAAACAAACTAAACTATACATTTTTTTTTTTTAAATATTACTAGCTATACATTTTTGAAAAAAAGGTAATTTTTTCAGCATGAAATAACCCATTGTGGTTGATATGCCGTAAAACAAAACAAAACAAACCAAACCAAACCAAACCAAACCAAACCAAAACAAATACTTTCAGTCTTTCTTGTATATCTTTTATATGTCCAGATAATTTAGTTGAAGAAAATAAAAAAAAATCTGGAGTTTTCTTACCTCGAATTTTGGTTAGAAGTGATAAGAAAGGACAAATATTATCATTGTGGCCTGAAAAATAAAGGTGCCAAAATTTTTGTCAAACCTTGTGTTGGCTGCCGGTCTAATTATTTTATTATAATTATTTGTGACAGTATAATAAATTTTTATTTACTTAATAGACACAACAGTACCATATGGTCAGTCTGAGTCAAAATCAAATCAGAAATCAATCGCTGTCAAGTCTGTAGTAGGATTAGGTAGTAGTAACACCATATAGAAATATACACTTTCCTTTTCACTATGAGAGTGACAAAGAAAACTCTCTCTCTCTCTCTCTTTCTCTCTTTCCCTCTCTCTCTATTACACATATTTCCTTTCCTTCCTTCTATTGTTCCTATCCTCGGTAGCTGACAGAACCTGGACATAGTTTATGTGGGTAAATGAACATCATAAAAAAATCAACCAATGGCAACACATCCCACTAAAAATCAAATGGAAAATGCGGATGTGTCAGGCCCAATAAAAAGAAGAAAAAACCAAGTGTGCAGAAGCAGAAGTAGGAAATTGGTTTGATGTAGCAGTTCAAGACGCAAGGGTTGAAGATTCATCAGATGTGAGTTGGCTGGATGTTCAACTCCAGAAGTGAAAGAAGAAGAAAAGGTTGAATTTAAGAAATTAATTTCTGTCAGCCCAAAACACAATGACCCTGTATGAACTCTCAAATCACAAAAAGGACTACGACGGTAGTCATCCACTCTAACCACTGTAACCAAATGGAGTCAACAATAAAATGATACTATAGACAGTAAATTTTGCTTTTACTTATGTCTGAGGCCAACCTTCATCTTTGTATACCATACTGGTGAACCCCGTAGGATTAAGTAGTAGTAACACCATATAGAAATATACAAGTCTATTTTTGACCACGTGAAAACTTTGTCTTCGAAAGAAGAAACTCAACTCAAATTTTTATTTGTAAAACTTCTCAAAAATTCCAGAAGTTTTATATTTACATTTTATCAGCTTTCTTTTTTTCTTTCTCTTTTGTGGATGTATTGAATATTTTGGCAAAGCTAAATCTTCACTCACTCAACTTTCCATAGGATTATGAGGAGGCATGGTGGAGTAATGGATAACAGCTCAGATTGAGAAATCGGAGAATCGAGTTCAACATTCCAGTTGGATCCGTTACATTCACTTACATGCTAATACTCTTGGGAAAGGTATGAATCCTCTTCTTCTCCCCCCAGCTATGGGTAAATTAGCAGGACAGACTAGGTTCTCTAGCCTTGGGTGGCAACCAGTCTAGGAGAAGGTAGCTCTGAATTCAAAACCGGGTTGGGCTCGGTCAGGCTATCTTGCCCAAGAAACGTTACTTCTGCTGTTTGTGCCCCCACAACCCTGATGGTTCACAGGATTCACGATCACTATGTTAAAAATAAAAATATTCAAATCAGTGTAACCCGGATATAAGAGACAATGATATAAGAGAAACCCGGATATAAGAGAGCTTTTCTCTGGTCCTAAATTAGAGCCTGTGTTAATGTATATAAAATAGACCAAACCCGGATATAAGAGAAACCCGCATATAAGAGAATCCTTCTCCGGTCCCGACAACTCTCTTATATCCGGGTTACACTTTATAAGTAATTTTAATTTTGTAGAATCAAAAATTTGTCTATTTTGCCATCAAATCTCTAACTTTGGATGGTGCCATAATGCTTTCTTTGATTCATTTGTTGTTTATGGCTTATAAACTCTTTGCAGGTTATTTAAAACCAAAAAATATTTTTAGATTGTAAGAATTTTTTTTTAAGATAATAATAGTTTAGTGATAGTATTTAGTATATGAAGAAATCATGTTTTTTATTTATTTGGTTGGGTCATCATTTCTGTTCAGCATCCTATCAACATCTATGAGTTATTTATGCTGAATATTTTGTGAAATTTTTCTTTTTTTTTGAGATAATAATAGTTTTAGTGATACAAGTTTTACTAATTAACCCAGAACGTAAATTTTATTCACTAATTAAATTTTGACCTCTTCAAGTCTACAAGTAGCTGTTATCTTTCCTGTATAACTCCAAGAACTTCAATTCTTGCCCCACTTCTTATACTAATAAAATTCACCATGGTAATCCTCTACTTTGAGTAGATCTTGGATTGGGTGAACGTTAATAAAAAATTTTTTTTTTTTGAGATAATAATGGTATTATTAATTAACCCATAAAATTATTGCACTGGAGCTGTTGATGAAATATCTCATTAGTAATTTCTTTGTTCTCGGTCTTCTTACTCTGGCAGTGAATAAGATAATGATTTAAAATATATGTTGAAGGTAAGTGAAAGTAGTAATTGTGCAGGAGCAGCTGACAAAATATTTATTTTACATCATACAAAAATATCTTAGTTCCAAAGGGTTAAATAAAAGATTTGTTTAAAGATATAAAAATTCTACAATTCATTATAGGTCACTGACCTGCATCATCAAAAAAAAATGGCGCCAATATTTATGTAATTTCGCAATTTCATTATGCTTTCTTCATGAGTGATCTAAGATTTTTATCTATACAACTAAATCTGTTGTAAGTAAAAATATGCAAAGAAAGCTAACATGATATACGATAAAAAAAAACAACAGTAATTTTAATTAATTTTGCAATTACATTGATTATATATACACTACAGTTCAAAAGTTTGAAGCTACCACCAGAATTAGCATGGGATGAACTTGACAGAAGAGTGAAAAAAAAATGAAAAGGGCTCTTAGACACATTAAAAAGAGAATGGAATCAATTAGCAAACTGATACTTTGAGAAACTTTTGCATCAAATGTCAAAAATTTGTGCTGAAGTAATCAAGGTTTAAGGAGGATATTTTGACGAGAGCAAAATTTGATCATAAAATGCTTTTTTTACTTTTTATCATAAAAAAATTTCTAGTAAAAAATTATGCCTCACTTTTATGTATAATAGTTTTCTCTTATTTAAAGTACAAAACAACTACATTTGGGTCCAGTTTAAAAAATTACCAACAGTTGCCTCAAACTTTTGAACTGTAGTGTATATGCATGAATAATCAAAGATTTTATCTATAAAATTAACAGCAAACTCTACTACATCTCAATAAGGTAGTATTCATATAAAATACAAATTTTATTGTAACCTAATTATGTATTAGGTTGGTGCAAAAATAATATCGTTTTCTCACATGTTACTATGTGAGAAAACAATATTATTTTTGCACCAACCTAATACAATAATGGATCACATGCAATATAGTTGAACAATTCAACTAGAAAAATTGAAAATAAATACATTGTATCTAAATACAAATTAGAGACATGTCATAATAGATCATTCTATCTTAAATAAATCAACAATTTCTTGTAGCAATTTTTAGCATCAACTTGAAATTGTTCTTGTTAAAAAATTGAAGAATTTCAACACATGCAATATTATGGATAAAAAACAGTGAATTTTATATAGTGTTTTTCAATACTTAGCATGAGCAAAACAAATTCATGGATTTGAACAAAAAAAGTCCCAAGAATGACGTCAAAATCCATGAAAATCTTTCATCCTTTAATAATCAGTTGTGTTTATTTTATTTTGTAATGTATATAAATGTAAGTACAAAAAAGCAAATGTTGATAAGATAGTAAGGGTCACAAAACACTATCAGGGGCCCCCAATCAGACTTGGAATAGTCAAAGTGTTTGAGGGTAGTATGCACCGGCACTGATCAAAAAGATAGTTTTTCCACTGACACTGCTCTTATTCTAACTCCCTTCACACCACAGGAATGTTTATTGTATTAAAAAGTGATGATTAGAATTGTAATAAAACCTGAACATATGAAAGTGAATTTATACATTTTTTTTGTTCTTGAGAATTTACAACAAAAATATTAAACACTATTTATTTATCAGTTTGTTTATTTATAAGAATAATTTTATATTTACAATATTCTAAATATTAATACAAATAAAACTAAGGTAATGTAATATTTATCATTTAGCAATTTATAAAGAAATAAATATGAAAACAATTTTCTTATTCATAGATTTATAAATATTTACTAAATTATGAAAATATGTGAATCAACTATAAGGAAATCCTTATTATTTTCTATTTCATAAAGTTTGAATCAAGTGGAAATTAGTTGATGTTTTACCAACAGTTCCAATACACAATATAATAAATAGTGTAGATAGACAATCTAATAAATAAATAGTGTTTATTAATTTTGTTTTCAATTCTCAAGAACAAAAAAAATGTATAAATTCACTTTCATATATTTAGGTATTATTACCATTCCAATCATTACTTTTTAAAACAATAAATATTGCCAAGGATGAAAGGTAGTTAAAATAACAGTGGTGCCAAGGAAAAAACACCCTTTTGACACTTTGTTTTTATGCAGACATTTTCTTTTTGTATAGGAGGTATTTCTGCCACACTTTGTATTTTCTGCATGAGTAATTAAGGATTTTTATTTATACAATTAACTATCAGATCATTGCAAAAGTTTCTACCTGATATTTTGTTGTTTTTAATTTTCTAATCAGGCACAAACTTTTGCAATGATCTAATATATTATCAAGATAGAAAGATTGTGTAAGATAAAATTCTGTTTTTTAAATCATTAAAAGTAAAACTAGATGTAACTGTAAATTCTATGCTCACAGTTTATTTGTTCACACTTCTTGCTTGTGGAATTTTTCTCCAGCTTCTTGCTTCCCAGTCAAGTTTAATCTCCAAAAATTTAAATGCAATATCAGCCATTATCTTCTGCCTTCTTAATTCCTGTTCTTTTATTGTCCTTTCTTCTTAATAGTGTTTTTTTCCATACCTTCTAACAGTCAGTAAGCCCTTATATCTTAGTGGCTTTATTAGCTTGCTTAGGGTGAAATGATTAAAAAAAATAATAATTTCCAAACTTTATTTGGCCTGTGGCATCAAAAAGTAACAGCAATATATAATTTTACATTTAGATCAGGTGGATGGAAAGAAATTCTCTATTTAAAATTGTTAATAACTTTATTAATTATTGGTCAATCTTCATAAAACGCATTTTATTTTGAATAGTTTAATGGTAGACGTACAACACAGTCTTAAAATTCTGCCGTTTGCACATTTTCTTTCAAGCAAACACTGCAACACCATCTCAGAACTTGAACCACGGACTGCCACACTTCATAAAGAGATGCTAGCTGTGCACACTTATGCAGCATCATTGTGCAATTCTGGTCTACACATGTCACCCTGAAATTAAAAAAGAAATTAGCAATGAAATCCTACCACTTTAGGGATCACAGTATATTTTGTTTCATGCAAATCTGGTGATATTATCAAAAGTTATAAGTAATGTTCAATATAGCGTTTCTTTCCACCGACCCAGTATAACTCCATCCTTCAAACTATATTCTAAATAGCAGGCTAGATTAAGCTCTCTAGCCTTGGATAGCAACCAGTCTAAGACAAAGATTACTTTGACTACAAAATTGTGCAGAGAGCAACAAGAAGCCTCTCTAATATATTTCCCAAGAAATCATGGCAATTCATAAATATTAAAGAAAAAAAATCTGTAGAGAACAATGATAATGTATAATCCTGAAAATGGACATTTGAAAGAAAATCTATGGTAGGAAACAAACAGTTTTCCTGTTTAATCAGTTTCAAAAAGAAATTTTTAATATTAAATAAAAAATACATAATATGGAAGAAAATATTAGATTAAAAATATTAAATAAAAAAAGATACATTTTAAGGATTGAACAGATTTTACTGTTTAATCAGTTAGAAAAACAAATGCTAAGACAGAAAATATGACACCAAAATCTGAAGGAATATTGAAAGATGCCTTCCAAAAGCTAAGCAAAGTATTAAGAGATAGGAAAATTTTGTAAAAAACAAAGAAAAGTGTACTGAATTGTTATGTAATATCAGTCCTCCTATATGGCAGTGAATATTGCACAATCCTATCACAGATGAAGAAGTCATTAAAAGTAAAAACATGCAAAGGAAGCTAACACTGTACAAAAGGAAAAAAATCTATGTATTTGTTAACAGATTTGCCTCCCCTACTTTCATAGGGGATATTTTATGTTCACTTTTACCATAACAATTGAATATCTCATTACTAAGAAATTGGAGTGCATAACTGATAAATAAATAAAATCATGTTGTATTTTATAATATAAATTTCCAGCAAAACCACTATATCTACACTATTTATATTCGAATTATTGTCCTCATCTTTGTTGTTGGTATAACATTTTAACTTGTATCTTCCGGCCTTCTTCAGATGTATATCAATCTAGGTAACCTACAGGGAATTCTGAACTGAACCCTTTATTTAATCTACAGGGGTAAATTGTTCTTGTTCCACTGTCCATGTATAGGGATATCGTTCAGTTAGTACTGCTAAAGTTATCACTTGCCCTGTTTCCATTGAGTTCAAGTACACACTTGGGATTGAACTCAAAACTACTATATCACCAAATCCATGAACTAATGCTTTAATCCACTCGGCTATTGTCCTGAATATAAATTCTCAATTTGACTTCAGTATTTTTAGGTCACAAAGTTGCCATGGTAACAACTTTTCTTGACATCTTTTTCTTTATATTTTGATAATGCTCATGTGAAAGGAATGAAATGTGAAGTAGAAAATAAACATTCAACATGGTACTTGTTTCTGTCTGAATTTCTGCTTGAGGAGTTATCATTATTTACACTATTTACATTCAGACTATTGTCCTCATCTTTGTTGTTATTATAATCTGACTGCCTTCACTCTGAATTTCTGTGATGAGGAGTTATCATTATTTACACTATTTACATTCAGACTATTGTCCTCATCTTTGTTGTTATTATAATCTGACTGCTTTTCTCTGAATTTCTGGTATGAGGAGTTATCATTATTTACACTATTTATATTCAGTCTATTGTCCTCATCTTTGTTGTTATTATAATCTGACTGCCTTCTTTCTGAATTTCTGGGATGAGGAGTTATCATTATTTACACTATTTATATTCAGACTATTGTCCTCATCTTTGTTGTTATTATAATCTGACTGCCTTCACTCTGAATTTCTGTGATGAGGATTTATCACTAACCTACTCGGAAGTTTGAACTGAAACCTTTGTTTAATCTACAAGCGTTGACTGTTCTCGTTCCATTCCTCATGTTTCATAACTTTGTCTAGTTCTTATTTTTAGTACTGCTCATTTATCATTTGCCTTGTTTCCACTGATTCCAAGTAGACACTGCCTGGCCCAAGGATTGAACTCACAACTACTATGTCACAAAATCCATGAACCAATCCTCTATAGTCACAGTAATTTTGAGTTAATTTAATCTTTCTTTCAGAGAGTCAAGTTTACATTTCAGTTAGGTTCATGACAATTAAGTTTGGTTTGGTTTGTTTTATGGCATATCAACCTCAATGGATTATTTAATGCTGACAATTTTTTATTGCTGGTAATATTTTTTCCTTCAAAAATGTATGGCTAGTAATAATTTTTTCAAAAATTTATTGCTGATAATAATTTTTTTCAAAGTATTTCTGGTATTAAACATTTTTACACTTTCAAAATCTTTTGACCCCAGTTTGGGGGTTAACTATTTGCCCATAGTTGGGACTCTAATAGGTGTTATCACCTGGGAACACCAGCAATTAAGAGGTGTGTGGTTCCACGCTCCTCACAACCTCCTGATCAGAGGCCTTGGTATTGGACGTAGCTTATTGTCTTACCAAGGATGCGGATGTAGTTTATCGTTATACCCAGGATGCATGGATGTAGTTTATAATCGTACCCAGGTCAGTTTATTACAGTCACTTACACACAAATATCCATCTACTCCCACAACTATGGGATAAATAATAGGACTTGTATCTAGAAAAAACCATTATTCTCAAAAAAATTTTAATGCAATATTTACTCACAAAAAAAGAATTATTGTTACTATCCAAAATATGTTTCAGCTTTAAATAACCCCAAAAGGGTTGATAAGCTGTAAAAAATAAATAAGTCAATAAATTCAAATCTCGTATTTTTATTAATTCTAAAAAGAAAATAAATGAGAATTTCAACAACGTTTAACCTTCAACGGTGTATCAAATCAATGGTTATTCCTTTGACACTACTATTATTTATATAATTTTGACTCTCTTGGCAATGTTTATTTATAAGGTTACAAAAATATGTGAAGTTAGTACAATGTGATATTTATTATTTACTTTTTATAAGGTATATATTTATCATTTTATAAAGAAATAAACTTGAGAAGAAATCTTTTTAAAATTAAATCAAAATTATCAAAATATGTAAACCAACTACAACACAATATTTATTTTGAAAATCTTTTAAATCATTGCGAATTTTTTAAAAAAATGCCTAGAAAAATCTGTTGACAGATTAAAAACGCAATCTAATAAATAAATAATTTTTAATATTTTTGTTGTAAATTCCCAAGAACAAAGAAAATGTATAAATTCACTTTCATGTGTTTGGATTGTATTAAAATTTCTATTCATCATACTTATTATAAAACCCAGGTTGTGTGTGTGTGTGTCTGTACGTTTATATATTGGATCGGATTTCCCACATTTTTTAACCGATTTCAACAAAATTTCACAGGACTACGTAAAATTACCTTGCGATGGTTCTGACAGCACGAAAAATTGGAAAAACACAATTGTTTTGCACAAAATCAATTTGAAAGCACAATTAAAAGGCATTGCTGTTGCCAGAATGAAAGGGGAACAACTCATATCGTTATACTTATTATAAAACCCAGGTTGTTTGTGTGTGTGTGTGTGTGTTTGTTCATTTATATATGGGATCAGATTTCCTACATTTTTCAACCGATTTCAACAAAACTTCACAGGACTACGTAAAATTACCTTGCGATGGTTCTAACAGTGCCAAAAATTGGAAAAACACAATTGTTTTTGCATGAAATCAATTTGAAAACACTATTAAGAGGCATCGCTGTCGCAAGAATGAAAGGGGGACAACTCATATATACTTATTATAAAACACAGGTTGTGTGTGTGTGTGTTCGTTTATGTATGGGATCGGATTTCCTACATTTTTCAACAGATTTCAACAAAACTTCACTTTTTTTTGGCAGGTAGTATTTCTTATTGTCTTGCACACTTTTTTCTTTATTTTTACATTCAGAATGCTTTAAAAATTCCATTTACAAGACAATTGTTTATAATAAAATTCTATTCATTCGGTAGATTCATAACGATTGAAAACAATGTTTTTGTTTGAGTTGGACCAATTCGTAAAAAAAAAAAAAAAAAAAAACTAATTAAGACATGCGTGTCCGTCAACCTTAAACAATAATCTTTGTCAATTTTATTTTTCAGTCTTTATGATGATCGATACTTGATCTATCTCTTACTGTTACATCCCCGGGCAATGCTGGGCTCTACTGCTAGTCACTTTTAAAAACAATAAACATTGTTAAGGGAGTCAAAAGTGTATATAGTAATAGCGGTGTCAAGGAAATAACCATCTTTTTGACACATCATTTTTTTGATGGGGGAGCACAAAGGTTAAATATTGCCAGAATTTCTAATGTAAGCCTTGTTTAGCTTAAAAATACTGCTGTAATAAAAAAAATAACCTTCTTAATACAGAAAATCCAAATTTTCACCCTTTGTAAATTTACACACTGATGCAAGACTAACCTAAACTAAAACTAATAACTAGATAAGTACATTAGCAAGAATATACAAACCTTAACAAAACTTTGAAAGAATAGAAATTTTTCAGTCTCTCAACCAAATTTTCCTGCAAGCTTCTATGCATGGATAATATAAAAAAAGAACCAAAAACCAGTAGCAGCAGCTCAAACTAGACAGATTAGTGTTATAAACACATGTATGGTAGCACAAAAGAACAAATGAGACAATAAGTATTACTGGTGAAGTGAAAGGAAATGAAGACAAAAATTGTTAATATAAAATTCTTTATATTGCGAATACAGAGAATTCTGTAATGTAGACAAAGGAGCCAGCTTTTGAAGAAAGGGTAGAGTTGGTAAGACCTGGAATTGATGTGTTTGTCAGGTCAGTTGACTGAGGTCACAACGGTGATGTCAAGGGAGGCCTGGAATGGTTTAGTGAAGCTTGCCATTTGCCACAAATCCATCTTCGCCAATATAGAGGATGCAAGTGTGATGTCTGTGTGTGGGTGAGGTGTGGCGATTTGGAAGAGGGTGGGTCTTGAGTGGATATGTGTGTTGAGTTGGTTGACCAAGGTCATAGTAGTGATATCAAGAGCCTGCTGGGTGTTGGCAGTTGGTCGTTCTGCCCAAGTCTTTTATGATTGGCTTTCTTAAAAGCAAATTGTAGAGGCTCTTAAGTTTATCTTTTACTCATGTCTTTTTCTCTGGTGGCAACATTCATAATTGGCTTATTTTATTTTTTTTTATATTTTTGAAGAGATTTGTTTTGTGATCCAGATGTGTTGCTCAGAGGCCCTGCGCAAAGGACAAATTTTTAATTCAGAATTTTTTTTTTTTTTGTGTTCACATCCAGCCAACTTGTAGAATGAATGAGAAAAAGATCTAATTTGAAGCGGAGTGTAACACTAGCCAAAGAAAAAGATGGATGAAAGGGATCTCTGCAAATGACTGGCACATATTTCATTAGAATTTTTCAGCCATTTATAGCAAGTAGGTGCTACAGATTTGTAATGGACGAGGTCACTGTTGATTACCAATTTGTGGTTAGAGGAGTTACGAATTTCTGCCGATGAGATGAAGACTCTCAAAAGAAATGAATTCAATGCATGAAGAAGTTTTATACTTATTTATATAAAGAACATAATTCAAAAAGGAGAAAATAATATTTACACCTAGTAGCGTGCAGGTGGGGTGGGAGCAAAGGATGCAACATTCCTGTGCCTCCATATCAGGAGAGCATCCAATCAAAGAGTAAAATAAAAATTTAGTTTTTGAAATTTGAAATAAATTGTTTATTTCATGTTCTATCTGTTTTTACATATTTAAAATGTCTTCTTTTCTCACATTTCTCAGTACTGGGCCCTATAGGACACCCTACTTGAGTCTTAAGGGGCATACAATCACAGAGTTGGCCCCAGGCATCACCAAACCACTGATTTACACACATCCTTCCTCTCTCTCCCTCCCTTCCTTCCTTCCTTCCTTCCTCTCTCCCTCCCTCCCTCCCTCCCTCCCTTCCCCTCTCCCTCCCTCTCTTCCTTCCTTCCTTCCTTCCTTCCTCTCTCCCTTCCTTCCTTCCTTCCTTCCTTCCTTCCTTCCTTCCTTCCTCTCTCTCTCTCTTCCTTCCTTCCTTCCTTCCTTCCTTCCTTCCTTCCTTCCTTCCTTCCTTCCTTCCTTCCTCCCTTCCTTCCTTCCTTCCTTCCTTCCTTACATGCCATGTGTGATGTGTGCTTGGGCATTCATGACTCTTTTCAATTTGTGGCTGACATGACAGAAGAATTCTCACAATAGGTTGCCATTACTTTCTGCAGTAGACTGTTTGCCGATCAAGTCTATAGGACCAAGTCTGTCCTGTTGTTTAACCCATAGCTGGGAGGAGGAGAGATAGATTCATACCTTTCCCAAAACTATTTGTACACACAAATAGCTTTGGGAAAGGTATGAATCTATCTCTCCAAATAAATGGAATTCAAATTTGTCTCTCTGATTTCTTATTCCTAGCTGTTATCTATCATACCACTTGCACATCCAAGCTTACAGCACCTGATATTCTGAAGCAGTCATCCACCTAGGTAATGACCAGTCTCAACGTTGCTTAACTTCAGTGATCAGACAAGAACTGGTGTTTCAACATGATATAGTTATAATTATTTATACATATACAGATAGTTAAAAAAAAAAAAGGAAATAAAATATTTATGTGTTTAGCAATCGTATGTGCATTATGTGAACCACGTACTTGGGTTGAATTTAGATAGTTGGCTATTGGACAACAAATACCTATTTATAGTATATATTTAGAAGAAATTATTAACAATACCTACTCATAGTAAAATCACTAAAAATACCTATCTATAGTATATATTTAGAAGAAATTATTAACAATACCTACTCATAGTAAAATCACTAAAAATACCTATCTATAGTATATATTTAGAAGAAATTATTAACAATACCTACTCATAGTAAAATCACTAAAAATACCTATCTATAGTATATATTTAGAAGAAATTATTAACAATACCTACTCATAGTAAAATCACTAAAAATACCTATCTATAGTATATATTTAGAAGAAATTATTAACAATACCTACTCATAGTAAAATCACTAAAAATACGTATCTATAGTATATATTTAGAAGAAATTATTAACAATACTTATTTATAGTAAAATCACTAAAAATACGTATCTATAGTATATATTTAGAAGAAATTATTAACAATACCTATTCATAGTAAAATCACCAAAAATACCTATCTATAGTATATATTTAGAAGAAATTATTAACAATACCTATTTATAGTAAAATCACTAAAAATACGTATCTATAGTATATATTTAGAAGAAATTATTAACAATACCTACTCATAGTAAAATCACTAAAAATACCTATCTATAGTATATATTTAGAAGAAATTATTAACAATACTTATTTATAGTAAAATCACTAAAAATACATATCTATAGTATATATTTAGAAGAAATTATTAACAATACCTATTCATAGTAAAATCACCAAAAATACCTATCTATAGTATATATTTAGTTGAAGCAATAAAATTGTGTTCAAAATATTTAGATTTCAGCAGTAAATAATTAAAGGAAGTAAAACTCTGAAACTTCTTCTTCCTTCTAAAGTTTTTTCTTTCACTTTCACTTTCACTTCCAGTAGCCCCTTATGTCTTAGTGGTGTTATTGCCTTGCTTGGGGTGAATAGATTAAAAAAATACATATAAAATATTATTTACAATGTTCAGACTGTTATCCGCATCTTTGTTGCCATATTCACAATGTTTCAGCAGTTGTACGCTCTGACCTTCCTCAGGTGATTGGAATTTCAAACCGAACCCTTTATTTCATTTACCAGGTTAAATTGTTCTAATTCCACGTGCCATGCCTCTTCTGGATATCTCAGTATCAGTTACTTTGCTTTAACTCAACGCTCCAATTTTTTGTTCCCCCTCATCTGTGTCCAGATATTGAACTTACAACTCTTTGGGTCAAGTCACTAGATTACTTCAACCAATGCTTTTATCCACTGGGCCAAGAGTCCTTGAAGGGAAATAACTCATACTTAGATACCTGAAAAAGGCATGACAAATGGAACGAGATCAGTCTACCATGGTAGACATTATTGAAGGGGTCAGTTTGAAATTCCAATCACCTGAAGAAGGCCAGAGCGTTTGATGGACGAAACATTGTGAACATGGCAACAAAGATGAAGATAACAGTCTGAACATTGTAAATAGTGTAAATAATTACAATACCTCATCTCAGAAATATAGACAGATCCTGAAGTAGGCCAGAATGTACAACAACCAAAACGTTGTGAATATGGCAACAAAGATGAGGATAACAGTTAGAACATTGTAAATAGTGTAAATAATTACAATACCTCATCTCAGAAATATAGGCAAATCCTGAAGTAGGCCAGAATGTACAACAGGCAAAACGTTGTGAATATGGCAACAAAGATGAAGATAACAGTCTGAACATTATAAATAGTGTAATTAATTACAATACCTCATCTCAGAAATATAGACAGATCCTGAAGTAGGCCAGAATGTACAACAGGCAAAACGTTGTGAATATGACAACAAAGATGAAGATAACAGTCTGAACATTATAAATAGTGTAATTAATTACAATACCTCATCTCAGAAATATAGACAGATCCTGAAGTAGGCCAGAATGTACAACAGGCAAAACGTTGTGAATATGGCAACAAAGATGAGGATAGCAGTCTGAACATTATAAATAGTGTAAATAATTAGAATACCTCATCTCAGAAATATAGACAGATCCTGAAGTAAGCCAGAATGTACAACACCCAAAACGTTGTGAATATGGCAACAAAGATGAGGATAACAGTCTGAACATTGTAAGTAGTGTAAATAATTAGAATATCTCATCTCAGAAATATAGACAGATCCTGAAGTAGGCCAGAATGTACAACAGCCAAAACGTTGTGAATATTGCAACAAAGATGAGGATAACAGTCTGAACATTGTAAATAATGTAAATAATTAGAATACCTCATCTCAGAAATATAGACAGATCCTGAATTAGGCCAGAATGTACAACATCCAAAATGTTGTGAACATGGCAACAAAGATGAGGATAACAGTCTGAACATTGTAAATAGTGTAAATAATTAGAATACCTCATCTCAGAAATATAGACATCTCAGAAATATAAACAAAATATTATTGTAAATAAAAAACTCTTTCTGCTTCAATGTCGCATGAAGAGATCTTTTTTTTATTGTGTACTTAAAGAACTTTTAATTGATAATTTTTTTGCATGTGGGAAAATCCCCAAAGTTTCATTGATTGTTTTTTTACAGCTTATCAACCTTTTAGAGGTGTGTGTTAATATATATATATATGTGTGTGTGTGTGTGTGTATCTGTCTATATTTCTGAGACGAGGTATTATGTACACTATTTACAGTATATAAATAGTAAATAGTATATATATATATATATATATATATATAGAGAGAGAGAGAGAGAGAGACAGAGAGAGAGAGAGAGACAGACAGACAGATAGATAGATAGATAGATAGATAGATAGATAGATAGATAGATAGATAGATAATGAAAAGATCAAGAGAGATAATGAATAGATTGAGATAGGGAGATAATGAAGATAAATAGATAGATAGATAGATAGATAGATAGATAGATAGATTATGAACAGACCAAGATAGATAATGAATAGATTGAGATAGATGGATAGATAGATAGATAGATAGATAATGAACAGACCAAGATAGATAGATAATGAACAGAGATAGATAGATAATGAACAGAGATAGATAGATAGATAGATAGATAGATAGATAGATAGATAGATAGATAGATAGATAGATAGATAGATATGTTGGTGGATCAATTAAATTCATAGAAAATGTGTAATCAGCTAACTGTGAACTGAATTAATTAATTTAAAAACCTTTGAAAAATTCATAAGCTTGGAAATTGTGTTGCACATGAATTTTGGGAAAGAACTGTTGGTTAGCTTTTAAACATTTGTTAGATCCTCCTGCTCAACAACATCATTTTTGGACAAAATCTGTCATCATGACAAAAAATCTATGACAAGAACATAAAACAAAGAAAAACATGATTATAACAGCTGTCAATATTTCAGCCTAAACAGATTCTCACGAGTAAAAAAAAAGATAAAAAAGAAAGTTCTCTGTACTCAATGGAATTAAAAGAGAATTCTTTATTATGACTTGCTGCCCCCAAAACAAATTATTAAAGTCTACAACTGTCTCTTTTAAATGACTGTTTTGTTTCTTGGCTTAGCTTCACGATTGAAAATCTAAGAAAGGGGCTGTCTTCTTCTGCTGAAAGCTTAATGGTGGCTGACCACTCTAGTGTAGGATAGGCAGATCCGGCCATAGCAGTTGCAGGGGAAGGTCAGGTCCAGATTCGGTGTTGTGGTGACATGGTTGACACAGGTTTTTTCTCCTTTTCCTACTGTCCATTAGGTCAGTCATGTATTCATTCTCTGAGGAGCAGACAGCTCAAATTTAAATGATACATTGGAAAAGAAAAGTAGATGAAGACACAATATTTTTTAATGAGTGACATTTTTGACCAGTAATCAAAACCAGATTGCTTAAATTTTGTGCAAGAATTAGAACTCAAGTTGCTTAAATTCAATGTAAAATTCAGTGGTTCAGGTTTTTATATTAAAAATCCAAATGTCCAAATTCTAAACAATTTGGATGTTTAGATTAAAATAAAAACAAAGAAAATAGGGTTAAGCCTGTTAATTAAATCATTTGTATTTACAAACATATGTACATGAATTCAAGAGTTGAAAATAAGTAAAAATAGCCTTTAGATGCATTAAAGTCTTTGGATAGTTGGTTCACAGAAATCACTGTGGTTTAGACAAGATTTTTAGTCACTGGTCTATAATAAAAAGCTACGATTGAGAAAAGACTTTTAAATAGTTGATACAAGGAAAAAACTGTATTTTAGAAAAGACTTTTAAATAGTTGGTACACATAAATTACCTGTGGTTGAAAAAAGACTTTTAAATAGTTGGTAGACATAAATTACCTGTAGTTGAAAAAAAGACTTTTAAATAGTTGGTACACATAAATTATCTGTAGTTGAAAAAAAGACTTTTAAATAGTTGGTACACATAAATTACCTATGATTGAAAAAAGACTTTTAAATAGTTGGTACACATAAATTATCTGTGGTTGAAAAAAAGACTTTTAAATAGTTGATACACATAAATTACCTATGATTGAAAAAAGACTTTTAAATAGTTGGTACACATAAATTATCTGTGGTTGAAAAAAAGACTTTTAAATAGTTGGTAAACAAAAAAAAATCTGTGATTGAAAAAAGACTTATCATTAGCGAAGATTCACTGACCATCTTTGTTGTTGTTGGAGATGATTTGTTTAAAGTCCCCAACTTATAATCACCAGTGAAGATTCACTGGCCATACAAGCTGTTGTTGTTGTATCTGGTTAATTTAAATGGCCTGAAGACAGCCACAACTCTGATCTTTAAAAGTCAAAATCTGTGGATTTTTTATAAGAAAATTTTCCCAAAAGTAGGCCTGAGAAAAATAGGGTTTTAGCTTTCTCTGAATGATCAAATATTTCACATGGCAATGTTGTTGGAGTTAGCTCCTCCTTGGCTCCTTAAACCGGAAGAGAACAGGTCATTTCGACCTTTATCTTTCGGTTGTGCTCCCTACACGCTGTTAACCCGAGGCTAGCAAATTACCTTTTCAGTTTAGTTATATTACAAACATAGTTGTAATATACTTCTAGGCATTTTTAGGCCTTGGTTTTCTTTTAGTTAAGCTCTACTCATTTTATAGATAGACTTTACTGTGTTAGCTTACCAATTCTATTGCTAGTCTCCCTTACCACAAGACAGTGACTTCTCACTAAATTTAGGGTCGGCGATCGCCAGGACGTCAATCACCGGACTGTGTATTAAGTTACGCCCATTTCTTTTTGTCTTCCAACTTGACGATAGTTGGAAACTTTGTTTTCTCTCTCTACTTCGCTTCTTACTTCTGGCTCCTTGCCAATTCTCGGCATTCCATCCCTACTGGCTGTCTGCACGTCATCCATAACCTTTCCCGTACACTACGTTTGTAATTATTACGGGAGGTTACTAATATCGGACCCGACCGGCAGACACGCAACGCCTGCACTGGACTTTTTGACATGCCCGAACAACATCGCAACGCCAGCTCCTCTTTCCTTCCCAACACGTCAAGTTGGCATCCCGACAACGACCGACATCAACCTCAAACTACAATGACCAGCAGCGATTATCTGCAACGACCAACAGCGATCTGCATGACCAGCAGCGATCACCAGTAACAACCAACCTCGACCATCAATGCCTGCACCAGAACATATGCATCTCTACCATTCCGACCACCTTTATTCCTTTATTACTTTTCTAGAATAAATTAGCTTATATCCTCGTTCTGTCGTCTATGTTGTTTCATCTTGTCAGATTTAACGTCTTCGAAATTGTTAGCGGGTCTCTTGTGACCTCATCACCCTCTTGTGATATCTGGGCGCTTGAGGGGTCCGCTACAATGTTAATTTCCAACGAAAAGACATTTTGATTTAAACAGTGTTGTGGAATCTTTTTGGCTTGTTTGGAAATATTGTTTGTTACCTGATGGAAAATAAAGTTTGGGTGTGTTATCAGCATGACGGATACTAACCTCCAGGAGAGCAACTCGTTGCGTCTTCTCAGGCTATTAGGTTGGTGCAAAAATAATGACGTAATAATGTTGTTTTTTGACGTATTTTTTAACGTCAAGAAACGACATTATTACGTCATTATTTTTGCACCAACCTAATAAAATTCTGAAATATGAAATTTTGAAAGTGAAAAGATTATATTGATTCCATTGCTAAGATTGCTGCTAAGAAAGTTGGTTCACAGTGTCATGCTAGACAATTTTTCTCTCCAAAATCTATCTTACATATTTATAAGTCTACCATTCACCCATGCTTTGAATATTGCTGCCACATATGGTCCAGTGCTTCTGCTATATATTTAGAGATTCTTGATAAAATCCAAAGAAGAATCAGCAACATTATTGGTCCCAACCTGTCATCTTGGTGTCAGTCACTTTCTCAACACCATAATGTAGCTTCCTTGAGCTGTTTATATAAATACTTTCATGTTAATTATTCAGATAAACTCTTTACTATGCGACTTAGACTTTATGAATTTAAGTGCTGTATTAGATTGGTTGCAAGGTTGAACTATATTTTATGTTTGAATTGGCTAAATGTAACCATAATTCTATGGTAGCAGTTTCTTTTCTCGCACTTCTCACTTGTGGAACTCTCTTCTGGCTACACGCTTTTCAACCAACTTTGATCTTCAAACAGTCAATCACTATCTACTGTTTTCTTGATTACTCATATATTGTTCTCACTCCTTAATAATGCTTCTCTTTTTTCTTGTTCTTTCATACTATTTAAGCACTTGTATCTTAGTGGCTTTACTGCCTTGCTTGGGGTGAAATGATTAAAAAAAAAATGATATGGCTATGTAATTGTGTTGGAAATAGGGCCTTTTCTCTGTATAACTAAATTGGTAGAATTCTTAATTCTTAGTCTAAAAGTATGTATTTAGTAACTCTTTTTGTTTAATTTTACATGTCTTTTCTATTTTTTGCATTTTTTGTGGGGTGGGGGGTGGCATGGCTGCATGCACGATCTTTTTTATTGTCATGACATATGTACCTGTGTGTGTGTCTGTGTATAAAAATTAAGATATAATCATATATTAAAGGAGCACCTCGAGGTGCTGTAATGGTTAGCAAGCTTGGCTTGCTAGAACATTTACAACTGTGTAGTGAGTTATATCCTCACTGGGTACCCCCTAATTTCGGCCCTATGCCACATCTAAGCTACGCTTGGAAAATCACTATAATTATATATTAAATAAATGAAGCCTATCTGCAAAAAGACAATAGGAATAAAGATGAAAGGAAAACTTTTCTTTACCAATATATTTTGTTAAATATAAATATATATATACAAATATATATAAACATATAAGAAAATAAAAATCCAGCAACAACAACAACAACACTATTTACATTGTTTAGACTGTTGTCCTCATCTTTATTGTCATATTCACCAAGTTTCAACCAATTTATGCTCTGGCCTTTCTTCAGTTGATATATGTTAGAATTTTGACATGAACCCTCTATTTAGTCCACTGAGGTAGACTGTTCTTGTTCCACATGCCATGCCTTTTCTGGATATCTCAGTTTCAGTTATTTCCCTTCAGTAACTTAACTCTCCAATTTTTTGTTCACTTCTGCTGTGGCCAAGTATTGAACTCACAACTCTTTGGGTCAAGTCACTGCATTACTTTGATCAACACTTTTATCCACAGTGCTATGTGTCCTTGAACAATAACAACATTTATTCACTTTCATTTATTAGACATTAAATCACATCAATTAGCATCTTCCATAGTTTACCTTGATTTCAGTTGGCCTTAAGCCGATACCCATATTTGAAGAGCTTCACATATGGGTATTCCCTAAAAATAATGTTTGAAGTAATAAAAAATATATCTAATTAAAAAATAAGAAATCCATTAATTCTTTAGAAATTGTTTTGTTTACTTTTTGAATACAAAAGTTAGCTAATATGCCTTTTGAGAAAATCTGGATGAGTGTGCTTTAAAGGCCAATAGAACCTTGCTTGATTGAGAGCAGTTAAAGAATGCTGGATCAGATGGTGGTTTCTCCTGCAAAGGGGGACTTGGGTTTGAATCCTGCTGAAGGGCACATTTTATTTAATAAGTTTTCTCAAGTATGCAGGCTGGTAGACGAAATGAATACCATTTAAAATAAAACAGTATCTACTCAAATATGGGTATTTACCAAGAAAAAAAATATATACAGGGTACAGCAGAAATACCTCCCACATTTTGAAGGTTAACAAAAAGACCAAAGTAACTGCCATTAAAAAATTATTTCACTGTTGTTTAAACAAAGGTCTACAGTTATTCATTTGTTTTTTAAAGTGACATCCTCTACACGGTAGCCTTTATTTGCCATAAACTGTTGTAGACCATTTCTTAAGTTTTCCAATTAAATTAAGAAAATTAAACGTTCAACAACAACAATAAAAACATTTATTCACTTTATTCGTTTATTATGCATTAAATTACATCACTTAGCATCCTCTATGATTTACGTTGACTTACACACTTTCCTCTACTTTACTTCTGTTTATAAATACATGTTACAAAATAAAATCCTTACATTTACTTTAATAAAGTCTCTCTGGGGAGGAAAAGCATTGGTAAAGAAAAGTTTACCTTCTGTCTATATATATATATATGGTTTAAAAACAACCCTATCCCTACCTTCCATTTCTAATTTAGATACCACCTCCTCTGTCACCTTATATCAATCTCAAACTATCCCTCGAAAACTTGTATTAAAAAATAAAAGAAAAAAAATTCCTTTGTAACTAGAGATGTGACCTGATGAACCAGGAAAAATATTTTTTCTGGGGAAATAACTTATAGTCATGGAACCTTAAGGTTGTCTCTTTCTTAATTATTTAATTTTATATATATATATATATATATATATATATATATATATATAATAAAAAGGCTTAAACACTAATATTCCATGGTCATAATTTATTCCATTGGAATCGTAAATACGATCCAATTCATCAGACCTACAAATTCAAAAAGAAAACGAAAAAGAACAACTCCGGAAATAAAAATAGAATTTAGAGAGAGTGAATATGAGAGTGTGGGACGAATGTTAGTTCTAAAGAGAGGGGTAACATACGAGAGAATTTGGGAGATTAAAACTTAACAGAGAGGGTTTTTTTACAACTAGGTGTGAGTGGAAGGGGGAAAATGAATGTTGTCGGATGTCAAATACATTAAAGATACATTTCGTGGTGACATACACATACCATGGACGATCTGATGTTAAAGATCAGAAAAAGAAGGAGGGAGAGGTAAGGAAAGAAGTGGTGGGGGAGAAAGATGGGGCGGGTGAAATTAAAATTGAAAGGGACGCTGTGTAATTGAGAAAATATGTAAAATATGTATATTTACCACTAATATTATCTATATATATGTATATATGTAAATATGTATATTTACCACTAATATTATCTATATATATATATATATATATATATAAACAAATGTTTAGAGGTACAAAATTTATATATAATTTTAAAAACAAGGAATGTATTGATTTTAATTTTAAAAGTCTCTAAGGCCCTTTCAACCAACATCTCATCAGGAGGTAATCGTTGGATAATTAATTAATGAAAAGAATAGTAACGACAATAAAGAGCAAAAAAGGGGGAACACGTTAAAATAACAAACAAGTGTATATACTTGTAACGAGGGAAGGGGAAATAACGTGTAAATAAATAAGTGAGGGACAGTTAAAATAAAGTATCCCCCAACAGATTAAGAGACTTTACAAATTCCTTCTGCCGGCAGAGAGAAGGTTTCCTTAATCCTATACAGACCGATTCCAAAATCTTCAAATGATTGTTGGAATCGGCTGTATGAATAATTTTAAACCACTCTTATATATATATATATATATATATATATATGTTGTTCACCAATTCAAGTCCCAAGAGCTACTCATGGTAGAGGGTTGTTAAATGAGGCTATTGTATGAATGTAAGAAGAGGAGTTAAGAATACCAGATTATGAGGATATCAGAGGAAAGATAAAGCAATGGTTCTCAGGATTAATTTGTTATCGAGTTTATCTCTGATTCTGTGATTCTAATGATAGGCCCTGCTGGGACACATTAGTTTCACCAAATCACTGACAACTGATTCTGTCTTTCCACTTTCCAGTGCATGGTGTTCACAAATAGCTTCCAAAACCTTAACCTATGAAGTCAAGCCTTTTTTGGTTGTTCCAACTCAGCGCAAGGCTCACTTGAGCATAACTATTATAACAATGCTTATCCAAGAAAAACAAAACAGACATACCATAAACATATCATCTGGTTCACACTCCACTTCAGTCTTTTGAACAGGATTAGAGGTTTATCATTTGTTGCTAGTTTCTTGTAGCCTACTTCAACTCTCTACTTCTAACGCTTCTGCCTGAACTCTGAAATTTCTTCACTATTTTTTTTTTTCTCCACCTCCAATAGGAATAGATAGGTTCTCCTATCATCTGGTTCGTACTCGTTCCCTATGGTCTTTTGATCAGGAGTAGAGGTTTATCCCTTGTTTACTGTTTAGGATTGGGTTCCCAGTTCCTTCTAAAGTCTACTTCAACTCTATACTTCTAATGTCTCCATTGTCTGGATCACAGTCTTGATCTTTTGAACAGGAGTAGAATTTTGTCCCTTGTTTCCAGTTTAGGATTGAGATCCCGGTTCCTTCTAAAGTCTGCTTCAACTCTATACTTCTAATGTCTCAATTGTCTGGATCACAGTTCTTCCTGCTGTTTTGAACAGGAGTAGCAGTTTATCCCTTGTTTCCTGTTTAGGATTGGCTTTCCAGGTTCTTCTGAAGCCTGCTTCAACGTTATACTTCTAACATCTCTGCTTGAACTCTGAAATGTTATTCACTTATTAAATCTTGACCTCTGCATATCTAGAATTAGCTGTTATCTTTCCTACCTCAAGAACTTCACTTTTTGCCCTTTCTCATGCTAATACAACTCCATGCAGTAGTCCTCTACTTTGAGTGGCTCTCAATTGGGTAAAAAAAATGAATAAACCTTCCAACAAGAAAGTAAATACAAATTTTTCTTTGGTTGCACCAACTCAGTGACTGGTAGCACTATCCACAGGTAAATTTTTATGGATGGATTAGAATTCATGCATTTTCCCTGACCGTAACCTAGGTTTATGGTCACATCACATTGAAACACTAGTTTCTGTATGATCACCAAGGCTAAGCAACATCAAGCCTGGTCAGTACCTAGATGGGTAACCACTTGGAGATGCTAGCTGCTGTAAGCTTGGATGTGTGGGTGGTGTAAAGGATAATGGCTTGGAATTGTTAATCAAAAAGCCAAGTTTCAAATCGGTTCGTTATATTCACTTACGCACAAATACCCTTGGGAAAGGTATGTGTTGTGGCCTTGTTAGGGCCAGGAATAAAGCCATAAAGAGATGAATTGAGTTAAACAAATATATCAACAGAAACAATAATACAAACATATACAAACGAGAGTGTTACAGCAAGAATGTTCGACCCGACTGTCAGAGCTGACTGCTGGAAACTTTCATCTCCTAAAGGCAGTACCTGCTCCTTTTTTTTAGCTGGGAGAGTCCATGCATGCATGGGTAAATTACCATAACAGTGTGAATCCACTTCTCCTCCTAGCTATGGAGTAATTAGTAAGAGTTGTATCACTAAACCATTATTATTTAAAAAAAATTCTTACTATCTAAAAATATTTTCTGGCTTTAAATAATAGGCAAAGGGTTGATAAGCCATAAAAAACAAATCAATCAATCATGACTGTAAAATACCTGGTAGGACTCAGTCAGTTATGTGCCATGTGTGATACACGCTTAGGCGATCATGTATCTTTTGATACATGACTGACGAGGGAGATTTTTTTCCCGCAGTAGGTTGCCATGAATTTCTGCGGTAGACCAAGGCTATAGGACCCAGTCTGTTCTGCTATTTACCCATAGCTGGGGGGAGAAGAAGAGGATTCATACCTTTCCCAAGCGTATTAGCACATAAGTCAATGTAATGGATTTGATTGGAATTCAAACTCGGCTCTACCGATTCCTCAATCCATGCTGCTATCCATTACTCCACCTTTCCTTCTGGTAGGACTACATTCTCAAAAGCCTTTGTTTAACGTTAACGGTACAGGTAAGCTCCTTTAGACTGCCTTCTGTAGCCTAGATTCTTTCTGTTGCTATGAAGAAAGGTCAAAGATTATCTGCATTCTTGTCTAAAGATATGTTATGGTGGAAGTGTGGATAATTTTTTACTTTTCCTCGTACATAAACGGCAAAATATCATTCACTATGTGTGAGCCGCTTAAAATCTACAAATACACAGAAATGAATAATTAACAATGCTCTTATTTTTTCCTCTCTCTAATTTACGTTCATCTTCATTTGCACATGTTTACATTTGCTGAAGTATTGCTTTGACACTGTTATCCATTTTATCTGATATGTTCTTGTGGGGATATTGTATGGCCCCAATTCAACCTGTACATTTTTTTACTTTACAAATGTGTCAGTAAACGAAAAGCAAACAAGAAACAGCACAAAAATTCTTTTTATAATAACAAACAATCTTCAATTTACAAAGCAATCAAGTGTGTGATTTTAATATAAGAGTTGTAATTAATACCAGGAGCTATTCACCTTTAACTGTTATTTGAATTACCATAATTTCTCAAAAATAATTTGCATTTTTTTACTGTAAATTACAGGTGATAATAGGGGTGTGTATTATAAATAGGTTTAAACAAAAATATTTTTTTCGTTACTGATTTATAATAATAAATACGTACTTGTTGTTCTAAAATAAGAAAGCTATTATCCTAATTTTCATTTTAAATCTAACAATAATAATTGTAACATGTTTTTGTCAATACATTTATTTATCCAGTAACAGCATTTTTTATTTGGCAAAAAAATAAAAAAATCTATAAAAAGGCCAATTTCGAAGCAAAGAGGATATCAAGCTAACAATTTATTGAGACTTTAATTTTCATCATCATCATCATCACTTACTATTATAGAATGAATATCTAAATTGTCATTAAACAAATTATCAATCAGAATATTATCTTCAGTCGCTCAAGTTTTGACCGACTGTTCGGTCGAACTCTCTACCTTCAGGCGGGGAGGAACCCGAGGGAGGCTACGCCGAAGGGCGGATACTCTTTCGGGAAGGTAAACCGACCCTGAACCCGTTTTTATGGGCATAT
This sequence comes from Acanthosepion lycidas, assembly GCA_963932145.1. Taxonomy (NCBI): domain Eukaryota; kingdom Metazoa; phylum Mollusca; class Cephalopoda; order Sepiida; family Sepiidae; genus Acanthosepion; species Acanthosepion lycidas. The sequence continues at coordinate 52,576,565 of OZ010600.1, read as the reverse complement.
TTTTGGCTGAGCACACGGGCTCGGAGATCCCAAGTTAAAAAGGCCTTGTGCCACATGACGCCCTCGTGGTGTTGGGGGGGGGGGTGACTGAATATCATCAGAATATTATCTTCATCGTGTTCAAAATTATCTTCAGCTTCTTCATTCTCTTGCCAAAGTATTTCAGAGCTATTTGCAGCTGTCGTGAGGCAACACTTCTTGAAACCTCTCTTTATAACGTCCTCACTGATGGAATCTCAAGATTCCTGGATCCATTTTAAAATAATTCCAACTCTGGTTTTTCCTGTTGCCAACATCAGTAAAACTGGGAACACCAGAAAACATCCGGTCATTCCATTTTTTATGCTTCCTCATATTTTAGCCCCTTAGTTTCAATTTTATTCCTAATGTCAAGGTTGACAAAATGTCTTTGTAATTATTTATTTATTTATTTTTTTGACAAAATTTATAGTTGCGTATTATACATAGGGATAGATATATTTCTTAATTTTTGGATCATTCGATAGGGTGCATATTATTTATGGGGGTGTATTATTTTTGAGAAATTACGTTAGTTAAGAAGACTTTAAGGAAGGTATATTTTTTTATCTGGATTCACAGAAGTTTCTGTTGCTTGTAGTTGATGAGTTAAGAGATGTTCAGTGCTCGTACATACATGCGTGTGCACATGTATGTGTGTATGCAGGTGTGTGTGTTTGTTTTGTGTACAGGTGTGTGTGTGTGCAGGTGTGTGTGTCATAGCATCTTCCTAGGGACAGATGTAAACTCCTCACTGAACTACATATTTGTGGTTCTGAGAACAACAGAAGAAAGAAGAGAAAGAGTTGAAAATGTCATTTGATTTTTATAATGTTGTATGTCACATGATAGGCTTGAAACATATAGACAGATTTTGGGGAGAATTGTATTTTCGTTTAGGTCAGAAACTAGGTCGATACAATTTGGACGTAGTGGAAAACATGATATTAGTATTAATTAACCAATCAGGAGTCAGAGAAATATCAAGGCTCTGTGATCCACTTTTTGCACAAAATTGAACAAGTTATTTTTAGCTATTTGAAATGATGTAGAATTAAAATTCTACATTCTTATTTTTTCCTCTCTCCAATTGTCTGATTGGTACCATATATGTTTCAGTTGTGTTCATTATCTATTAATTCTTTGTTTATATAAGATATTTGTTGATTTTAATTGGCATACATAGTGAATGAGGCTTTGCTCTTTATGTAGCAACAAAAGGGAAGAAACATAGCTTATGTAGGGAGCAAGCCCAGGGTAAAGGAGCTACCGTAGTCAGGCACGAATGAAAACAAAAGTATAGTATCTAAAAGTTTGTGTTAGATATTTTACATTCAGTGGTTTTTCTCACCATTTTGGTGTAGCTTTGCACAAAAAAGATATGAAAACCATTCATTTGTGATAAAATATGTCCAAGATAATGCCCAGTATTGCAAAATTTGACAATATTGATTATGGCGGCATAGCTAGAGTCTGTGCCACCTAGGGCAGCCCTTGAGTTTCCTGGCCTCTACAAAAAATACATATTGCACTCTTAAAGTTAAATATGTTGGTGACTTCAAATGAAATATCTCCAACAACAACAGCTCAGATGGTCAGTGAATCTTCATTGACAAAAAAGTCTTATCTCAAACACTGCTTTATTACTGGGAGCCAACTACTAAAAGTATTTTTTTAAACCACAGATTTTTCTGTAAACCAACTACCCAAAGACTTTAACACAACTAAATATTATTTTTACTCCCTTTTGCCTCTTTTGAATTAGTGGTGAGTACAAAATAATAATAACTCCCTTTACTCACCCACTTCAAATTTGGGCGAGCTGAGGAAAAAGACAGAAAGAAATTTATGCGCCTATGTGAAATTTTCTTTGAACCAATGAAAACTTTGACTTCACATTATTGGCCAATGTGCTGAGGAAAAGACAAAAATAAACTTGCCAGCCTATGTGAAATTTTCATTGGACCAATGAAAACCTTGTTTTCACAGGAATTAGCCATTGAGCCTACAAAAAGAAAGAAAAGGAAATAGCAAGCCTATGCAAAATACTTTTTGATATAAAATTAAGAAAAAAACTTAAATAAACAAGAGAAGAGTATCCGAACTCATGTGAAAAGTTTCATTTCTTTTCACATATCCAGATTTTTGACATTGTGAAATTACTTGCTGATTATATTATTGGCCTTAACCAAGTACTTGGGACTTTAAAGAACTTTATTTCAACAATCCAAGAATGCTAAGTATTTCAAACTCTCTCCCTTCATCTACTTTTAAATGTATACAAACTGTACATTGCTTCTGTGAGCAACAAACTCTTTCACCTTTGTTTTAAACATTTTTTAATATTATTTTGTGTCAGATGATTTAATCTGTTGCATGAACATTTCTTCTTCATGACAATTCACTGAAACTACAGACTTTAAAAATTTCTAATTTATTTTCCTGAAATGAGCTACTGACATAAATTCAAGCATGTAAATTCCTTATTTTGTTTTGTTAAAATTACCCATGTGTTTCCTCATTGTTATCTGCCTCCATTCAGCTTCTTGGAGTGGGTAAATCAATTGTTCATTTTAAATTAACCCCAAAGTCCCATGCCGCTATAAATTCATGTACATACATTTGTAAATACAAATGATTTATTTAACAGGCATATCCATGTTTTTTTTTAACTTTTATTTTATTATCGTTCGGAATTTGGACGTTCGGATTTTTAATATGAAAAAAAAAATGGACAACAGAAGTTCCCATATTTTTCTTTTATCACCAATCATTAAAAAGTTTGTCATACTTATAAATTGCTCATTGTATTTTTTTTACATTCAGTTATAATTCATATGCCGAGAGCGCATATCTTCACTTTAATATATTTATTTATATTTAAAAAAAAATAGAAGCATTTTTTTTATAAATTAAGGATTAAAGATGAGAAAAATATGAGCTCTTTTTTTTGTTGCTCTAGTATAATAATTTTGGCAACAACTGATACCAAGTGAGAATTAAGAGTGCCATCAATGCAGAGTTATCTAACCTTGGTTCTTATTGTTTCCACTAGGCTAGCCTCAGTTTAGATCGCCAGGTGTCGTCGTACCAACAAGATGGCGCAAGCGGTGAGGCAGCAACTTAACCAGTTGGCTAGTATGTCTCATTCTGGGACTTCTCATAAAGATGTCACAGAACGGTAAGATTATATCTGTACCTACCAAGCGTGTTTAAGTCCTTAACGTAAAAGTTGGCGACGACTATTGCCTGTATATCATTTCCTTTCTTTCACCCTCTCCAGAGATTAAAAAAAAAATAACTTTGTTTTTTTTTTTTTTTCTCTGGTGGATGTGAGTTTATTTTATTTTTATTGGTATTTAATTTTTAATGTATATCAATTATGTTTTAAATTAAATCCTCTATTTTTTTTTGAAATTATTTGAATAATTTGTTATCGACACTATACGACTAATGGGTTAGTTATTTATTTGTAAACCGTATTTTATATAACAAAAATAAAATAAATAATTTTGCCAAAACATACAAACTATTGAAGTCGAGTTGAAGTCGAGTTTTTAAGCTCAAACGTTTTTCACTCGTTTTTTTTTCTTTTAAGAAAAAAAAAAAAGAAAATGAAGATTCTTTTATTTTTATATATTTATTTAAAAAACTAAGTAAATAAAAAACCGGTTTGGACATTAATTTTTCTTTCCAAATTTTAATGTTTCTTTCTTAAAAAAAAAAATATAATTTTTTTCTTTCTCTAAGTCTAAGACTTAATTCCTTCATTATTTCGAAACAAAAAATTAATTCTACAAGAATAAGTTTCTTTCTAAAATAAATTGGTGGATCCATTAATTGAGTAACTAAAATTCCTTAAAAAAAAAAAAAAAGACTTGATGCTTTTTTTTATATCTTTATTCTTTTACTATCGATTTTTGTTGCTAAGTTGACTCTCAGATTTTTTCTCTTTTTTTCTGTTCTTTAAAGCTTCTATTTTGACAGCCAAAAAAATGGTTTGTTGAAGTCTTCTACATATTTGTCATTCTAAAATATCTCTACACATTATAAGTCATTATTATTATTATATGAATGATTATTGATAGGGATGTCAGCTTTAATAGCCGTTGCATTTAAGTAAATATAGCTATAATTTGGATATTAGTTATTTTGAGACGAAATGAAAGATTCACTGAAGTGAAATTTATAATTAAGACGAAATAAGAATTTACTAAAAATACTAGAATTTTTGTTAAGAGATGAAATGTTTATATTTATAAAATATCTTGACTAAAAAAAAAGAAAATCGGTATTAACGGCTACTCTTTAAAAATTAGTATGAAAGTTGGATTGTCATTTGGCTTAGGATGATGTGAGAAATTATTATCAGCCGGTGCCTAATGCAAAACACGTGTTTGTCGTTATTTGTTGATTTCGTTTATTATATATATATATATATATATATATATATATATATATATATTCTATGATAACTTAAGATTTTGAATCAACATTTTTCAAGTTTACGTGGAGTTGTTTTTTTTATTACACACCAAACCACGAATATTAAAAAAAGAATGTATGATGTATTTAATTATTTTTATGAAAGTTTTAGGGGTTTCCAGTTTGCTATGCAAATTCATTGTAAAATCACCCCCCCCCAAAAAAAAAAATTATGCTCATATCACAAATGTAAAATAAGTAATAAAAATTGAAATGCTGGAGATTTTTTTGCATATCGATTAAGCACTCAGATTACGAATTTATTGTTTTTTTTTAAGAGAGCACGTCATATGAGCAAATTTGTTTTGAAGGAGTGATTTTTTACAATGAATTTTGGGACCCCCTATGAACTTTTAAAACAATAAAAAAAAAAATTAATATTCATTATCTTTGGCGTTTAATTTATTTAAGAAAAAGATTTTCTGGTAAGTAGTGCTTATAAAACGTCACCGTTTAAGTGAAAGCTTGTTAAATTTTTTTGCCTAATGATTTTTATCAAGTTTTGCTCACTGGAATTTGATTAAAAAAAATTAAAAAAAAAAAAAAAGAAGAAAATAATGCAATTTGATTTACAAATTAATTTTTTTTAAAGTTCAGAAAATGTCATTTAAATTGATATTACAATAAATAAAAAAACATTTTACAAGTTCTCATTTATTCTTGAAGCTAATAATTCACATGAAATGCAATTTTGTGTGTGTACATAAAATACTTTTCACTTTTCATGGTGAGCACAGATACTCAACTACTTTTAATTATAGGCAGAAGTCCCAGGTTGCAATATTTTGATTTGAGCCAAAGCAAACAGATAATCTCGTTGTAAGAAGAGATGTCAGTCCAATATAAATAATCTGGTCGGTTTTTATGGGTATTATGCTAGTTTTTAATGAATTGGTTATTATTATTATGACTATGGAGTAGTGGAAATTAGCAATCAAATGTTACAACAAATGCTCAGTTTATTATATAATTATGAATAAAAAAAATAAACAAAACTTTAAGTTTCTATTTTCATTATATTGTGAAATATGAGTTATCTATTAATTCTAGAAAGATTATATTGCATTGTGGAATAAGTGGATTGGAAATTTCATTCTACTTGTCAAGCAAATATGAATTTCAAGTGTTGTAAAAAAGAAAAAGGCAACACTTATTTTTTTATGTAAACAGAAAATGCCACAAGGCAAACGTCATGTCAGTGAATAGTTCTATGAAGGTTCAGGAAGGAATAGATTATAATCAATCAAAAACCTTTGAAATTCAAAGAACAGCAAGAAATGATGATTGATCCTTGACTTGAAGAGGCCAAATTGAAGATTGGAAGAATCTGTTCCAAAAGGGGGCAATTTGGGGGCAGTGTACTAGGTGGACCTTTCTTCTTACATGTAGGAAATGCTTTGCTGCATAGTGTTTCCTAGCTGTAAAGGTCTCAATTGATGGAAGTAAAGAATGAAGCTCATCTGAACATGTCATGGAAACAGCAATAAAAAAAAGTGACAGGTTTGCAATGTTGTGCATGTGTCGGGAATAGGTTACAAAGTGAGAAACAAGACCATGGATATGATTTTGAATTCTGGAAAGTAAGGCATGAGTAGCTCCAACATAGATATGGTTATCACAGTATAATTATTTGTTTTTGGTCTAATCTGATTCTTATAAAGGTAAATTATGGCAAGTGGAGTCTGAGACTTCCTGAAGCACTAGAATGAGCCAATTTTTTTCCCCGGCATCTTTGGCAAGAGCTTAAATATAGGAGTTCCACTTGAGGTCTTGAAGTGAACTTTAAACCAAAGATGTTCAAAGCATGGAGCCTCATTGATAGTACAAATGTTCATCAAAATTGGGGAAAGGTCTGGATCTGATTGGTGATGTTGAAATAATATCAGCTTCGTTAACACATGAAAGAAGAGTTTTCATCAGAATGACTTAGTGCTTCATCAACTTTAACCAGGGATCACTTATGGCCACATCATATGGAAACACCTATTCCCATATGATCACCAAAGTTAAGCAACATTGAGTCTGGTCAGTACCTAGATTGGTGATATATTAATAATGATATCAGCTTGGTTAACACATAAAAGAAGAAATCTCATAAAAATGACTTAGTGCTTTATCAACTTTAACCAGGGATAATTTACGGCCACATCACATTTAAACACCTGTTCTCATATGATCACTGTTAAGCAACATCAAGCCTGGTCAGTATCTAGATGGGTAACCACTTGGGAATACCCAGTGCTGTAGGCTTGGATATGTAAGTGGTGTTATAGATAATGGCTCAGAATTGTTAATCTGAGTGCCAAGTTCCAATTCCAATTGGGTTCATTGTATTAACTTACATGCGAATACCCTTGGAAAAAGTATGAATCCACATCTTCCCCTGCTAAGTGTTAATTATTATGACTGGTATCACTAAACTATTATTAGCACCACCCCCTCCAAAATTCTTACACTCTAAAAATATTTTCTGGGTTTGAATAACCTGCGATGGGTTGATAAGCTGTAAAAAATGAAATCAGTCATTTAACCAAGGATTATTTCTGTCAAGCTCTGCATTTACCTCTTCTGGTTTTATATATATATATATATAGTAACATCATGTAAAAGTTGATCATATTGTATTAAATCAATAAAGATTTAGGCAGCACCTGGTTTTCCATGCCAAGTAAGCAGTTAGAAAGATGTCTGCAAGTACTGTTGAGAAGGTTTTTCATGTGATTGAATTAAGCAAAATTAATTTTCTTACTGTTGTGCAATGACATTTTCAAACACATTTCAGGAAATCCCTCCAGCTCTCTAATCCATAAAATACATCTAATATACTTTTAAGGTTTCTCTACAAAGTTTTGCATCATAAGCGCCAATATCTTAAATAATCCATAGACATTCTCTTATCACATCATTAAATGTTGAGCTGGTCATTATTTTAAGTGGGTAGAAATGAAACAATTTGAAATTGACATCTTTTTCCATTTCTCTGAAATAGTTGTTAAACACTTTCATCTTCCCTTCTTTTTTCATTCTGAAACTAAGTAGCATGTCTTTCTTTTTTTTCTTTTTTTTTTTTTTTATACAATCAAAACAGAATAGTTCATTATTTATGAGGTATTCGCAGATGTCAAACACTTCTTTCTTCCTAGCCAAATACCCATCTTAGAAATATTTACCTTAATAATAATTTTAAAATAATTCAGTAGACGCTGTTATTTTCTTTATGATCAGTGGGTTTTTTGCTCATTGGTTTACTCGGTTCCCATCATTCGATACAGTGCATCTGAAAATTGGCACTTTTATTGCAGTCGCATCTACAATTAAGAACTTAGCTTAACATAAATTTGTTACTACTTCTAAAACAAAAGACTTGATCAAAACAAAATAATAAGGTAAAACTTGTGGGAGGAATTTACTTTTTATGGACACAAGAGGAATCTTTTACGAAAGACACTCGGTATTAATTGCTCATCGTAATGAGTGTGACCATAATTTTGATTTTAAAAAAGGCTATTTCAATTAAAAGAGAAGGCAATTAAGACGAAAATGTTTAAAAAATGTTTTTTTTAACTGCGATATCATCCATAGTAACTCTACATCCAGATTCTTGCAAAATTTCATCTTTCTTTGCAGATCTTCTATTATTACAGTGTAAGATACTTAATAGCAAAAGGGATATAAAGAAAAAGAAACCAAATGAAATCATCTAGACTATATACCTAAAACATAAATTTTTTTTTTTTTTAAAAATTAAAAATTTTCAGCATCCACTTTCCTTTGTGTTCATGTGTAGTCTCATCAAAGTAAACATCACTTTAGTTTGATGAAATCCTAAAGGACGACAAGACTTTTTCTACTTTGTCATTATTATAGGCCTCAGTGGAATACTGTTTTTGTGAATTTACAAAGGCTGTAGATGTATGGTAATTTACTGTTATGATGAGTCAGCTGTCGGTATTGCTTCATAATGAAGTAGTCTTTGTTTTTGTTCAGGATCTGTTACAGCTCTTTCTTGATTGATGATATCTTTATCTGACTTGGATTAACTTCCTAAAGCTTATTCATCATAGTTACAACGGCTTGAATTTCCTCTCTCCATTGATGATTTATCCTGCCCCACAAGTCTTTACCCCTTACCCCCTTGTCATTCACCTGCCAAGTGTCACTCTGTTCAAAATCTTTCCTGTAATTATAAAAGCTTTCTTTTGCTGTCATACTTAAGTTGGTTTAATTTTGACAGGTGTTTTTGTTTTTCATGGCATTAGACACAAATGCAAAAAGTTTGCTTACAATAAACTTTCACGCCCTCTTTCTCATTTTCTTGCATTACACTGAAACTCACAGTAAAAGACAAGTCTAGAATCTCTGTAGGGTAAACGATACCCATATTAACAAAACAAAATAACTAAGCTTCATACTAAGCTGAAAATAATCAGTTTTCTTGAAACCACAATATTAAAATCTATCTTTGATATTACCAAAAATCCTAATTTTAAATATAAAAACAATCCAGAAATTTGTTTTGGTTACTAAGATGCAAGGAAATACATGGAAACTAATGTATAAGCGTTAATTTCTCCTGTGTCCTATATCTTCTTAGAATTACTCAAATGCTAGAAATTGCACCCCCCCAAGCATTTTTCTTTCATACTTAGAAGTATCAAGTTATTTCTTGAGATCTACAAGTATCACTACAGTTGTACAAATGCGTTCTTTATAGAATCCATTATGGTCTTAAATTTTATCCTGATTATAGGTAAATACTGAAATAAGCATTTAGAATTGTTTAAAAATAAACCTCATTCTTCTTACTTGCATTGTTAAAAAAAGTGCCGTATATAAAGACCTAATTTAGAAGCTAATTTTAGTGGGGGTTGCATCATACACGAGATATAAAATTAGCGTATGTACTACTGGCTCTGGTTACGCTGTTGACCAAACTATTTATACATTTACGCTAGTCAAAAAGTAGAGCTGTATTTAAAAGAAACATGGTTTTGATAAAACTGATGTTTTACTTAACTCTATCCAATAATAATGCATGTAATATTCACATATTAGTATCGTATTATAAAATACAAACATAACGAATATGCATCTTTTACATTACGTTTATAAGATGTTTAGCAGTTTCTCGTTTGCTTGTTTATGGCTGTACACATTTGCACAAGTATAGCGTTACTAATGATATTTTTATCAGTCCTTTTTACTTTTTTTAACTTGTTTAACTAGAAGATGGGATAAAGAAATAGAGGAAAAGAAGTTAGTCTATTATAGTTTGGCCTCTCAAAAAAGGAACTCGCATGATACACAAGATACATGATAAAATCATTTTTAACTTATTTAACTAGAAGATGGGATAAAGAAATAGAGGAAAAGAGGTTAGTCTATTGTAGTTTGGCCTCTCAAAAAAGGAACTCGCATGATACACGAGATACATGATAAAATCATTTTTTATATGTGAAAATTTGGGGGTTGCATAATATGCGAGATTGCACGTTACAAAAATATATACAGTACCTTAAATATAATATATCCATATAAAGTGACACTGATCAAAAATGTGTTTTGTTTGACAAACTCGTAAATTATAATAAAGCTCTAAATTTGCAACTGTAATATCTGAAAGTAAGATTTAAGAGAAAAATGTTTAAATTGACATTTTTATATTCTTCAGGATATGAGATGTAATTTTTATATAAAGTCGCTTTAAAAACTGAAGATGAAACCTAATAGAAAAAGGAAATTATATTCAAATAAAAAGAATATCATTCATTGAATTAAAACAAAAAAAAAATTTCATCTATTTTAAAAACTTCTAAATATATCATCAAAAATTTGTTATATATGTAACAAAGGCAAAAAAACTTTCTATGAATATTTTCATAATTCATCAAATTGATTTGAAAATCTTGTGGAATTATTATATTTTGGTATAACAAAGGAAAACCTGCTACATTGAATTTTGTGTAAGAATGTGTATTTCAAAGTGTTATACTGTAAAACAAATACTCATACTAACCAGAAGAGAATGCATACAAACAGCACATACAATGATTATACAGTTTTGTAAATAGCACATGTAGATAAAAACACAAGTAATGAAAATGAAATTATTATTAACAAATGTATAACACAAAAGTATAAAAACAATGATATAATTTTATAACAAACCTTTATTGAATTTTTAATTCATTTTATTAAACCATAAATTAGATTGTTTAATTTGCCAAATTTTGAAAGTTTTCTTTAAAGTTATTTTTTTATTTTATTTTCTAGATATAAAGCCATTTTAGAGTCAACAATCAAAACTCAAGGAGATGAGCTGATTCCATCATTACATGCTTTTGTTGAGGCCTGTAAGTAATTCCAGATTATTCATTTGGATGCCTAAATGAAAACTGATGCAGTTAAAATTTCCAATCAATCTTGATTGATTATACAGATCATATTGAAGTCATATCAGTGTTATCCCAATGACTATTTACAAACTAGTATATAAAGTTTTATTTTCAAATTTTTATTTTTATTGGAATTAAGTGAGAATTTATTTTAAACTTGAACTCTGAAAGATAATCTAGGCTTTTTGAGCATATTAATATGAAATTACAATTAATATTTGTCATGCATGCACATATATAAACGTGTGTGTGTTTTATCATAGTTCTATCAAGATTATTGCCACTTGTAGACTATATCTGTGTGAAAGGTAGACAACGGACTATTGTAACAGCCTAACAATTTTGAAGCTGAATTTGTGTTAACCTTTAGCACTCTGTAGGTGAATATTTTCACCAAGCAAAATGTTAGTCCTGCCAATGCAAGTTGAATTTAAATTTCTTGGTTGTGTAGACATATCCTTCTATGGCAACACTTAAATAATCTTGACTGAAATTGAGAGCCAGGCTACTGCAATTTCAAATATATAGAACTAATATGTAAAATACTATATTGTGAAGGGATTCCATATAAAGTAAATGGGGAAGTAATATTTATAAATGATGCAGTGTGTCAAGTGTTAAAGTATCAGTTGTCATTTTGCCAGGTCAGAATGCAAAAATCAAAGGTTTGTTCTCTCATTCGTTGGTTTTTATCCGTAAAATAAATCATTTTAAATGTAATGCTCAGAAGAAAATCTCCATAAATAATTCCAATGTTAATTCAACCACCCAGACGATATTTAACTTGTGCATGCAATGCTTGTAATTGTTATTCCAATCTGTTGAAACTCAGCTGTTTTGTCTGTTTTCTTTTTGCTTTTATAAACTGTTTTCTGTAGATTGATCTCTTTAAGCAATAAACTGAAAAAAAGATGCATCTATTATGCTAAGGGAAGTGCAGGTGGTGTAATGGAAAGTGGCTCAGAATGAGAAATCAGAGCAGAGGTCAAATTCTAGTTATGTTCATTATATTCACTTATACTTTGGAAAAAGTATGAATCCATTTCTTCTCACCCAGCTATGGGTTAAATAGTAAGACTTTTTTCTGGAAAAATCGTTATTCATAAAGAAATTGGTAATGTAATATTCACCCATAAAAAAAAAAAAATGTTCTTAATCCAAGATGTTTCAGCTTTAAATAACCCACAAAGGGTTGATAAGCTGTAAAAAAACAAAAAACAAATCAATCTGTTAGGTTAGCCACTATTGTTGTCTTAGACTTTATAAAAAGTTGGCAGCCACACTTTTAACAACATAAGCTGTGCAGATGACACAGTGTTGATAATAGATACAGAAAAGAAACTACAAGAGCCTCCTACAGATAATGAAGGAAAGTGAGGAATAAGCATTAAACATCAATTTCAAGACAATGCATGGTTGTTTGTAAAAGGAACAGCCCAACATGCAAATTACAAATTGTAGATACCAAAATCAAACGAGTACAATTATTTAAATATCTGAGAATATTTTAACAGTGGACAGAAAGTTAGACACTGAAATCTGAAGATGCATTGTCATTGTGAAAGATACCTTCCAAAAGCTAAGCAAAGTATTAAACAGATAAATTTTGTTAGAAAAGAGCTCTGAACTGTTACATAATATCAGTCCTGTATGGCAGTGAATGCTGGAGAATCTCTTCACAGATGAAGAGGAGACTTGAGGCAACAGAAATATGGTTCTACAAAAGGGGGGATGGCTGAGAAATACTATGGACTGAAAATATGAGCAATGACGCACCATAAGCAAAGCATCAAGAAGAGACAGTTGAAAATTCTAGATCACATAATGAGAAAAGAGGGCTTGGAAAATTTGATACTGATATGACATTGAAGGTGACAGAGAGACAAAGGAAAGCAACATGTAACCTACATGGTGAGCTTGAGTGAATTAATTGCAGAGAAGGGTTCGGAAGAGATATAGTGAAAAGAGAGAATGTATTAAGAACTACAAAGGATAAATGACTGTAATTCATAATTTTTCTCAATCTGCTAAATATAAGAAGTTCAATCAACAAAAGATTTTCTTTTTTTTTTTTTTTTTTTTCTTTTCTCTTCTGTTCATGTTAATGAAAATTGATTTCACATTATAAATCATGTTTCTCATTTCAGTGGTCAATGAAAATATTAGTTTAGTGATTTCCAGACAGATCCTTACAGATTTCTGCAATCATCTCACCAAATTACCAGATCCAGTGGCAAAAAATGTGGCTAAATTTACACTAGATCGTGTTTATGCTAGAGTTATTTCATTTGAAGAACAAGTGAGTACTTTAATCCTTTTAAATGTCAACGCCAGTTATTTCCCTTGGATTTTACAAGGTTTCTTTCTTAAATTTCGATTCACCTCTTTTCAAGATAGTTTGAATTCAGTGCAGACCATTATAGAAAGTTTAATTGTTTGTGATCTTTATAAATGCAGAAGCAAGGTAGCCTCCACAATTTAAACTGATCAAATTCCTAACAATTAGGTGTTAATTGAAAATATGAAAATTATGCCTATTGTTTTAGAGAAGTGTTTCCCAATATTGCTGCTGGTGCCTCCTTGTGGGCTCTGTTATGTTGAAAGGGAGCACTGGGAGTTTTTATTTTATCTGGAGGGCAATGAACATACAGGGCGGGGACATTTATCCTTTTTTTTTTTTTTTTTTTTTTTTTTTTTGACAAAAAATGTTTGTGTCCAAATGAGGCGCTAGGTAAAAAAAGGTTGGGAAACACTGCTTTAGAACGACTTGTATTAGAATGAGTGATTTATTGAAACTATATATGATGTATGTGTAGTGTAATGGATAAATTTACTTCCACACATGCCGTTGAGAAAGGCATGAATTCGTCTCTTCTCCCTTTGGCTATGGCTCAAAAAAGCAACCAGGCTGAAACTCCACATACCAAACCATGGATAAGACTGAGGGGAAATCGCTCCACTATCTTCCCTAAGAATGTTTGGCAATTCACAAATCAAAAATTTGTGGTGAGTCATGATAAGCCATGTTCTAATGAGGCATGGCTTTATAAATAATACATATATGGCAATTTCTGTGTTTAAGTTTACTTATATAACAAGAAATATGATTGTTAGAAATTTAATTAGTGTATTACTATTTGTGTTTAAAAAAACAAAGATCATATCCTAAATGTTTAAATCGCTCTCTCATTAATTCAACTTCTAATCAGCCATCATCATAATCTACTTATCTTCTAATAATCTCCTCATTTCAATTATGTTTGCAAAGTTGATATGGATACTTAGTTTTGTAAAATCTGCAATAAACAATTTGTTTTGATCATTCTATTATATATATGACCTGGTTAATTTTGATCTCTATAAGAAATGCAAGTTTCATTTGCTGTGATGCTGTATGGCAGTCAGCTAAATGTGGATATGTTTTTATGTTGGTTGTTAATAAGTCTTGATTAAAAGCTTTTTTAATAAATGTCACTGTTTTTTTTATTTCATTCAAATTTTTAGAACCATTAATGATTGTATATTTCTGGTTAAGCTTGTGTGTGTAATATATCTAAAGCTAATTGTGTTGGAACATGTGATCAGATATTTCTCATAAAGCTCTTATAGATGCAGTAACATGTTCACATTTGATTACAAGATACCTGCTCTCTGAGATATAGATGCACGCACACACAGTAATAGTAAGAACAAAAACTAAGACTTAAAATATAAAATAAATGAAAAGGTTTAATGCCAAAATTGACAGAGCATTTAAGCTAGCTCCTGCAGAAGGTTCTTGATTGAGCCTTCATCACAATAGGTAGGGAGGTATAGATGTGCTTAGGCAACAGTAAACTATAGAAGAACTAATTAATCACTGCATTAATATTTAAGCTTACCTTTTAAAAGTTCAATGATAATTCTTCTGGTGCCACTTAATTTAAAGACAGTTTGATGTATGTGGGTCCTTGCTTTCCATACAAACAATTATTTTTATTTCCAAGTTAAAATTGTTATTGTATAAAAATAGTTTCTTGCAAAAAATCACCAAAAACAATTGCAGTAATGAAAACTTGAATATCAAAATTTCAGGATTGCAGAATGTTTTTAATTTGCTCACAGTCTATCTGATTCCTAAATGGGATGATATGTTGGGCTACAGCCTCTAAGAGTAAAGTTGGAAACAGGCAATTTCATTTTAAAACTGTAATTTGAGAATGGTAATTTTTTTCATTTGAACAATAAGCTATTGAAAGTTAGAGAGTTGTGTCCCTTCGTTTTTATCAGTAGAAGCCAAGTTGGGGGAATACAGAAACAAACTCAGTAATGAAAACTTGAGAATCCCCAATTTGCTCACAGATTTGGCCCGATTCCAAAAATTGATACAAATTTGGTTAAAGGCTAACAAAAGTCCTTTAAGGATTTTTTATTTATTTATTTTGAACTATTTTCCTGGTTTTCAGTGAAAATTTAAATATAGATTGTCTGATGCCTGTACTTTGAGGTTTTCATAAACCATTATCAAAGTTTTTATTTTGTGCTATCATTTTTTTTTTTTTTTTTTTTTGCAAATATTGCATTTTCATGTGTCAGTTTTTGTTTTGTCTGTTTTACTCATGAAATATATATTTCAGAAAATAGATTAAATCTGACAGATTTTTAATTTATTTGGTTTAAACATTATTTTTTAAAAGGATACTCTTATTTCTTGAATATTCAGGCGGGTAGATGTAAATAAATAAATATACTGTTTAAGAAATGAAAAAAAAAAAACGGATCATCTATTCAAGAGTATCCATATAAAAATAACATTTAAAACAAATAAATTTGACATACTTGGCGGGCTTAAACAAGTGGATGACAGAACATGGTCTGAGGGAGGTGACAGAGGGACAAAACTTGTGGAGAGCCATAATCGCCTACGTCTTGAAAGGATATAGCACATAAAAAGAAAGATATCTCATTAAATAATTTAGATATGCATTGTCTATTTATTCTTAATAGGATCCTCTCATATTTATGGATGAGTTTCTTAGTATCCTTATTAAAGGAAAAAAGAAAATTACCATGTTGAAGTATATCCATTTTATTCCTGAGTACTTTTGACATTAGCACAATGTAATCTTCAGGGTCTTGTTTTTACTAAGACAAAATTGCAAGAATTTTTATATATAATTGGATGAATCCATATTGAAGAGTAAGTTAGTTTAATGTACTGTTATTTATGTGAGTTATACTGCTTCTAATATTGGTTTCGTTTATCCATTGTCAAACCTAACAAAATGTCACAAACTTTTATTTTTATCAAGTACTTTATTTTTATAAATAATCAAGGTAGATATACTTTATAGTGGATGCTATTATTTTGAGGTACTATTTAAAAAAAAAAACAAAACAGAAAAAACGTATTTGCAGCCGTCAAATAGTTTTGTCATGTTTTACAAGTTTTTTCTTTTTCATCTTGTGTAAGCTTTCATTACACAATAAATGCCTTATATTGATTTCCACTGGGGAAATCAAAGTAATACATTTATAGTAAAATGAATGGCTTTATACGGTTTGTCAATTATATGGTTTAACTGAAATCACAACCCTTGTTCCATTTTGCATTTATTTCTATATTGTTGTTCTATTTCAGGTTGCTTCGATCCGACAACATTTGGCCAATATTTATGAACGTGAGAAATCGTGGGCAGAGGCAGCCCAAGTGTTGGTTGGCATTCCACTAGAGACTGGACAAAAGTATTGCTGATTTCACTTTCTTTATTTTCTGTATAATCATTCATTTCTTTCTTTTTCTAAGTCATGACTGAATCTTGAGAAGATCAGATCAGATTGTTTTTTTTCTTCAAAACAAAGCAGTTTCTGTGTTCCTCATTTCAAAATAATCTTTGCTCTTTTTTTGGTAACATCTGATTCATAAGAAATTATTACTTAAAACCCTGGACACTTAAAATCTTCATAATTATTGTGCTTGAGATTAAAAGGAAAGAATATTGGCTGATGTACACTCTACGCCAAAATTTCTGGGCCCACCAACTGGATTAAATAATTAGTAAGTAGTTCTTTAGTTTAACTAACACCTACTAAGCTAGGATGCTGGAACTGTTTAACCCATTTAAAATTCACCAGCTCTAAAATTAATATTAGCCGGGGAAGGTAGATTAGGCAGAAAGCTAAAACTTTAGGAAATTTTATGCTATAATAGGTTAACTTTGTTGTTATAATTATGCTTGTGTCTTCCCACCACCACTACCACCTTGATAGTTTGCTCGACTGTTACTTCCAGCTGATACCTTATAAATAATGGACTATTCTGTTCTGACTGTGTGGAAAGAGGGGAAAAAAGACACTACTTGGTGTCAGCAAGTAGATGAAAGAAGAGAAGATAGAAGTGGAGAGATAATCAGATTAAACTGATATGAACAGATACTACACAAAAGGCTGAGAAGTGTTGACAACTGATAAAGGCACCACTTTTCAGATGCACAATATTGAATGATGGAAACAGAATAAGGCAATCCAGTTACCATAAATAAAATAGCATCATCTGCTGAATTTTAAAATTATTAATAAGCAAAATGTCCGTAAGACGGGGATTTGGATAGTTGTTGTTATTATTGAATATATGATAAAAACATTTCAGTGGGAGAAGGTTCTTCCTGCTCAAAGTGAGAGCTAGTAAATTAGTTTTGAAAAAGGCACACAACCTTCAATTTTTACTTTTTTTTTTTTTTTTTTTTTTTTTTTTTTTTCAATCCAACTCGTGGTCCCAAAATTTTTGTCCATTTGTGTAAATGGTTAAGTATTTTAGATTTTGTTGATTTCAATACATGTTGAATTTACTAATCGTTAAGTTTGTACATTTAATTTTAGTCTATGAAAGAATAACTTTGACTTAAAAAAAACTTATAATTTCCATGTTCAGGATAATTGAGCCATTATTATAAAAAGGCTACTTGGCTTAATATAGTGATTATGTGCTTAAATGCCATGTTTATATTATGAAACAAAAGGTTGATCTTGTTTGCCAATAACTTGTTAGTAATTTTTATCCCAGTAAGGTAAATGGATCGATGAATGCCATCCTCCCTTTTGTATGTATTTTGTTTGTGATTTTACAAATTACAAGAATGATGTGTCTGATTGAAGACTTTGATGTATGTTATAGGCAATATTCTACAGATTACAAACTGAAGACCTACCTCAAAATTGCCCGCCTTTATCTTGAGAACGAAGATCCTGTCCAAGCTGAAGCTTACATCAATAGGGCATCGTTGCTACAGGCTGACTCCCAAAATGAAGATCTCCAAATTCGTTACAAGGTAAATGAGAAGTTGAGGGGCCTGCAGAAAAAAACCAAACAAAAGCCCTCCATTTTTCATACATGATGAATTCATAATCATTGACAACCCCCTCTTATACATATGCATATTAAAAACATGTCAACTACTTCTCTGTTCAGTTTGCCTATCATCTGGTTCACACTCCTCCCTGGTCTTTTGAATAGAAGTTGAGGTTTATCTCTTGTTCCCTGTTTAGGATCAGGTTTTCATTTTCCTCTGAAATCTTTTCCTTCTCTTTCACTTCCAGTGACTCCATTGCATCTTGTTGGTATTATCAACTTGTTTGGGGTGGTGCCTCTTACTCTGTTACCCTCTACCTCAATAGGCTCTTGTGCCTTGTACAGTGTGAACATCATTTTAAAAAGAAAAGAAAAAAGTTAGCATATGTTTACACCATAAAAATTGGAATAGACTGATTGATAAGAGTTAAGGTTCTTGGCTCAATTTCCAATTTTAATTTTTCTTCCTCTCTGAATAGAGAGCTATATAAATTGCAATGTATTCAAATTCCCTGTGGTGAGATAGAGCAAAGGAAAGGCAACAGATGATAAAGTAAAAAATAGTTGCATATTTTTTTTATTTCTTGTTCCTTTTTGCATGTTTCTTTCTACAGAGTGTAATAGATAAATTGTTTAAATTATGCAAAAAGGAAAATAACACTGACATCTAATTTTATCATATATTTACCAAAAGTACATAAAAATATCTTGAAATACTAGAGTAAATTTTTTCAATAAAATTGCCATTGGCTTCAACCACCGCCTCCAGACGACTTTGGAATCTCCTGCAACGCTTCAGAACAGTCTCCTTGTTTAAGTTGGTGAATGCTACCATAATCCTTGCCTTCATTTCATCTTTGGTGCTACAAGGAGTTTTGTTGAGCTCTCAGCTGCACCCCACACACAATAATCAAGGGGGTTGCAGTCGAATTAGGTGGCCAGATGTAAGAGGTGATGTGGTCACAGAAATTGTCCGATAGAAACTGTCTGTTTGTGCGGCATGGTGCAGAGTCCTGTAGCAAGACATAGGATCTTCCAGCAGCTACCCTCTTGACCCAGGGCAGCACTACCTCAAAGAACTTGATGTAGGCCTCTGTGTTGAGTCTGGGGGCCTCACCAACAAATTTAGTTCTTCTTTTCTTATCAGAACAATCAGAGTGAGCTTTCCTGTATCTTCATAATCACCATTTAGACTCATCCAACTCTTTCTGAATCCTCTGCACTGTCCTCAGATTGGCACCCAAACTCTGAAATGTTCGTCATATTGGAGCTTCTGGCACAAATGCCAAGCAGTACAGCATGCCTTTTCCAATCTCTGATGGAGTGAATTGTATCATGGTGCTCTTTTTCTGACAGACAGACAGTGCCCAACTGACTCTACTTTAGTCTGCAGTCGACAAAATCAAAAAACAACACACATGCACAAAATTAAAAACATAAAATGGCAACAATTTACTCATCGCACACTGGTATATAATAGTAAAATTCTAACTTTTTATGTATGTGTGTTCCTGACATACAGCTTAAATGATAGATAATACCCCAACCAATTTTGTACCTTGTACCCCCCTGCTGAGCACGGTGACAAATTTGATTAAAATTATACAAGCTTGTGCTGTTTTTTTTTTTTTTTTATATTAGCTTGTGTTTTTTTTTTTTTTTTTTTTTTTTTTTTTGCATTTATAATAGGAAATACAATATTTGTTTTTGATACCTATTCTTATATCAATCCATGTATGTATGTATGTATGTACATACGTACGTACATGTGTGTGTATATATATATATATATATATATATATATATAAAAATATTACAGACATGTTATAACATCATTACAAAACACATATATATAGAGAGACATAGAGAGTTTAGATTGGCGGCAACATCTCATCATTTTACAGTTAAAATGAGTAAATATAATTGTAAATTCTATGCTAATAGTTTATTCTATCGCATTTCTCACATGTGTAACTCTCTTTTGGCTTCATGCTTTCCACTCAAAAGTTGATCTTCAAAAAGGTTAATGCAATGTCAATTGTTATCTTTTTCTTAATTCATGTTCTTTTCTTGTTCTCTCTCCCTCTCTTCTTAATAGTATTGTTTATTTTTTCCCTCATATTCTCTAACACTCAGTCACCCCTTATCTTTTAGCAGCTTCATTGCCT
This sequence comes from Acanthosepion lycidas, assembly GCA_963932145.1. Classification (NCBI taxonomy): domain Eukaryota; kingdom Metazoa; phylum Mollusca; class Cephalopoda; order Sepiida; family Sepiidae; genus Acanthosepion; species Acanthosepion lycidas. The sequence continues at coordinate 52,556,172 of OZ010600.1, read as the reverse complement.
TGCTTGGGATGAATTGATTACAAAAAAAACACTTGCATATTATATTCCAACTATTATGTATTATAAACATTCATAATACCTTATAACAACATTATTAAATAAATTTAAATCTGCATAACACAACATATATTTATACAATTTGCTACATTATATTAGAACATTTTTTTTATAAACAACTACCTGAAAGGTGAAGAGGCTACAAGTTTCACATGGTTTGATGGTAAATTAATTGATGCACACTGATTTGTTGCCATTACACATTTTTAAATAAATGACGAAGAAGATATATTGGGGTTGGTGCAAAAATAATGTCGTTTTCTCACATATGTTACTATGTAAGAAAACGACATTTTTGCACCAACATAATACTTATTATTTTGAAAAAGTTTACACCTATTTTAAACTATTACTCAAAATTTTCATGCGATGTGTTAACTCTGGGGCAAGAAACTGTCTTCTGCTGTCTTTACTATTAATTATTAATTTTGTATTCATAAATTTCTTTTTTAATGTAAACAAGTAAAATATATTGATATGGTAAAATAATTTATTTTCATACTTTAAATCAGGATCTATTTGTATTAAGGCATTTCTGGTACTTTTCATTTCTTTGGGGCTGGAAAAATTATTTATTATTAACTAATAATTAATAAAAAATATTCTTATTAATTTGAAAAGGACGACACCTGTTTTAAGCTAGAACTTCAAAATTTGAAGGGGAAAAAAATCCAGCCACCCACTCATTATCAAACTATTAGGCAAAATGAGCAGCATCAGAATACGCCGACTGCCCCTCCTGCAGAGGGTAAAAGTCCCTCAATGGGGCCACCTGTTGGCCGTGGGTTGCGACCCGTAATGTCTGGGGACGGGATCCTGGTTGTTGAGCAGGTGTAAAGCGGTCACAATCCTGTAACACACCACTTTGGCCCTTACCTGGGCTAGACGGGCGGTCGTAGGGACCAGATCCGATCAATCGGATGGTCATGTCAAGCCCCATCATATATAATCCACCCCAAACCTATAACTGACACTCCTCTTCCCGACCAAAACTAACACTTAACCCTAAATATGTGATGGAAGGCAGTCAATCAATTTGGGAGAAAAAAAGGATCTGACACACCTGCTAAACCTTCACAGTCGTAAAACTTGGATAACGGAAACAAAGGAACACGCGTGCTCAAAGACTCCTCCCAAAGAGAGTATACCATTCACGTAGCCCCGACATGGCAAGGCGAATGGGTTTCCCCCTTGTCATGTCCCAATACTGGACTCCGTGGTGGGTAGGGAGCGTGGATGATGAACAAAAATAAAAACAATCAATGGAAAAAAAGAAATCTTCCAAGAGACCACATGTGGATAATGACTCAGAAACAGAAAATGATAGTGAAAACTTTCCACGATTTATTGTTCTTGAAGCAATAAGCAACAAAGCACTAACAGAAATATCTCCATTTAAAATCCAAAAAGCTATATCAAATATAGTCATACCAAAAAATGTAAAAAAACTACAAAATGGGACATTACTAGTGGAAAAAAAGATATATGCAGATACACTAATATGACAAAAAAAACTACAAGAAATAGAAATAAAATCCTACCCACACCAAACCCTAAATTTCTCAAAGGGTGTAGTAAAAAGCAAGGAGCTCTCCCTGTGCACTCTAGAGGAGATAAAAATAGAACTCCAAACTCAAGGTGTTACAAATGTCAAAAGAATCCCAATAAAGAAAAATGAAGCAGAGATACAAACTAATACCTACATTCTAACCTTCAACTCCCCCCAAATTCCGACAACAATTAAAATTGGATATGAAATTATAAAAGTAGAACAATACATACCAAACCCTCTTCAATGTTATAGATGCCACAAATTTGGGCATCACAGAGATTCCTGTCGAAACAAAAAAAATATGTGGAAAATGTAGTGAGAAAGAACCAGAACATAAAGAAGAGAACTGTCCAAATGAGAGCCTATGCTCAAACTGTTTGGGAAACCACTCTGCCCTCTCAAAACAATGTAGTATCTACAAACAGGAAAAAGAAATAATCATAATAAAATACAAAAAAAATATATCTTTCGCAGAAGCACGAAAGGAAGTTAAAAATAACATAAAAAAAAACACCTACGCCTCCATGGTACAAAAAGCAAATAAAATAAACAATGAAGATAAAATAAAAGATACAGCTGAAATAACAAATTTATGTAAGGAATTAAAAGCTTTCCTTGAAGAATTAAAAACCTTTTTAATTGAACTTAAATCGGATCAAAATAAAAATAAAACTCAACAACCCAAATCAAATGGAATTAACCCAGAAGAAGGCAAAAAACTCTGGAAAGAAAACATAGAACAAAACTCCAACGAACCCTCTTCTTCCCAAACCAAGAAAATGAAAAATAAACAAAAAGACAAAAAAGTGACAACAGAACAAGAAAACACTCAGTCAAGATCTAACTCAAAATCAAGAATCGATATATCAAATGAAAATAAATTTGAACCTATGGAATATATGGAAATAGAAGAGAAAGAAAATAAACAAAATCCAAAACAAAACCCAAAATCTGACCAAAGGACACCACAAGCAGTTGAAGACAAAGCTTCTAAAAACTCAAGAGATGGAAAAAAACTGGAGAGGACAAATGATATAAACCTAGAAGGTAACTTCACCCGCCAAAAAATGAAAATATAACTATGGCACGTAAGATCCTGCAATGGAACTGTCGTGGAATAAAATCTAATTACAATGACTTACTCATACTTAAGTCACTATTGTATCCAGCCGTCATCTGCTTACAGGAAACTTTTTTACAAGAAAATGCCAACTTAAAAATTAAAAATTATAAACAATACCACTATAACCACAATACAGGACATAGAGCTAATGGAGGAGTGTCAATATTGATTAGAAATGACATACCGCAGAGTAAAGTACACATTAAAACTAAATTACAAGCAATAGCAACACAAGTGACACTAGATAAAACCATCACAATTCTTTCCATTTATATACCCCCACAGGAACAAATAAATACAACAGAAATAAACAACTTAATGGAACAACTTCCTAAACCCAGAATCTTACTAGGAGACTTTAACAATCATAATCCTATCTGGAATAGCAAAAAGCTAGATACTAAAGGTAAAATATTAGAAGAAATAATTAACACCCATAACTTATGTCTATTAAATCATAAATCCTCAACCTACCTTAATCCCTCCAGTGGATCAGAATCGTCAATAGACTTAAGTATATGCGATCCAGAAATTTGTATGGACTTTACATGGAAAACACATAGCGACACATGTGGCAGTGATCATTACCCGATCATTCTAGAAAATCAAAAGCCTGCCAAGGAAGAAAAGATAGGTCCCGTCAGATGGAAACTGAAAAGAGCCAACTGGGAGGGTTTCAAAAACAAATGTAAACAATTTCTGATACAGTCAAAAGACGCAGACAACTCGATAGAATACTTTACCAAAACACTAATAACCATTGCCTCAGAAAATATACCAAAAAAGCAAAATAATTATAAAAAAACTAAACCCTGGTTTGACAAAAACTGCCAAAAAGCAGTCAGAAACCGGGAAATAGCACTGCGAAAATTCAAAAAGGAACTCACAACCCAAAATTTGATTGAAATGAAAAAACTCAAAGCAGTAGCACGGAAAACTGTTAAAGAAGCCAAAAGGGAATGTTGGAAAAAATATGTAAACAGCCTAAATTCACATTCCAAAACCAAAACAATATGGGAAATGATGAGAAAAATAGCTGGAAAAAATCAAATATCCCCAATAATACATCTTAAAAAGAACACACTAAAGCAACCAGCAAAAAAGAGATAGCAAACCTACTAGCAGAGACATTTGCAGAAAACTCTAAAATGAATAAAAATCAAAACCTACAAAAGTATAAACAAAAAGATATAAATAACCAACTAAATTTCTCATCTAAAAATACAGAAGCCTACAACAACCTATTCACCAAAGCAGAACTAATAGAAGCCATAAAAAAAATCCCACAATACAGCAGTAGGCCCAGACCAAATCCACTATGAATTTATTAAACAACTACCACAAGAATCGCTGAAATACCTTTTGAATATTTTCAACAATATTTGGACAACTGAGAAATTTCCCAAAATATGGAGTGAATCGATAATTATTCCCATACTCAGAGAAGGAAAAGAGGGAAACGATCCACAAAGTTACCGACCAATAGCATTAACAAGCTGTCTATGTAAGACAATGGAGCGAATAGTCAATGCCAGATTGAGTTGGTTTCTAGAAGAAGGAAAACACATATCAAAATATCAATGTGGATATGATAAAGGAAGAAGTACAATAGATCATATAATAAGACTAGAAACATCCATAAGAGAAGCCAATTTAAACAAACAACATCTAAAAGCCATATTCTTTGATATGGAAAAAGCATTTGATCAAACCTGGAAACATGGTATAATGAAAGATCTGCATAAACTAGGACTAAGAGGTCGACTACCAAACTTTGTAAAAGGATTTTTAACAGATAGACTCTTCCAAGTACAAATAGATGCTACACTATCTGATTATCAAAAGCAAGAAGAGGGAGTACCACAGGGAAGTGTACTCTCCCCTACACTTTTCAAAATAAAAATAAATGACATAATAAAAAACATCAAACCAGGAATACACTGTAGCCTTTACGTTGATGATTTTACAATATATTACAGATCGAGAAACCTCAACACAGCAGAAAGACAACTTCAACAATGCTTACATCAAATAAACAAATGGACACTTGAAAACGGTTTTAAAATATCAAAAACAAAAACAAAATCTGTACACTTCTGCCAACTGAAAAAATTACATAATAATCCAACTCTAAAACTAGAAAATGAAGAAATACCAGTAGTTCAGCAATACAAATTTCTAGGAATGATCTTTGACAGCAAACTGACCTTTAGACCACATATCAATTACCTAAAAACAAAATGTTTTAAAGCTCTCCAACTGCTGCGAACAGTAGCCCACACAGAATGGGGAGCTAGCAAAGAAACCCTTCTTAAACTTTATAGAACGTTGATCCACTCCAAACTGGACTATGGCAGCATGGTCTACCAATCAACTAGAAAGTTCTATCTAAAAACAATAAACACAATACACCATGAAGGCCTTCGTATAGCTCTAGGAGCCTATCCCACCTCACCTATAGAGAGTCTACATGTAGAGGCAAATGAACCCCCATTACAACTAAGAAAGGAAAAACTAGCAACTCAATACTATCTAAAACTCTCTTCCTGTCCTTCTAACCCCACACACGACCTGTGTACTTACACCAAATCACAAAGAGAAATTTAATCTTAACACAAATAAAATCAAAACATTAGGACTCCAAATGGAAGGAATCATCCAAGAAAATAATATATAGTCTAATCAAATACTTAAAACCAACCAATCAAACATACCACCATGGACAATCAAAAATCCAAACATAATATTAAGTTTAAACAAATTATCAAAATCAAAAACACACCCCACAACGTACATTGAAAAATTCTCTAAAATAAAAGAAAAATATCAAAACTATGAAAGTATTTACACGGACGGCTCAAAAGACGAAGAAAAAATAAGGCAGCGCAGCAATAACAAAAAAAATAATTATCAAAAAACTCTTGCCAAATGAAGCATCAATTTTCAGTGCAGAAGCTTACGCAATAAAACTAGCATTAAAATTCATATCAAAAAACAAAGGAGAAAACTATATTATTTTCTCAGATTCATTATCTGTATTAACATCCCTAAAAGGGAAAAAACTGGAAAATCCATTAATACAAAGTCTCCTATATAAACTACATTCAATGGAAAAAAGCAAAAATATCATCTTCTGCTGGATTCCTAGCCATGTTGGCATCCAAGGAGGAGATAAGGCAGATACTGCTGCTAAATCATCTTTAAAAATGACAATAGATGAAAATCTTCAAATTCCATATACAGACTTAAAACCTAAAATAAACAAATATATAAGAAACAAATGGCAAAATTCATGGAAAAACCAAACCGGAAATAAACTATTTCAAATTAAACCTAAAATAGGGAAATAATCTTGGAAATACTCGGAAAAAACAAGTCGTCATAACCAGAATACATATAGGACACACATACTTAACCCATTCTTATATATTAAAAAAGACAAATCCACCAAAATGCAGATGTGGAAGCCTAATCACAATAAAACATATCCTATTGGAATGCGAAATCATAATTAAAATAAGACAAAAATATCTCAATGGAAAAGGTTTAAAAGAAATTTTCAAAAATACAGACACAGATAAAATATACAACTTTCTCAAAGAAATCAAGATCCTCTATAAAATATAACCCTTTCAAATAGTGTATATGTATATGTGTTTATAGACATATATATGCATGCATGTATGGATGTAGATATGAAAATATACAAACAAAAACAATCACAAGAAAAAGCAATCCAAAAAAATACAGTAGATTATGAAATCCAACAGCCTCCCAACCTTTTATACACTATAACCATCTTAAATTCATAAATAAATAAGGCTTCGGCATAAAATGACCCAAATAGGAGTTGACATGCCGTTAAATCCAACATCCATATTGTGTTGGATTCCTAGCTACATTGTAGTTGAAGTTAACTATACAGTAGACCTAACAGCCAAATCAGCTTTAGATATGGATGTAGACACAAGGATCAACATTCCATACACTGACTTTAAGGAGGTCATTAACAAATATATTCAAAAGGAATAACAATGATGCTGGGAGGATAACCCACATAATAAACTCTTTGCATTTCAACCCAAACTAGGAGAATGGAAGTTGGCTTTCAGAAAATCTCAAAAGCGATAAGTAGTACTGGCTTGCTTACATATTGGCCACACAAGAATAACCCACTCGTACTTACTAAACAAGGAAGATCAACCAGCATGCCGTGTGAAACGGCATAGACTATTAAACATATATTAACCGAGTGTTCAGACCTTGCTCTCTCAAACAAAAATGCTATAATATAAACAACATGTATGATCTCTTCAAGAAAACAAAAATGGTTGACATATCATTTCTTAAAATGGTCGGCCTCTACTAAAAAATATAAAGCAAATGAGAATGTCAATAAAATCAATTTCTTTACAAACTGTTTATCTGAAAAGAATACATCAATGAAACCAAACACTTGACAAAAACCCTCTTTACAAAAATACATCAATGAAACTTGATCTACAAAATGGTTTCTTACAAAGAATACACATTCTATTCACATGAACATATCCTAAAAAATCTTGTCAGCATTAAATAACCCATTGAGGTTAATATGCCATAAACAAAGTAAACTAAACCCAACCCGATATTGGAAAGTAAGGACTGAGTAGCTCCAGCCCAGATATGACAGCAATACACCATTTTTGGTCTGATCTGACTCTTGTAAAAGAGCATGTCGGAAGTATTCTGGTAATTTCTGGAGCAGTATAAGGAACCAACTATTTTTCCAGCATCTTTAGCAATGTATTATATGTACAAGTTCCACTTGATGGGGCCTGGTGTGAGTTTAGGTCCCAATAGACATTCCAAACAAGGGGCCTTATTGAGAGTACAACCATTCATCCTGACATGAGAAAATTCTAGGTTGGGAGATAAATTTTATCATTTTTAAACTTTCAAGCAAAGTAATGCTTGGCTATATTTCTCAGTAAATTTGCATCTATTCTCCCAGTGTTTGAAGAGTAAAGTTTACTTAATAGTTTCAACACTAATAAAATTTTTTTCCAATCATTTTCTTTTTTTTTTTTTTTTTGCATTGAAATCTATCACAGATCACAGGGTAGTGTAGAGGATCTCATCCCTGAGCTGGGGGCTGTGGATATCTTAGGCTGTCCATTCTCAGCATTGCTGAAAGAATGCAAAGAAAAGGGTAAAAACAATACTGATTGGTATTCGTGCAGGAGTTGTTGGAAGGTGATGTAATATGTCATTCAACCACCTTGGGAGACTTGAATCTTGAATTTTTGATAGTGGGTAATCATTAACATTTTCTTTTAAGGCAGTTGGGTGGTGTTTGCCATTCTATTAATATTTTCCTGGCAATTGTTCTGATGGTTCCTCAATTTTACAAATTTAAGCATAGTACTAGATTGGCAGTAAGGTCTCATCATTTTACAGTTGAAATGACTAGATATAACCATAAGTTCTATGCTAACAATTTTTTCTCTTGCAGTTTTCACTGATAGAACTCACTTGTAGCTTCTTTCTTTGCAGTCAACTTTGACCTTCAAAAATTTAAATGCAATGTCAATCATCTGTTTTCTTAATTCCTGTTCTTTTATTGTTCTCTCTCAGTGTTTCTTTTTCTCATATTCTTTCACACTCGATAACTCTTTATGTCTTAGTTGCTTTATTGCCTTGCTTGAGGTGAAATGATTAAATATATATATATATAGTCTGTTTAATGAACTCCAAGATAAAGTGAATATTTTTTTTTATTGTTTCTCTTTACATGGAAATGTTTGACTATTATCTTATATCGTTTTCTTTTTTTCTAGGACTGCTATGCACGAGTATTAGATTACAGAAGGAAGTTTATTGAAGCAGCTCAACGCTACAATGAATTGTCATCCATCATTGCAGAAAATGAGAGAATGAATGCTTTGAAAAAAGCACTTATCTGCACCATCTTGGCCTCTGCAGGTAATTAAAAAAAATACATCTAGACCAGGGGTTCTTAACCAGTGGAGAATTTTAGGGTTTCACAGGAGGAATTGGGGTAAAAGAATGGTCGACTCAAAATGTTAACTTTCAAACTCCTCAAATCAGCACAACCTGCAACTGAAAGGTCACATTGGGTTTTCTTGCCACTACAAAAATAATCCATGTAAATGTATATGTACTAATAAAGATTTAATGAAGATTTTCAATATACACATATTATTTGGAATGCACCTTTTGAGTTGAAAAGGGGGGAGGTGAATGGCATCCTGACTTCTGGTGAAAATGGTGCATTGGGCAAAATAGGTTTGGAACCATTGTTTTAGAGGAAAATTTTATTTGGGTACAAGAGTGCCTTTTTTTTTCTTTTTTTTAATCCAATAAAATGGAACTGTGTAGCTTCAAATTTCCTATATTTTTTAGGAATATAGTTATATATATAGATATGTATACTTCACTCAACATATTTTAAAAAGGAATTTTTGTATATAAAAATAAATTTAATATGATCGTTTCCATGTAACATCAATGTGCATCTTGTAAATTGCTTCTGACACTCGCATACCCCCTTCAGTTTTGTTTAAAGCAAGACAAATAACTATGGCAATGCACTTAACTCAGTCTCTGGTTTGTCGCAGGGTTTAGCAATGTTGAGCCTGGTCAGTACCTTGATGGGTGACCACTTGGGAATACCAGGTGCTGTAAGCTTGATGTGCAGGCGGTATAAAGAATGATAGCTTGAGAATTGTTAATTGGAGAGCCAAGTTCTAATTCCAATTGAGTTCGTTATATTCACTTAAGTGCAAATACCCTGGGAAAAGGCATGAATCCACCTCTTCTCTCCCCAGCTGTTGGTTAATTAGTAAGATCTCACTAAAACCATTATTAAATCCAAAGAATATTCTTACAATCTAAAAATATTTTCTGGCTTTAAATAACCTGCAAAGGGTTGATAAGCTGTAGAAAACGAATCAATTATATCAAATTTTTTTTTATCCTCCAGCATTTGGTAAAAAGTCAATTCTTAGAAAATTGAATTTTTCTTTGATTTCTTCCTTAATGACATGACAAGTTTCAGATTTTATTTGTATTGGTATTTTTGGTTTACGTTTCACTAATCTCATATTTTAGATTTATTTAATGACTATTAAGTAGCAACCTCAATTTGGAAATAAAGGCCTCTGGCAAGATTTGATCTTGTATTCTATCGCCAGGAGCCTGAAAAAAGTAGAAAATCAATAAGAATAATAACAATTCTTCATTCTATCAGTGGGGCTGAGAATATGCAGACTGTATATCTCTGCATTAGAGTAACCATCCCCCCAAAACACCATCTACATAGTAAATGCCTACTGACTCAAGGTATGAATCTTTACCTTTCTCAAAATCAAGTAAATATTTATGGAGTCAAATATTTTAAAAAGACTTGATTTTGACATTAAAGAACCCAACAAGGGTTGACATGGCATCAAATCAAATCAATCCTTTATTGAACAAACATTTGGGTAACTAGTTAGATCTTTTTTCTTTTCATCTGGAATTTTAGTGCATAACAGACTTTTAACAAAGTTCTTTTTATTTAGGACAGTGGTTCCCAACCTTTTTTGTGTCATCATCGCCCACTTTCACATGGAAAAATTTTCCAACACCCACCTGCATAGTAAATATTCAAAAGCATATAGTGATAGATAAATTGTTTTAGTTGGTACTTTTCCTGCCTTGATAAATTCAAAATGGCCAGGAAAAAGTACACAATAAGAACCTGAAACTAGCCCAAATCAAATACTACCAAACAAATAACCTGAACAAACTCTTTACCATGGTCAATTCAGATAACATTTTTAAATTCTTAAAAGAAACACACCCATTTTACCAAAATCTGAAAAAAATTCTTGTAACATTTAACATAAGTACAGTTTATAAATACAAAAACTAAATACAACTTTTGAAACAGCTATGTTAAAAAGAAATTAACTTAATTTCACTAGGAAATAATAACACAGAAATATAAAATCCCAATCCTACTTGATTTGGCATTAGATAACTCACTAGCAGTTGATATACCATTAAACAAATCAAGATGGCTAATGCGATAAAAGAAAAAGTAAAAACAATTTTATATTGAATAAAAATTATCCTTATTAATTTTACTGTTAATTCACCTGAAGAGCTGTTTGAATGTTAATTCACCATCTCAAAACTATAGAAAATACTAAAATATTCCTTGTTTGCAGGGATATTTATATCTTGGAATGTAACCTAGTTATTTAGCCTCCTGTTTCTTTTTTGGTTTTTTTAATACAGGTTCCAATTGAATATTTTTATTGGTGGGTAGCATATGTTGGAATACCTTTTTAATACTCAAAATTCTATATTGCTCACCAAAATTTCTAATTGACCACCATTTTCTGTTCAGTTGCTCATTGCCCAGGTTAGAAAACCCTGAATTAGGAGAACTTTTTCATAAGTTATTTTTTTTTTTTTTTTTTTTTTTTTTTTTTTATTAGAGGAGATGTTTTGTGTAACATAATTGACATCATTTCATATAAATATTTATTTTGAAGAAGTAAAATTTCCACAAAGTTTACTTGTAATAATTGCATAAAATTTATTTTTATTTTATTTTTTTTTATTTTTTTAGTAATTTTATTCATTCGTTTCTTTAAAATATACACACACATTTTATTTATTTTATTTTTCCAGGTCAACAAAGATCACGAATGTTAGCAACTTTGTTTAAAGATGAAAGGTGCCAACGTCTCCCTGCTTATAATATATTAGAAAAAATGTAAGTAATTTTTTTTATTTATTATTAAAACAAATATTTTGGGTACTCAAGTGCCAATTGACTAACTAAGGAGTTATCATTATTTATATGCAGACTATTGTCCTCATCTTTGTTGTTGTTATCCCAATGTTTTGGGCATTGTGCCCTCCATCAATCAAGATAATGTACAGGGAATTTCTAACTGAACACTTTATTTAATCTATGGAGGTAGATTGTTCTTGTTCTGCTGTCCCTGTTTAAGTATATCTTGTCTAGTTGTTAATACTGTTCAGTTATTGCTTGCCCTGTTTCCACTAACAAGTACACACTGCTCAGTTCAGGAATTGAACTCACAATTACTATGTCAACAAATTCACAAACCAATGCTTTAATTCCCTAGGCTATTGTGCCATGCAACAGTTCTGAGTGGAGAACTCGGAGCCTTAAACCTAACCTGCCTGTTGATGAAGGCTTGAAGGACTCTATGGCTGAAACATGATAACAACAACAAAGATGATGACTATAGTTTCCATGTAAATAAAGTTCTTAAATCAACTATTAAATTTATTTTTGATTACTTTTTTAATCTATTTACTTTTTTAAAAAGCTTTTTGAACCATATTTAAGTGTGATCAAATTTGTTTAAAAAGTCAGTAACTGTTCTTGAATGTTGAATATTTGAGCATCCTTGATGGATTTCAACAGCAAAATAAGATTTTAATTTTTAAGAAATAGTCAGATGTTTGTTATATTTATGCTTCAGATTGAAAACAATATGTGGCCAAAGAAAAAAATATCTTTTAAAATTTAATTCACTTGCTAACATTTCTAAAAAATCATCTAAAGGAATATATTTGACCATTATTTTATTACACTGAATTCATTTCTCTTAATGATTTTAGGTATTTGGACCGTATTATACGAAGTAATGATCTCCAAGAATTCTCAGAAATGCTCCAACAGCATCAGAAAGCAATCACAGCTGATGGTAAATGCTTGTCAAAATTTAGTTTCATCAAAAACTTTGTGTATACAATGTCTCTCTCTCTCTCTATCTATATATATATACATACATATTTAGTTTGTGTATACCGCTTTAGGACATCACCAAAAAGCCCACTATATGGAGATGAATAAATTACCCATCTGTATGTAGTGGACTCTTCTGATGATGTAGGGAAAATAGAATTTTCTGTTCTTTTAAACTTGAATAAATTATGGTGTCTTATTTATGTTATTTTTAGCTTATAGATAACTTGATAGTAATTTTGTTATTGCATTGTACTTAAGGAAAGCACAAGTAGTAGACTGTGTGTGTGTGTGTGTGTGTGTGTGTGTGAGCGCAATGGGTAAATTATCACTATTTTATATTTTTAATTTCATGCCTGTGCGTTGTTTGTTTTTGATTTTCTTGACTGCACAGTATAGTAGGGTCAGTTGAGCATTGTGAGAAAAAGAGCACCATGACACAATTCACTCTGACAAAAATTTGGAAACTGCATGCTGTACTATTTCAGAGTGTTTGGGTGTCGATCTGAGGACTGTGTAGAGGATTTGGAAAGAGTTGGATGAGTCTAATGATGATTATGAAGATACAGCAGCTCGGAAAACTCACTCTGATCATTCTGATTAGAAAAGAACCTTGAATTTGTTGGTGAGAGCTTCACTCAACACAGAGGCCTACATCAAGTACCTTGAGGAGGTAGTGCTGCCCTGGGTCATCTCAGATGCTACCTGAATTTTACCAAAAACAAAATAATTTCCATGCCTGAAGAGCCTATGTCTCGCAACAGGATTCTACACCATGTCATGCAAGCAGGAGAACCCAGTCACGACTGTCAGGCAATCTCTGCAACCATTACATCTGGCCACCTAACTCCCCTGACTGTAATCCACTTGATTATGTGTATGGCACAGTTGAGCAAGAGACCAACAAAACTCCTTGTAACACCAAAGATGAACTGAAGGCTAGGATTATGGCAGCATTCACCAACTTAAATAAGGAGACTGTCCAAAAGAGTTAGAATGAAAAATATTTCTGGCTTTAAATAAACTGCAAAATGTTGATAAGCTGTATAAAACGAATCAACCAATCAAATGTATTGGTAAAGAAGGAAATGGTTGTAAAGTATTTTTCTCTCTCTTTTTTTTTTTTTTTTTTTTTTTTTTTTATATCTCTCTCTATCTATCTATCTATATATATATATATATTATTACACTGTAGACTTATGGGCATCTGTTTATTATATCATCAATCATCTAAGTGACAAATTTAATTTTTATTAATCATATATATATATATAACTTAAATTTAAAAAAAAAAATTCAACCTAAGTGTTGCAACTGCATGCTCCAAAAGTTTGTATCCATTATCAATAACACATTTTAAAAAAAACATATTTCGATTCACATATTTTTTTTGTCCAGGATGCTACCTGAATTTTACCAAAAACAAAATAATTTCCATGCCTGAAGATGATTGCATGTACAGTCAAAAGTACTTGGGTATTTAAGAAAGACCTTATATAGCTTATAATTTTAAAAAATGAGGATCATAGCATTCATCAAGTGATTAGTAGGTTAATGCATCTTTAAAATTTTATTAGCAAAGGGATTTTGCCATTTTATATCATTAACTTTACTAATTTAAATTGTAATATATGTATATGTAAACAAAAAAGACTTTTTTTATGCCTTAGTTGGCACTTGATATATAAATCCAAGTTGATGAGTAGGTTTTATCAGTATGTCGTTTTAATCAGGCTATTCTCAACTGGAACAATCCAAATTTCAGACTAAATTTACATTTCTGACATATATCTCAACTGAGGTGAAGATTTTGTTTTCATGTTCTGAAATGAAATCATTGTTCTGATCAGTGTCCTCATCTCTATTGTTTTTAGCATCACATGTCACCTGATGCATAATTCAACCACCTTCTTGTTTATATTGCATCCAGCAATTCTAAGTCTTAATCAGTTTTCTGTTGGTGTTCTTGTTGTAAATCCCCCCCGCCCCAGTATGAATCCTCTCAATCTATGGATCAAATAGCAGGACTTATATCTGGAAAAATCATTTTTATTCTAAAAAAATTAAGGCAATATTCATTCGCAAAAAAAAAAAATTCTGACAAAATGTTTTGGATTTAAATAACTCACAAAGTGTTGTCATAAAAACAAAACGGTCAATCCGCAAAGGTTCATGTTATATTTGAAGTTATTTATCGAGTAAGAAAAAAAAAACTTCAGATTATTGAAATGCATCAGGAAATCTGTTAATGAGGAAGAAAGATGAGGATATTTGTCCCCTAAAAAGGCTTACAGACATCTTTCGATGAAATGCTGGTTCCTGTACGATCACCAAAATTAAGCCACATTGTACCTTGTCAGTACCTAGATGGGTGATTGCTTGGGAATACCAGGAGTTGTAAGCTTGGATATGCAAGTGGAGTAATGGATAATGGCTCAGAATTGTTTATGGAAGAGCCAAGTTCCAATTCCAGTTGGGTTTGTTATATTCACTTATGCACAAATACCCTTGGAGAAACATGTGAATTGACCTTCTTCCCCAGCTATGGGTTAATTAGTAAGACTTGTATCACTAAACCATTATCTCAAAAAAAAAATCCTTAAAATCTAAAAATATTTTCTAGCTTTAAATGACTTGCAAATGTTTGATAAACAATAGAAATCAATTGTCCCCAAAATTCATGAACTTTAAAAGATGTTCCTTTTACAAATACTATCCGATATTTTTTAAAAGGCATCAAATTATTCCACTCTTATAATAATAATGAAAATATATTTGTAAGTCAGTTTTTGGAATGTCTCAGTAGGCAATGTATTTACATTTACAACATTACCATTATACTCCAGCAGAGTGGTGATGGTGGTGGCTAATATTAAGCATTGGCAAGAGGCTGTTGTTTGTTGGGCAATTGGATTGTAAAATCATCCCAAAATGGGATTTCCTCCACTTCTTTTCTCATTTGATGACTTTTCGTTTTTTGCTTTAGTTATGGCTCCCCACCCCCATTTGAAAAAGATTATTACTAAAACTGTAATATGAAGACAGGAAGAAATTAAAACCTCATTCATAATTTGTTGGAATGTTTATCTTGCTTACCCTTATACATACAATTTTAAAATATCACATTGTAAAATTGATTTGCTGCCATTCTTAAAAGATACTCTGATACAGTGTCAAACGATGGATTTCAATTCCACTGCTGATTCATGAACAGCTTGGTGCTCGCAACCATAAAAAAAGGGTAGCAAAATATTATGACTTTTTACATCTTTGTAAATGACTGAACTCTTGATGGTATAAAGTTATATATACATTGCAAAGAGAATGTACTTTTCAAAAACTTAATTCTATTTTCAGGTTCAACAATTCTCGATCGAGCTGCCATTGAACATAATTTACTTTCTGCTAGTAAGCTCTATAATAACATATCCTTCACAGAATTGGGAGCCTTATTGGAAATTGAACCCTCAAAGGTAATACATACTTAAAGGTTGTTGCCTCCATGGTAAAACTACGAAAACAACTTTGTCATTTTAATCTAGGTACCTCCACTATTTCGGCATAAATTTTCTATATTAAAGTTTAAAATGAATTTTTTACAACGAAAAAACATTCTTGAAGATTTCATTTTAGCTTTAATTGAAAGTTTAATAATTAAATTTACGATTTCTATTAATTAAACAATTCTGGTGTATTTCAGATAGAAACTATATACATTTGATTGTCAAATTTAATTTCAAATTTTTTAATTTTCTTAAAAACGGCCATTTTTTTAATTTTAAGAAATTTGTAAACAAACACAAATTTATCGATTTTGAAAATATTTAAAAAAATTTCTGACACGTTATTTTAGTAAAATTAAAAAATTTAAAGTAATCTGATTTGAAAGAAATTTTTCTTACTTATAGCATAAAAAAATAATATACAACCAATTATTAACGATCGATCCTGTTAATCTGATCCAACTATTGATGGATTGTTGACTGACGAAGCGATGACAGCTACTACAGATTACCATAAATGACATAATTTTTAAAAGTCTGAGTTTTAAAAAAATTATTCTATTTGAGTATGACCCACACTAATGGAAATACAATACATAAAATAAAATTATTTAGTGAGATAGTAAATGAAAAAAAGAAAAATTACTTTAAAATTTAAAGTTTACACTTTTAAAGTTGAACGGAAAATAAGAAATGTTGAAAAGGCCGCGTAAAGGGACAAAACCCTTAAATCACGTGACCTTGTAATAATACTGACAATTTCAGTATATCATACATGGAAATAAGGAATGTATTAAGTAAAAAAAATACAACATAAAAAATTATTTTTAAAAAATGTAGCTCAACTAAATTTATTAAACTTAGCAATTTTGGATTCGTCAATTTTTTTTCTACTTAATTACTACATAATATCGAGGAGCCCTCCTAATACAGAGCTTTTACATTATAATTAAAATTTCTTAAAAAACGAAAAAATTCTTGTAAAAATTAATTATTCATCAGAAAAAAATTATTTCTGCAGACAATAATGTTCTTAATATTACTTATTTACAAAAGCAATTAAAAGCTTTTCTAATTAAGTAATATCATAGTTTTATTGGATTCATTATTTTTCAATTCAGACAAGATTTTCAGTTAAATAGCTCAAATTTAAAAAAAAAAAAAGTAGGTTATTTACCATCTCCAAAGACTCCTTCTTTTAACAAAAAAAAAAAATTCAGGAGCCAAAAAGGTTTTGGGCGAAATTTCATGAAATTAAATAAGTGGGGGGTAACATTTAAAAAAAATTATTTTTTACCAAAATTTTCTAAAAACAAAATATTGCAAAAATAATTTCATTCATTTGTGAATAAGTCCTGAAAATTTCATTAAGATCGGACAATTATTTGATTTTTACAAGGATTTCCAAATCAATGTGTTTTCAATGGGAAAAAAGCGTTATTTTTACGTCACTGCGATGACGTAAACAAAAGAAGACTTTAACCAAAATTTCGAACGTGTTAGAAAATAATAAAAAATATTAAAAAATACTTTTTTCTTTCATCTTAATAATAACATAAGCATTTTGACGATAATACTTTTTTTCTTTAAGTTTGTGGTATTTTTCATTTACGCTATGCTGTTTTTCTGCGAAAACAGTGGACATACCTATTTTAATCACTTTGGAACATGTGAATTTCCTTTATTCTCGGTTTTCTTACTCTGCCAGTGAATCATATTGTGATTCAAGACAATTCATAGATGATATGACATTGCACAAAAACATCACTGGTCCAAATTAGTTAACAGAATACACAAGTTTCAAAGTAGCTTACCCATAACTTGCTTGTCTTAATTAAAAGTAGTGGTTATGTTTTTGTTAGAGATAATGTTAACTGTTAATATTCTTTTAAAGTTTTAATTGATAATCAGTTTAATTTTACTTACTATTAAGGATAACCAAACCAAGCTCTATTTTTTATCATTATTTTCTTTAGCTTGACAGTTAAATCTAAGAAAATGACACTGGGAGAAAGTATTTCTTTTTTTTTTTTTAAATCTCTTCTATCCAATTTTTAATTAACTTTGTATTGTTGAAAGTTGATGTTGTATTTCTGTAAAATGGTGTGACTCTATTGGTCAGAAATCTAAAATGGCAGATAATATAAGTTGGAGAGGGAATCAAACTCCCAGTATCTTAAATTCCTGTAAAAATGATTGATGGACTTTGAAAAGGACTGCATTGAAATGATTGAGTAAAAGGAAAGACTGATTCAAGTTCATTGTTATGGGAGCAGGACTTTATTTTTATTCAAGTTAATTATAATTCTATAAAAAGTCAAGCCTCTGAATCTATTGAGTCTCTCTGAAAAAAAGGAACTAGTTTTTGTTTCAAGATAGTCATTAAATTTCTTTTTTTGAGTGGTATTAGAGATATATGGCCGTCGTTTTTAAAATGATGGCATATGTTTTGTTAATGCAAATGTTACCAAATTTTACAATACTTTGAAATTTACAATAGGTTTTGTACCTAATATTTTTGCATGTAATCTTCTCTGCTAACCCTGTTGGGCTGTGTTTATGCATTCAGTCATGTTTGTCTACACAATATCTTTCGAAAGTTTTCAATGAATTTCGGTGACATTTTATAAAAGTGTGATTAAACTTTACGGGCAGATCCTCAATTCGTTATTTCATATATTAAGAAAAATACATTGAAGAATCAAAACTTAGTTACCTCCCTTTTTAAAGATTCTATCTCTGAATTCCCAGGTACCTCTATATTTAATCAAAAATTAAAAATTCTATCAATCGTGTATTAAAAGTTTGTAGTCAAATTATCTCTTCTACTATTTTGTAAGTAGAAATGATGAAAGTAAATTCTGATAAAAATATCCTATATTTTAAGCAAAAAACGAATATATCAACGTTTAAAAATGTTTACTTTCTGTAAAGAGTCAGCATAAAATATTGCTTTTTGGATTGTAAAAATATCAATTTTTAAAAAATCTTCCAAAATTAATCAAATTGGAATTTTGGGGGCATTTATGTAGAAGAACTATTTTTTTAAAAAAAAGCTGCCTTTCTTCAAAATTTTAGAGAATTTTTTTCATGAGAAAATTTGGAACCCTGAAGAAAAATTGATACAGACGGAATTTTTTTTTTATTTATATTCTATTGTCTCTGAAAAAAACAAAGATTTTCTTTGATGGTTTTTTTTTTTTCTTTTTTCTTATAGTTGCAATTTCATATTTTTTAAAATCTTTCTTTGTTGTTTCAAAGCTATATCCGATAGCAAGGCCTATGTTTGGAAGATTGGAGGTTTTGAGGTGCATAGAACCACCTCTTAATTGCTGTTGTTCCCAGATACATTCTGTTAGGGTCTCAGCCATGGGCAAATAGTGAATCCTCCAAACAGAAATCAAAACACTAGGAAAATTCTTTTTTTTAAAAAAAAAAAATTAAAAAAAAGCAGCAATACAATTTTATATCTCTCTCTCTATTTATCTATCCATCCATCTATCTATCTATATATATATATATATAGATTTTTATTCATTTTATTATGAGCTGCCATTTGCTTCACAGCTGTTACATGTTTGCCCTCAGCTGATAATACAAATATTGACTCGCCCAGATTGATATTTGACCTGTATTGGGATATGCCAGCTACTGCTGTTATAAAAAATGTTTTTTAATAATATTTGGGGACTTTTTTGGTACAGTTAAATCAAGTAGAAGATTAAAGTAAATATTTCTCATAAAATTGTCTTGATGTTATGATTATTTTTATTTCTTTACAGCCATTGTTGATTGTTGATTTTTATTTTTTATTTTTTTTGCTGATTAAATAAAATGCAGCATAAATACCTCCCACACAATGGTAAGATATTAGCCAGACAAAAACACCATTGCCACTTGCCTAATTCGCTAACACCACACAGGTGACAGTTTAAAATGGTGCAAGTGTCAATGATCTCTTCATCTAGCTAATGTCTTACCATTATGTGGGAGGTAGTTAGGCTGCACATAATATTTTGACTTTGTAACCATTTAATTCTATTTTTAATTAAGTGTTGTTTTTTCTTCTTTGCAAGATGCAAATTTGCTCACTTGCATTTGTCGTGAAAGTAAGAAAAATAACTTAAAATTATCAGCAAGAAATTAATTCTGTTTGCTTGATATAATAAAGGAATGTTGTCAGCAGACATGTATTCTGTGTATGTGCTTTCTAGTCTTAATTCTATTGGCAAGATAAAATTGGTGATTGAAGTGTGTGATGAACTATTTTGGGATTCTATATAACACAAAATACAATAACATTTTAAAAAAAAAAAAAAAAATTTTGGGCAAAATAGATTCAAAGTTAAAGTTCAAAGTGTGCACTTTTACTGAAGATGAAATTGATAGAAATAATGTCTTTAACAAGAATGAGAAACTCTTCAAATTTCTATAGAATGATCTTTTTTTTTTTCTCAACATTTTGTGATCTTGAGTTTCATGTAAGATTTTTTATTCAATTTTAGGCTGAAAAAATTGCATCCCAAATGATAACTGAAGGAAGAATGACCGGTTCAGTTGATCAGATAGCCTCCATTGTACATTTTGAAAGTAAGTACAATTTATTGCTTCTGGTCTCAACAGAGTCGAACTTTAGTGCTCACAAAAAAAGTGTCAAAAGGAGGGTTTTTTTTTCATTGATGCTACTATTAACTACCTTCACTCCTCAGCAATGTTTATTCTTTTAAAAAGTGATGATCAGAATTGTAATAACACCTAAACGTATTGAAAGTGAATTTATTAGGTTGGTGCAAAAATAATGTCGTTTTTTGACATAAAAACATTTGAGAAAACGACATTATTTTTGCACCAACCTAATATGTTTCCTTTGTGCTTGAGTACTGTCATAAATAGGAAAGGTTGACAGACACACGTGCACAGAAAGTAAGAAGTGGTTTATTCCAGAGAATAATATGTCACACAGTTGAGAAGACAGACTAATGTAATAAACAGTTAATCGTTAACTCCTCTCTATTTACTAACCTCCCTACAAGGCAAGTAAGAGAGAATGCTGTTTAAATAATCTTAGACCAATCCATCTTGTAGGGGTGTTCAGCTACTCCACAACTTTGAGAATTGATTACAGAAATAATAAGCGCTATTTAATAGTTTTATTTACACTATTAGATTGTTTATTGAAATGTTTGGCAAAATATGGGTCAGTTGCCAATTGATTTGAACATTATGAAATGATAAATAATTAGGATTTCCTTATAGTTTATAAATGTATGAATAAAAAAAATGGCAAATGATAAATATTGCATTTGTTTTAATTGTATTAGTTTTTAGAATGTTGTAAATATAAAATTATTGTTGTAAATAAACAATCTAATAGTCTTTAATATTTTTGTTGTAAATTGTCAATAACAGAAAATGTATAAATTCACTTTCATGATGTGTTTAGGTTTTATTACATTTTAATCATCACTTTTTAAAACAAACATTACTGAGGAGTGAAGATAGTCAAAATAATAGTGGTGTCAAGGGAAGAAACCTTTATTTTTTATTTTTTGTCAAGCATGAAGGACCAAGTCTGCCTTAATCTCTTTGGAATTATGAGAAATTATTTTTTTTTAAAGGTTTTTTAATACCATTGCTGACATTTTTTATTTATTTTTTAAAATAACCTGCATATTTAAATTTAATTATTGCATACAGAACAACCATTATTAAAAAAAAAAAATAAAGGGGAAAAAACTCTCTACTAAAGTAGTTTCATAAAAAAATACAAAATGACTCAAAAAAATGGCTTGTGGGATAAAAAAATATTTATGAGGTAGTCATGGTGATTTTCTAATCATAGCTAAGATGTGGCACAAGCCCGACATTATGGAGCACCCATTGAGGACCGAACTCACTACTCAGTCATAACTGTTTTAGCCAGATCATTATACTAGAATGTGAATCAACTAAATACTTATTTCCAATTTTATGAAGAGATATTTTGATTCTTAAATTTATAAAAAATATCTGAACAAGAAAATTTAAATAAACACACAATGACAAATAACTAATTATAAATTTTGGATAACTACATTTTCCCAGTGTTTCTTTCATCTACTCTCACCACATAAATTGACTAAGATAGGTTGAGAGTATCTCTTCCTCTAAACCAGACATTCTTTTCATTTTAGATGAGACTCAATATTTTGTATCTCCCTATTCGTTGGGTGGATATGGTTTTTCTTGTGTATAATTACAGAATATCAAATTTTTAACCAGTTATTTCTCTTGATTAGGAATCTTTGATCTTAGTGATTATAAAGAGAAAAAAAATGAGAGAAAAATGAAAACAAAAAGTAATTTGAGATATAAGATAATCAGAGAAGAAAATGGATTATGTCCGGAAAATCCTGTTTATTTAAATTTTCTTGTTCTATAGTTAAGACATTTTTAAATAAAAATATTTGTTTTCAGACATTTTCTTTTTTTATAAAATGGTAAATAATAAATTTTGCATTGTAGTTGGTTCACATGTTTTTATAATTCTAAACATAGCTTTTTAAGGCAATAAACATTGGTGAGTATTCAGTAATAGTGATGTCAAGAGAAAAATGATTTTTTTTTCAGGTCCAAAAGTTAAACTTTGCCAGAATTTCAGTTATAAAGCTTTTTAAAAAATTTAAAGTTTTTAATAAAAAAAAAAAAATCTGAGTTTTACTTTGTCTAATTTTTTTTTTTTTTTTTTTTTTTTTTAACTAATCTGAGATTTGTCATTTTTATAAACTTCATGCTAATAGAAAAAACAAAAAGTGTAATGTGAGCACAAAAATCGATGAGGATAGTTAAAATATTTTGCATATAATTTTATGCCAAATTATTATAAGTTCTATATTTATAATTAATTTTTAATTATTTTTCCCTCTCATTTTAAAATATATATATATATATATATATACACACACACATACATATATGCACTCATTATATTGGGTCTTTTGTCCTTATCCTCATTTTTATCATGACATTTTGGCTCCAGGCTTCCTCAGGTGTATATCAATCTGGGTGACATACCAGGAATTTCAAACTGAACCCTTTATTTAATCTACAGGGGTATACTGTTCTCGTTCCACTACCAATGTCTAGGCATATCTCATCTAGTTCTTATTTATCTTTATTTTATTCAACACTGTTCAGTTATTGCTCACCTGTTTCCACTGAGTGCAAGTACACACTGACTGACCCAGAGATTGAACTCGCATCTACTATGCTACCAAATTCACAAACCAACACTTTTACTGACTAGGCCATTGTCCTGTAGATTAAATAGTTTGGAATTCCTTGTAGGTTACCCAAGATCAAAATCCACCTGAGGAAGGCCAGAAGAAATGCTGGGATAAAAACAACAAAGATGAAGACAATAGCCCAAATAATAATTCCTCATCTCAGAACTTCAAAGTAGAATATATATATATATATATATATATATATATATATATATATATATATATATATATATATATATATATAGTCTGAATTTCTGGGATGAGGAGTTATTATTTTAGTGTGAGTACCAATTGGCAATTGGTAGGGATAATTCCAAGGAGGACATTAATCCAAAGAGAGCTCAATGCAAGTAACAGAGCAATATAACAAGTCAAGGAAATCCTTTTCCTTTTTTCTATCATCTGGACGGATTGATTTAATTTCTTAAAGACCTTCGGTCTGAAGAGATGGATATTTAAATATATTCATGAAATGAATTATAACTTAAAGTCTTTTAGAAATTAAATAAATTCATCCACATAGAAAAAAATAAAACAATTTTTAAGAGTTTCCTTGACTTATTATATTGCTCTGTTACTTGCATTAAGCTCCCTTTTTGGAATTATCCCTACCAATTACCAATTGGTATTAGTTATATATTCTAGATCTGTTAAATAACCAATATGAATTGCGAGAAAAAAAGAAAAGGAAATGACCTCTGACCAAATTTGTTTGAAGTGGAATCCAATATCTTTGGAAGTCATGATATGGGTAATGTCTTTGTTGCTTTATGTGTGGAATACCAACCAGTTGGCAAGATTTTATTTATTTAGCTACAGTTTTCCTCATTCAATTTTCTCCATATCAGAGTTTGTTACATAGTAGTAGTCATAGTAGTATTAGTAGATACAATAGTCGTAAGTTGGGATAAAAAGCAACAAAGATGAAAAGGAAAACTAACCAAAATTAATAAGAACAAATAAAAAGGAAGGTCTCTCTCTCTCTCTCTCTCTCAACCCCCCTCCCAATCAATACTTGGAAAGAGTAATAATAGCTACTGGACTTGAGAAACCTATTTCCTGAAAGATTTTATAAATTTCAACTGAAAGCAGTACCAGCTGCTCAGTTAATAAATGCCTAATGTTTCCTTATAAGGAAATGGTTAATATTACTATTATGATTGTTTACTAATTCAGTAATCCACCAGTAAAAAATTAAATACTTTCTGTAAAATAAAGAGGATTTGCTCTGATGTTGATTGTTATGTGTCTGAAAAATTATTTGATCCTGAGAACACTAACATGTCATATTTATTATATTTTTTTTTTCTCCTCCCACACAGCACATGAAGCCCTTCCAAACTGGGACAAACAAATCCAGAGCTTGTGTGTTCAAGTCAACCTCATCATTGAACGTATATCTGAAAAGGAACCTGACTGGATGATAAAATACATGTAGGTGGTGCGGCGGCAGTGACCGTGCGAGTCTTTCTGTTCGAAGTGTGTGCCAGCAAGGAAGCATATGAGTGTGTGCATGAGACAAACAGAGAGCAAGACAGGTGTATCCCCTCCCCCAACCCAGCATACACAGAGATACAGAAATGGACTGAGAAAGAGAGAGATCAACCTGTACACCAACTGCTGAGCATCTTGGCTATGTTATCCACCCTGCCTTGGTATTTGTGCTCCTCCCCACCTTTTCCACTTTGGGATGTGAAGCCATTGCTACTGATGACAGCATTCGTTATTATTATAATTATTATTGATAAATGTGGCGTTTAGGGTTGAGAAGATCTACTTGGTTATCTCCCCCTGAGTCACTGGTTCCAAGACGAAAGCAACAAACAAAAAAAAGAACAAAAAAAAAATAAAAAAAATAAAAAATAAACCCTCCTTTGCTACAGAAATGCATAAAGACTTTGAAAAGATGACAAATTTGGTATTATTAATAAACAAAAACTTTCAAAAGAATTGTTTTGGATTTATTAATATTTTTAATCCGTTTTTCATTATTACATTTGAAATATGGTTTTATAGAAAGCAATGAATCTGCAATGTTGTTGGTTCTGACCTGGCATCTCACCTTCAGTCACTTTCTCACTGCCATAATTTAGTTTCCCTGTGTCTTTTCTATAAATATTTTAATGGTAATTGTGCTGACAAACTTTCCTCTTTGGCACCTAGACTTTATGAATGAAAGCACAGTATTAGATTGGCAACAAGATCTCATGTTCTTCCAATTGTAATGGCTCAATGTAACCATAAGTTCTATGCATATAGTTTCTTCTCTCGCACTTCTCACTTGTGGAACTCTCTTCCAGCTTCTTGCTACCCAGTCAACTTTGTTCTTCATAAATTCAAGTGCAATGTCAACCATTATCTTCTGTTTTTTTAATTCTTGTTCTTTTAATGTTCTATCAGACTCTATATGTGACTTCATTTTCTGTACAAAAACTTTATCCTGCTGCTGAAGGTGACTCTGATCCTTGAACAAGAGCATGTTTAAATTTCATAGTTGTGTTGTCATATCCTGCTATGGCAACAGAAAACGACTTTGAGTGAAATTACCAATAAGGATACTGAAATTGAGAGGCCTTGAAAAAGAATGCAGTAGAAAGGGAAGTAATATTAATAAGGCAGAGTGCTGAAGGTTAATCGTGTTTTCTAATATGCAGTAACCCCTTGCATCTTAGTGGCTTTATTGCCTTGCTTGGGATAAAATGATTAA
This sequence comes from Acanthosepion lycidas, assembly GCA_963932145.1. Taxonomy (NCBI): domain Eukaryota; kingdom Metazoa; phylum Mollusca; class Cephalopoda; order Sepiida; family Sepiidae; genus Acanthosepion; species Acanthosepion lycidas. Next base: position 52,530,187 of record OZ010600.1, on the reverse strand, counting down.
AAAAAATATCAATATGACTTCACAGGCAAGGTTTAATAAATAAAGAAAACAACTCCAGTTTCAAGATGTATTACCATTGTTAATCTTTTTTTTCTTTCTTTCTCTTTTTTTTTTTTCTTTCTCTTTTTTTCTTTCTTTCTCTTTTTTTCTTTCTTTCTCTTTTTTTCTTTCTTTCTCTTTTTTCTTTCTTTCTCTTTTTTTCTTTCTTTCTCTTTTTTTCTTTCTTTCTCTTTTTTTCTTTCTTTCTCTTTTTTTCTTTCTTTCTCTTTTTTTCTTTCTTTCTCTTTTTTTCTTTCTCTTTTTTCTTTCTTTCTTTCTCTTTTTTCTTTCTTTCTTTCTCTTTTTTCTTTCTTTCTTTCTCTTTTTTTCTTTCTTTCTTTCTCTTTTTTCTTTCTTTCTTTCTCTTTTTTCTTTCTTTCTTTCTCTTTTTTCTTTCTTTCTTTCTCTTTTTTCTTTCTTTCTTTCTCTTTTTTCTTTCTTTCTTTCTCTTTTTTCTTTCTTTCTTTCTCTTTTTTCTTTCTTTCTTTCTCTTTTTTCTTTCTTTCTTTCTCTTTTTTCTTTCTTTCTTTCTCTTTTTTCTTTCTTTCTTTCTCTTTTTTCTTTCTTTCTTTCTCTTTTTTCTTTCTTTCTTTCTCTTTTTTCTTTCTTTCTTTCTCTTTTTTCTTTCTTTCTTTCTCTTTTTTCTTTCTTTCTTTCTCTTTTTTCTTTCTTTCTTTCTCTTTTTTCTTTCTTTCTTTCTCTTTTTTCTTTCTTTCTTTCTCTTTTTTCTTTCTTTCTTTCTCTTTTTTCTTTCTTTCTTTCTCTTTTTTCTTTCTTTCTTTCTCTTTTTTCTTTCTTTCTTTCTCTTTTTTCTTTCTTTCTTTCTCTTTTTTCTTTCTTTCTTTCTCTTTTTTCTTTCTTTCTTTCTCTTTTTTCTTTCTTTCTTTCTCTTTTTTCTTTCTTTCTTTCTCTTTTTTCTTTCTTTCTTTCTCTTTTTTCTTTCTTTCTTTCTCTTTTTTCTTTCTTTCTTTCTCTTTTTTCTTTCTTTCTTTCTCTTTTTTCTTTCTTTCTTTCTCTTTTTTCTTTCTTTCTTTCTCTTTTTTCTTTCTTTCTTTCTCTTTTTTCTTTCTTTCTTTCTCTTTTTTCTTTCTTTCTTTCTCTTTTTTCTTTCTTTCTTTCTCTTTTTTCTTTCTTTCTTTCTCTTTTTTCTTTCTTTCTTTCTTTCTCTTTTTTCTTTCTTTCTTTCTTTCTCTTTTTTCTTTCTTTCTTTCTTTCTCTTTTTTCTTTCTTTCTTTCTTTCTCTTTTTTCTTTCTTTCTTTCTTTCTCTTTTTTCTTTCTTTCTTTCTTTCTCTTTTTTCTTTCTTTCTTTCTTTCTCTTTTTT
>OZ010600.1:52493825-52521325 GCA_963932145.1 Acanthosepion lycidas | reverse complement strand
TATCCTGAAGTGCATATGATATAATTAATGTGTGCACATATTAGTATTCAAAAATCAAATAAATAAAATAAACCATGTTCTTTTTGTGTAGCCATTACATAACATCAGGCTAGAACAGGGGTGGGGATCCTTTTTGATCAGGAAGGCCACATTGAAATTCATTGTTCCTTTAGAGGTCATATTCACCAAGTGATTTTTTTTTACAGTTATACATATATATCGTAGGCAAATCATGCATCAAATAGAATTTGATTAATATAAAAACAAACAAAAGCAGACGTTATAAAACTGACAAACAAGACATGTTCAAACAAATACTTTATTCACCTTTTAAATAAATTAATGGCTTTCTTGACATTGCTTCTTTTAAGATAGCATTTTGGTATCAGGTTCTAACATGGTGGTTTTTAGTTTTCATTGGTCTTCCAAATGCTCATCTGTCAACTGTGTTCTTAACGAATTCTTGATTTGTTTCAAGTACGAGAATGTGGATTCACAAATGTATGTTGAAGAAAACCATGAAATAAGTCGGCGTGCATGGTTACAAAGGCAAGGATAGTCTACTTTAGCATCCCAATACCATTTTTTATCAACGTTAAATTTTGTACAAATCTGTGCAAAAAATGGATCAAAGAGCCTACCCAGCTTCATACATATTTTCAGGAAATCTCAACTTCTAATTGGTCAATAAACACACAATTGGGCGTTGCAACCCACCCACGTGCAAGTCTTTTTTCAGCGCGTGACCAAGTCAAGTTTTCCCGCTTCTTTTCCAGGAGCCTACCACGTGATTAAATTAATTATAAATACCAGACACGAGTTCGTTCTCTTCTCTCTTCCTTGATTTCTCTCGCTGCAAAATGTAGTTGTAAAAAAGGATTCGCGTCTTGACCATATGCAGTCAGACGCTTATGAAACATATTCACACATGCACGTACGTACGAAATTTTCCAAACTACATTGCAAACATACGAAACATTTCCAAACCAGCATCAAGAACTTTTCACTTTAAAATGCTTTTGCACACATCTTTACAAAACAAAATTGTAAAATTGTGTATATAAAAATGACTTTCTTGTTCCAAACATATCTTTTTTTTGTCGTGATTGAATATCGTTACTATTTGACACTTTTTTATAATTTATGTTTGTGGATGTTGCATGTTTTATTTGCAGCGCAACTTTAAACATTCACACAGCCTTCCTAGGTCCACAACATTACCACCCTTTATCAGATTTCAATGGTATCTTTCTTGCTGTCAAACAGTTTTCAGGATATTATATTCAGTCAACTCAAAAGCTCCATTTGTAACTTCTTGGGAGCTCTCTGATACATTAACTGAGTGAGGCTGAAAAGCAAGTTTCAGGGTGACATTATGCTTTTCAAAATCACTGAATCTTCTCCTTATTCTTCTTTATTAGAATGAGTCTAAGACTGACTAGTATTCCTGAAAAGATTCGTAGAGATTCTTTTCCCTTTCACTCATTACTTTGGGCATGTAAGGAAAGTGTTCTGAAAGTTTTGACTGAGCAAGAAAGGACGTGAAAATAGCACCTTTCTAAATGAAAGAATTTTGCCATATATATTGATTTACTTCTGCCATGTAACAAAATATTTAACTCGTTTTGCTTTGTCATTACATTACACACAAACGAAGCATCTCTTGGAAATTTTGTATCTGATAATTCACAAAACTTATTGTTCTTGTTGAATGTTCGGGTTGACCAATTGTAGAATGTATTGCTTCTTGAGTGTTATGGTCACCAATGTTGAATGGGTTAAATAGATAATGTGGCTGCGTGTTGAGAAGGTAATCAACATTCATACATAATATTTAAAACATCAAGGAAAAAGAACAATGAGAACCAATTTTGTTTAACGAAGAAATATATATATATTAAATTCAACAATAATACAAAGTAGTTGTAATATGAGTGAAAAAGGGAGAAAAAAGTAGCTTCCCCTTGACTGTAAGGAAATGTCTTAAAGAAGATGTGTCTGAGTAAAATGTTCAGAGTTCAGTGTTGAAAATAGAATATATTTCCTTCAGAAAATTGTTCAGTTGTTGCAACTTACAGAGTTGATTTAACTTGGTGTCTCCACTGAGAACTGGTGGTGTATCAAATAAAGTTCTGTATTGTATGTATGTACATGCAGAGTAAGTAGGATGAAATACACAAGCGAGTAGATGAGATCTATTGTCTCTGGGTACACTCGACTGTGGTTCTGGAACTACTACTAACTGGTTTTTTGGAATGCATCCAATATTTATACTACCTAGGGTGGCTCCAAACAGAGACGCTAGATATATTTTTGAATATACATGAAAAATATCCGATTGGACGGAAAATGGACCAATCAGCGATTTTCTAGCAAAGCTTGTTTTTGAAGAAAGTGCAGAAACAAATTTACTATGTTGGAATGCGATAGATTAATTGTCCTGTTATTTTTTAGTATTTATTTATTGACCAATTAGAATTGGAGAAAATGTAGGCGTGACACTACATTCTCTTTGGAAAAGTCAATTATTTGCTCTCATAAACACAACATTTTGATCAATACGTGTCCTTGCGATAACCAGTGTATTTTTGAGTGATAGGGCAAATTTACATTAATTTCCTCATCATCTATCATCAACATGGTTCGAAACTGACGATGCCATTTGCCTGTATATAGTTCACAATACTTATAATCTTTTGTAGGGTGTTATTTAAAATAGCAAATTTTGCACAGAGATGTTGCTGGTGTAGAATGCAATGAAAAGAAATCAGTGCATTTGGAGCTATGGATTCTCTTTTTAGATTTGCGATGAATCCTTCATTTTTAGACATCATAGCTGGAGCACCATCAGTACACACACTTATCAATTTAGTAAGATTCAACCCAACCTCATGGCATTTCTATTTGAAGTTATTAAAAATATCTATTCCTTGTGTCTTTCCTTTAAGGGTGCCTAAAACAAGTAATTCTTCAAATAATTGAAAACTCACTTATTGCACGAATGATGTACAATACTTGTACCGAATCAGGGTCAACTCGACCTGGTGTAATGGTTAGAAAAGTTTGTCTTGATAGAACAATTACGACTGAGTAGTGAGTTCGATCCTCACTGGGTGCCCCATACTTTCAGCCTTGTGCCACATCTAAGCTGTGCTTAGAAAATTACTTGTATCGAATCAGTGGAATCTGTCAATTCATCCAAAGCTAAGGAGAAATATACATTGTCTTTTTTTTAATTATATTTTGGAGTCATTCTGTTACATTACTGACCAATTCATGCTGTTGATCTGTATTAGTCGTTCTTGAAAGAGGTACTTTTTTATATTTGTTATCTTTATCTGGATTTAAACATTTTACGACTTCTACAATGCATTCCTTTATGAGCTCTGAATGGTTTACCTTTTATTTCCAAACAAATATGCAACTCTATAGCTTGCTACTGTTGCAGGATTTCCTAAATTTAATACAGAATGGAATAATTGTCTCTTCTTTTGCTTTCCATCCTTTTGTTTCTGTAATGCAATACTTCGAGCTTCACCCCCCCCTCTTCTAATTTTACATATTTATCGTCTTTATGGATAACAATGTTGATCCGCATTGTAATTTTTTGTGATGTCAACGAATACACATTGTCAATTTTGTGATGTCAATAAACACTTGTTGCCACATTTGTGATGTCAATAAACACTTGTTGCCACTTTTGTGATGTCAACGAATACACACTGCCACTTTTGTGATGTCAATAAACACTTGTTGCCACTTTTGTGATGTCAACGAACACTTGTTGCCACTTTTGGGATGTCAACGAATACACACTGCCACTTTTGTGATGTCAATAAACACTTGTTGCCACTTTTGTGATGTCAACGAACACTTGTTGCCACTTTTGTGATGTCAACGAATACACACTGCCACTTTTGTGATGTCAATAAACACTTGTTGCCACTTTTGTGATGTCAACGAACACTTGTTGCCACTTTTGTGATGTCAACGAATACACACTGCCACTTTTGTGATGTCAATAAACACTTGTTGCCACATTTGTGATGTCAACGAACACTTGTTGCCACTTTTGTGATGTCAACGAATACACATTGCGGCATTGCCACTTTTGTGATGTCAACGAACACTTGTTGCCCGTTTTGTAATGTCAACGAATACACATTGCCACTTTTGTGATGTCAATGAACACTTGTTGCTACTTTTGGAATGTCAACGAACACTTGTTGCCACATTTGGGATGTCAACGAATACACACTGCCACTTTTGTGATGTCAATAAACACTTGTTGCCACTTTTGGGATGTCAACGAACACTTGTTGCCACTTTTGGGATGTCAACGAATACACACTGCCACTTTTGTGATGTCAATAAACACTTGTTGCCACTTTTGTGATGTCAACGAACACTTGTTGCCACTTTTGGGATGTCAACGAATACACACTGCCACTTTTGTGATGTCAATAAACACTTGTTGCCACTTTTGTGATGTCAACGAACACTTGTTGCCACTTTTGTGATGTCAACGAATACACACTGCCACTTTTGTGATGTCAATAAACACTTGTTGCCACTTTTGTGATGTCAACGAACACTTGTTGCCACTTTTGTGATGTCAACGAATACACACTGCCACTTTTGTGATGTCAATAAACACTTGTTGCCACATTTGTGATGTCAACGAACACTTGTTGCCACTTTTGTGATGTCAACGAATACACATTGCGGCATTGCCACTTTTGTGATGTCAACGAACACTTGTTGCCCGTTTTGTAATGTCAACGAATACACATTGCCACTTTTGTGATGTCAATGAACACTTGTTGCTACTTTTGGAATGTCAACGAACACTTGTTGCCACATTTGTGATGTCAACGAACACTTGTTGCCACATTTGTGATGTCAACGAACACTTGTTGCCACTTTTGTGATGTCAACGAATACACATTGTCAATTTTGTGATGTTAATAAACACTTGTTGCCACTTTTGTGATGTCAACGAACACTTGTTGCCACTTTTGTGATGTCAACAAATACACATTGCGGCATTGCCACTTTTGTGATGTCAACGAACACTTGTTGCCCGTTTTGTAATGTCAACGAATACACATCGCCACTTTTGTGATGTCAATGAACACTTGTTGCTACTTTTGGAATGTCAACAAATACACATTGCCACTTTTGTGATGTCAACGAACACTTGTTGCCCGTTTTGTAATGTCAACGAATACACATCGCCACTTTTGTGATGTCAATGAACACTTGTTGCTACTTTTGGAATGTCAACAAATACACATTGTCACTTTTGTGATCTCAACGAATACACGTTGTCACTTTTGTAATGCTCGTTGTAGTAGAGACTTTGTAATCGCAGATACAACTATAGTAATGCCATTGAACAATACTGGTATCAGACGCCTTTGAATAGCACTCGCACTAATAGTACCTGCTCGATAATACTTGCTCAAATAGTAACCACCGAATAGTAATCTGAATAGAGAAATAGTATAGGGAATAGAGAATAGCAGTCCATATAGTAATAGAGGATAGAGTAGAAATAACGATCCGTATAGTATAGAGGATAGACTAGAAAATGCAGATCCATTAGACACACGCTACCTCCCATACATGCATTTCCTCTATGGTCACATGGTCTCCTTAATTCAATAATGGGATCACCCGTGTTTGCTCAGCGACAAATCTAAGTTCAAACGCAAGTGTCGACAGCGACACTTTATTCCTATATAACAATTTTTAACTGTTGAAATTGTAGTATCAGTAAACAAGCAAGACATTTTACCGCTGTTAAACACTAAAAAATATTGCAATTTCCATTCATCAGTGAAGTTCCTATTTTCTTCTTTTCAAAATTTGTTTAAAATTTTTGAACATAATGGGTTAAAATTAATAAAGAAATGATTTTATTCTGAAAAGATAAATATTAGCAAAAACAAATAACTAGGCTTATATATGCATTGTTATTATTGAAACTTATGCTAATTATCTGCATCAGAGATTAGTATGCATAATCATAATTAGTAAAGATACTACGAGAAGTTAAAATATGCAAGCACCATCATTATTATTATTAAAGTTGGATTATAACCTCAAATAAGAAAGGAAAATTTTATGTTGAAATAGGAAATTTTGATGGCTTACCGAGGGAAATATAGTTGTGGGAACCTAGCAAAGCTGTTCAAAAGCAGGGTTGTGGAGCTGACATCTAAATCTCCGTCCGACTCCAACATTTTGAAATTTACTGCCTCCAGCTCCACCATTTTGAAAGTTGCGGATCCAAGTTCTAGCTAGTCTCACAGCAATGATTGATATACCTTACTGAAATTAGACCTTGCTTATTGCTCTTCATAGGCCATAATAGATGGCTATTAATCTAAATTTTAATGAATATCTCTCTGCCTTTTTAATATCTTCCTATTGATTATAATATAATCAATAATTGATTATTGATAACAATATAAAGTTAGGAACACATTTTAGTACAACACAATCATCCTTTGTTAGCTATAAGTTCAATGTTTCAGTGAAAATTCCAAAGAACAAATAATATTAGAAAAATGTAAAGTTTGTTGTTAACTGAAGTGGTGTAAGATTAGTATTTGAATGATGATAGATGAAAAGAGTTAATGTTGAAAATATTTACTAACTCAGTTTGAGAAGCAGTAAGTAGGCCGGTAGCAAGATGGCATATAATTTTAGCAAGGAGCATTTTTTGCTGGTTGAAGGGAACAGAATTGGGTTTTTTTTTCTTATATTACAGCAATCCTTAGTTTGGTAAGAGTTCTTAGGCTGTAGAAGTTTTTCTTTCTAAGTCATAGAAATAAATTTTTCATCAATATTCTAAAAGGCCAACTGCTATGTTCAGTTACATTTGCATCTTTCTATGTCCAAGTCTCTCCTTTTTTTTTACTGTCTTCTGTCTAGTGTCAGCACTTTGTATCTGTTTATACGATAGTTTATTTTCTCGGACCAGCTCATGAATTTCTTTCTTTTTTTTTTTTCTCTAATTTCCCAAAAGTGATGCTTCTCAGTGGTTGAATATTTATATCTAACATAAGTTCAAGAATTTCTTTACTTTGTTTCTCTAGTTTCCCTAAGATGAGGTATCTTATTTGTTGAATATTTACTTCACACCTAGTTGTGAATTTCTTTTTTGAATTGGTGATTTCGCTAGCCAAGCTAGGGAAGTTTTATTTTTATTTTTGAAAACTTTTTTGCTCTCTACAATAGTCATACTTACAGTATGAAAAAAAAAAAAAAAAAAAAAAAACACTGATAAAAGATGGTTTGAAATTTGTGATCTTTCTAGCTAAAAATAATTATTTTCATACAGTATGTACAATGTTTTCTTGCTACAAAGATCTTAATAGTTCCAAGTTAACATCAAAGAAACCTTAACTGACTCAAACTACAATAGTAAAATGTATTTTTGATCGCCAGTATCACAAGCTCAGAATGATAAATTTAATTATTGCTAAGAAAGAAGAAACTTTTATTTTTTTAGGGAGCTAAAGCTAGTACATTTTTGCTGGCTTCACCTCTGGCTCCAACTTTTCTAAATTACCTGGCTCCACGACCAGCTCAAAAGTTGCAGAAGGGTCGCATGCGGCTTTAAGAGCACAGGTTCCCCACTCTTGGGCTAGAACATTTCAAACTTCCAGCTTTCCAAAGAATACTAGGATGTAGACAACGATCTAACTACCACACAGACTACCACACAGACTACCACACAGACATAACATTGATTCTTGATAATTACTGCAATAGTATTTGAACAAAAATAACAAAATATGAATTTCGGACACCTTATCCAAAAATTTGAAAAAATATAATAAAAAAATTAAACTTTATCTGTTCTTTAAAAATCGAAAACCGAAATAAATAAATAAAAATTAATAAAATATAAAAAAGTAAAATAAATTAATCCAAGCAAATAATAAACAAATTAACAAACCACTCTTGCTGTAACAACCATTAGAATAAACTGAAAAGAATAAATCATACTTATTATAAAACCCAGGTTGTGTGTGCGTGTGTGTGTGTGTGTGTGTGTGTGTGTGTGTGTGTGTGTGTGTGTGTGTACGTTTATATATTGGATCGGATTTCCTACATTTTTCAACCGATTTCAACAAAACTTCACAGGACTACATAAAATTACCTTGCGGTGGTTCTGACAGCGCCAAAAATTGGAAAAACACAATTGTTTTTTGCACGAAATCAATTTGAAAACACGATTAAGAGATCACGAGAATGAAAGGGGGACAACTCATATCGAGTTATATTTATTATAAAACCCAGGTTGTTTTTGTGTCTGTGTTCGTTTATATATGGGATCGGATTTCTTACATTTTTCAACCGATTTCAACAAAACTTCACCTTTTTCTTTTGGCAGGTAGTGTTTCTTATTGTCTTGCACACTTTTTTCTTTATTTTTACATTCAGAATGCTTTAAAAATTCCATTTACAAGACAATTATTTAAAATAAAATTCTATTCAATCGATAGACTCATAACGATTGAAAACAATGTTTTGTTTGAGTTTGGGTTTGACCAATTCGTAAAAAACAAAAAAAACAAAAGAAACACTAATTAAGACATGCGTGTCCGTCAACCTTAAACAATATAATGTTTGTCAATTTTATTTTTCAGTCTTTATGATGGTCGATACTTGATCTATCTCTTACTGTTACATCCCCGAGCAACGCCGGGCTCTACTGCTAGTAAAAAATAAATAAGAAAAACAAGTAAAAACAATCAATCCAAACAAATAAAAAGATTAAGTAAATAATAAATAACAAACCATTCCCGCCAAAATAATCATTGAAATAGACTACAACAATTAATCCAAAAATTGGACAAAAAAAAAAAAAAATAGCTATAATTACCTTCCCAGACCATAACAATCTACTATGTAAATGATCAAAACTTCTCTCAAAAAAGTTTTACTACGCTACTAAATATCGAAAACCAACAAGAATAAATAAAAATATATAAAATAAATAAAAACAGTCTGATAAATTAATCCAAATAAATAAATGGATAAACCACTCCTACCAAAATAACTGTTAGAATGGACTACCCACAATGCACCGCTGACCCATATATATAAATGGTCGAGAAAAAATTCAACACATGTGGCCTGATGATTGTGTCTAGCATGAAACAGTCTGCTATCTCTGAGTGTTGACTCTGAATATTCACACACACACACACACACACATATATATATATATATATATATATATATATATATATGGTTGGATTGATGTGAGTTTGTGACTCTGGGTTTCACGCTTTTGCGATCGTCAGGTTTGGCTGACGATCGCAAAAGCGTGAAAGCCAGGGTCACAAACTCACATCAATCCAACCAAATATGTTAGCTCTATCTCTGAAATTGAGCGCTTTCTAATAAGTATCGCGCATATAATATATAAAGAATTATATGTATATATATTTATTTATATTTATATACACACACTTTTCACACACACTTTTCACACACACACACACACACACATACATATATATATTTATATATATATATATATATATATATATATATATATATATATATATATATATATATATATATATTCAGACACACATATACATGGAAACATATAATGAACTATAAAAAATGTACCTTAATGTGAAAGGACACAAATTGCTCAATAACTTAGATAAGGAAATCCGATATTAAAACCCAACTCGATTAAACCAGAAATATCTAAAGACATGATTCCACCCTGACTAAATGTTTCAAGCAGTGAGAGACCTTTAGACGGCATAATGATCTGAAAATTGTTCATTGTAGGAAACTTTCAGTCATAGTTGAGTAATTTATAAATATTCCTATTATATTAGATACAAGAGCAAAAAATTTTATTGGTTTTTCAAAATTATTAGATATTGGAACGCTCATAAATATTCGTCAGGTTAAGTGAAAAGTCAGGCAAGTTATGGAAGACCTGAAGTGATACAATTCAATGTCTAATAAATGAAAGTGATATTTTTGTTTTATGTATATGTGTGTGTGTGTGTGTGTGTGTGTGTGTGTGTGTATATATATATATGTATATATATATATATATATATATATATATATATATATATATATATATATATATATGTAAATTAGTATTTAAATTATTTTAATTTGTGATTAATTAATGTGTTATATATTTTGAATAACATGAGATTATGGATTTATCTATTTTCTTTTCGATTTTTAGCATTTTTGTTATCATGTATCTTGTCTCGGAAAGCCAGTAATTCTTTCAAGAATGGTGACATTGGAAAAAATCCGAGATGCACATTTATATTTTGATAATATTCGATAGCAGCTCCCTCAAGAATTTTCCTTGTAAGTAAGTTAATTTCTCTTTCTGTGTGGCATTCTTTAAATCAAAGTTGTGGTTGAATTTGTTTCTGTGTATATTTAATGCATTTGATAAATCGTTGTGTATAAGGTCTTTTTGTCTCCATAGATATGTTTTTTTTAAATTTCTGAAAGTTTCCCCAATGTATTGTGAGGAACAGTTCTGGCAATTTATTTTATATATACCTACTTCAGAATTATTATTGTTATGGGTATTTTGGGTTCTGATCATAATCAAAATAGTTTGGGATGGGGTTGTAATTATTTTCATGTTGTTTAGAATGGATAGATTTGTTGGATTACAAATGGAAATTCTCTCCCTTTTGTTAAGATAGTCACATGATGGCCGGTGAATGACTTTAGGAGATAGCTTGATGAAGGCAGTTGTGATGTAGAGCCCAGAGAAGAAGGACGTCACTTGCCCACAGTAGTAGGTCTTACAGGAACAGCCACCTGGTTCGTAGAGAAACCACAGTAACTCTAGTTTTCCCTTTTGGAAATATTACAAGAAAGGTCCCCTTTTTTACACACCATTTGTTGTTGCATACGTTGTAATTTCTCTGTGTGGGACACATGTATATGTGTATGCATCTAACTTTGTGTGCAACATAGCATTATAAACCTATTCGAGAACCAAGCATATTGACTATTCTTTTTGCATTCAGCTGTTCTGTCCTGTCTGTGAACTACGGTGTTTTCATATCACGGATATGACAATGCCCATAACGAGAGAGATGTATTTAGGGAAATAAATATTTCTTTTCCTCGCTCTTGTTACAGATTCTTTTCGATAGTGGATGCTATGGAGTTAGTTGGTAATATTATGTATTTTTTTATCTAGTTTATTGTTAATAACATTGTTATCTCTTTTGCAGTTATAGATTTTGTATGTCTTTCGTTTAGCATTGTGAATAAAATAATAAGGATATTGGAGGTTTTTGAAAATTTTTTCGATGTATATTTCTTCTTTGGGTAAGTATTGAGGGCTGCAGATCCTTAGTGCTCATAAATAGAATCCTATAATTATTCCCGATTTGATCTTGTTACAGTGGTAGGAGTAAAAATTGACTAGGTCATTCTTGTTAGTAGTTTTTCTGTAAACTTCAAACTGGAGTTCGTTGTTATTTCTGCACAGTATGATATCAAAGAAGGTTGAAGTGTTGTTAGACTCAGATTCAAAGGGAAAGTCTATTGTGGGTTCGATATTATTTAGTTTGTTGACAAGATTGGGTAAAATTATTCCTTGTGGATATATTAATAGAGAATCAGCTATGTATCTGAAGTAAGAAGAATTTTGTGGTAAAATTGTTTCTGGCATATCTCTTCTTTAAGTTTTTATATTTCATCGATTGGCTTACAAAATTGAATGAAAATAGAGTTTGTAAATTGAATGAAACATAGAGTTTGTAAATTGAATGAAACAGAGTTTGTAAATTGAATGAAACATACATTTTGTAAATTGAATGAAAAATAGAGTTTATAAATTGAATGAAACGTAGAGTTTGTAAATTGAATGAAAAGTAGAGTTTGTAAATTGAATGAAACATAGAGTTTGTATATCTCAACAAAAATGTTAGCGATAACTTCAACAATACTGTTAGGCTTTCCACATGCATCAGCGTGTTGCAAAAAAATTCTATTTTTTCAAAAAGCTTAAAAATAATTCTGCAAAATTTAATAAAAGTCTTACAATTATCTTATTTTTTGCGGGGAAATCAAGTTTGTTCTTTTCTTTAGTGTTTTTTTTTGTCTCCAACTGCATAATTTCATTGCTCAGTCCAGAGTAGAAGTTGTTCAGACTGAGTGAAAAGGGAATGTGTTATTCTAATGTCATTCAAACTCAGTAAAATTGTGTGTGTGTGTATGTGTGTGTGCGTGTGTGTGTAAGTCACTCACATGCAATACAGACATATTTAGAATAGTTGCACTGTGGAACAGTCTCAAGCAGATGCGACCCTGATCACTACAGTCTTAACCTCTTTAAGTCGAGTCAAACTTTATTTATCCTACATAGATAGCTATAATATAAATTTAATGATTAAAATAACAAATACTTATTTAATAAAAATGCAATTTTATCTTTTGCATATCTTTCGTTTAAGTTTTTATATTTCATTGATTAGTATATGAAATTGAATGATTAATTGTTGCTGGGTCAACACTAAATAAATAATAACTAGATACATGGGTAAAGAGAAATCTTATCTCTACAATCATCTTATATTTAGATACTTAATAATAAGGTTAAGTGGCTTTTGAACTTGTTTCAACATAAAAAAAAAACAAATAAAAAAGACTGACTATTGAATTCCAAGAGAGACGTTTACACAAGTTATGACCAAAGTTTGTTGATAAGTATATAAATCATTTTCTTTTTTGTTATTTTTATATTCAGGTATTTTAAAACAGAAAACAGAGAAAATTGAAGCCACGAGCCAAGTACAAATACTACCTGAGAAAGTTTCAATATGCTTCACATTATTTTAACCTGTTCAAGTCAACCATTATCTTCCCCTCCTATCCATGTAAACCACACCTTAATGTAACCCTCTACTTCAAGTGATCCCCGGACTTTGTACAGGGTAAACACTACTGTACAAAAAAAATATTTCCTCCCGAAACCATTCAATGGGTAAAATAACAAGGAAAATCAAGCTCTCTTGCCTTGGTAGGAACCAGTCTTTGAAAATAACAACTCTGAATTTAAAACCAGGAATTCCACCCTTAACCTCTGACCATGGCCAGGTTTAGGCCATAAGAAACCCCCTGGGCTAATAGAATTTGGGAGACCCTTCATTACGTATGTTTGAATGTCTATAAAAAAAAAAATGTTATTTTTGTAGATGACATTTTTTTGCGTAAAACATGAAACACTTGATTTTGGAACTCATCCATTTTATCCAAATTTTAGATCCTTCAAAGGACCTCCATCGAATTTAAAAGACCCATTCCAACTAGAGGAGCCCAAATACTCTAAATTGTTTCAAAGGGGCCCCATTAAATCTGAAAATAAACAAATCTCCTCTGTATCTGTCTATATTTCTGAGATGAGGTATTCTGTACACTATTTATATTATTCGGACACATGGCACAGTGGATAAAGGCGTTGGTTAGATTCAGTGACAGGACCCAAAGAGTTATAAGTTCAATACCTGGTTAAGGCAGTGGTGAACTTGGAGAGGTGAATTAACAGGAGATAACTGATAAGTGACATCACTTAGACATGGCACGTGGAACTAGAACAGTCTACCCCGGCGAGCGAAATAAAGGGTTAAGTTCGACATTCCAACCACCTGAAGAAGGCAGGAGTATACAATGTCTGAAACGTTGTGATAAATATGGCAACAAAGATGAGGACAATGGTCCGAATAATGTAAATACTGCAAATCTCCTCTGTTTTTATATAATTTTTATTCTTTTAGTTTTAGAAGCGGCCCAAGACTAGAGGGGCCCTTGGAGGCCCAAGACTAGAGGGCCCTTGGAGGCCTTAGACTAGAGGGCCCTTGGAGGTCCTAGACTAGAGGGCCCTTGGAGGCCCAAGACTAGAGGGCCCTTGGAGGCCCTAGACTAGAGGGCCCTTGGAGGTCCTAGACTGTAACCTATCCTAACCCATATGTAAATCTGTCACTATCTCTGACTCCAATTATAGGAAAAAATAGTTATAGGTAGGGTTTGTTATCTTACCCCATATAAATGCAATGAAGTATTGTGCTGACTAATAAAAACATAAGACAGAATAACATTTTAACAGTAAAGTTCACCCTTTACAAGACCCTGGGGCCACTCGAAGTAGAGGGTTACATTAGGAGACCATTTGTGCATATAGGAGTGGAAGATAATGGTTAATCCTAGCCTTGAACAGGTTAAAGTTGTAGTGATCGGGGAAACATCTCTTATGCATGACATTACATTTTATTTTATTCTAGATTTCTTCAGTTACCACTAGTCAATAGGTGGGTGTGTATGTGGTCCCGGGGCCTTCATCTGAATGTTAGTTCTCAGAATTCATACTCACAACATGATCTGCCTTCTGCAGATGAGCACAATATCTACACATCGATTGCTAATAAACACTCATAGGCTCTACAATGACTCTTAAAACCAGAAAGGCTTTTAAAGGTTCTTTTTCTATTGCTGATCAACAAATTTATTTGGGATATTTGTATGTCCTATGTTTTCATAATTGATATTATATAATTTCCTGTGCTTGCTGAGACCATATATACTGGGCTGGTGCAAGGGTCATATAGACCCTCACTAAATCATACTTATTATAAAACTCAGGTTGTGTGTGTGTCTGTTTCGTTTATATATTGGATCGGATTTTCTACATTTTTCAACCGATTTCATCAAAACTTCACAGGACTACGTAAAATTAACTTGCTTTGGTTCTGACAGCGCCAAAAATTGGAAAAAACACAATTGTTTTTGCACAAAATCAATTTGAAAACACGATTAAGAGGCATCGCTGTCGAGAATGAAAGGGGGACAACTCATATCGAGTTATACTTATTATAAAAACCCAGGTTGTTTGTGTGTGTGTGTTCGTTTATATATGGGATCGGATTTCCTACATTTTTCAACTGATTTCAACAAAACTTTTTACATTCAGAACTCTTTAAAAATTACATTTACAAGACAATTGCTTATAATAAAATTCTATTCAATGGGTAGACTCATAACGATTGAAAACAATGCTTTTGTTTGAGTTTGGGTTTGACCAATTCGTAAAAAAAAACCCCCCAAAAAAAACAAACAAACAAAAAACAAAAGAAACACTAATTAACACATGCGTGTCCGTCAACCTTAAACAATAATCTTTGTCAATTTTATTTTTCAGTCTTTATGATGGTCGATACTTGATCTATCTCTTACTGTTACATCCCCGAGCAACGCCGGGCTCTACTGCTAGTCTATGATATGTCCCACCCCACTCTACTACATCTCATTTTTCATATTGTAGTATTCATATAAAATACACATTTAATTGTAACCTAATTATCTACAATAATGGATCATATGCAAAATAGACGAATAATTCAGCTAGAAAAATTGAAAATAAATACAATGAATCTACATACAATTAGAGACATCTTAGATAAATCAACGTTTTGCGGCAATTTTTAACATCAACTTGAGATTTTTCTTGTTAAAAAGTTGAATAATTTTAGAACTTTCAATATTATGGATAAAAAATAATGAATTTTACATGGTGTTTTTTCGAGATTTAGAGCAAAACAAACTCATGGATTGAATAAAAAAAACAAACTCAGAATGACGTTAAAATCTTTGAAAAATTTAATCATTTTATAATAGTTGCACTTAATTTAATTTGTAACATATATAAATATAGTTAGAAAAAAGTAAATGTTGATAAGATAGCAAGGCTTACAAAGCACTGGCCAGGACCACTAATCCGGATCCCATCCAGTGGGTAGTTGGTACATGTTAATATGCACCAGCCCTGCATATATATATATATATATATATATATATATATATATATATATATATATAATGATAATACAATAAAAAAATACATGAAAATTATGAGAATAATTTAACATTTTTTCAGGTTAGGAAAACTTCTGCCAAAAGGTACTCATTAGACAACTAAAGCTATGATATTCAATAAAGCAAGGAAAACCAGTTAAGTCACTTTAACTTTTCTTGATTTGTTATATATATATATATATATATATATATATATATATATATATATATATATATATATATAATGATAATACAATTGAAAAATATCTGAAAATTATGATAATAATTTAGCATTTTTTTAGGTTAGGAGAACTTGTGCTAAACGGTACTCAATAGACAACTAAAGCTATAATATTCAATAAAGCAAGAAAAACCAGTTAAGTCACTTGAACTTTTCTTGATTTGTCATATATATATATATATATATATATATATATATATATATATATATATATATATATATATATATATCCGATGCAGTGAGAACGAAAATAATATATAAATTCTAACGTTCACAGTATTAATTCAAAAGAGTGCTCGATACCGATAGTAGAGCGACAATTATTTATTATAATTTTATCATATAGACAAAAAAAGTTTACTCACTACAAAGATGCAACTTCGTTTCGGTGCATTCCAATTGCACCTCGACTGGTAAGAACCAAAAGGTTATAAATAATTCTGTTCGTAAGCAAGCCGTATGTGAAACGTCATTTTTTTTCTTATTTGTTTGAGAAAAAATATACATAAAGCAAAAAGGTGAAACAATAGTGCTTGTTGATAGCAGTTTGGTGAAGGATGGGTTAGGTGTTAAAGTTATGGCCAGACTGGAAAGATTTAACGGTGAGAAGTTACTCACAGCATTTCAAAGCCTCCAAAGAGTGAGGGGCGGGGGAGGAAAGATGTTAATAGGATTCACTAAACTGACCTGGCATCTTGGCTTCAGTCACTTGCCTTCTGCCATAATGTTGCTTCCTTGTGACTTTTCCATAAATACTTTTGTGGTATGGATTATCTCCCTTCATATGTATTCCGTATTTAAATAAGTCCAGCTTGGACACACTACATTGGGTTAAGTAGCATGACATGGGGAATATATTGCCCTGGGTTAAGAGGGTGGCTGCTGGAAGACATCATATCTGGCAACAGGACTCTGCACCATGCCACACAAGCAGGAGAACCCAGTCATGTTTGCCAGATAATTTCTGCAACCACATCACCATTTACATCTGGCCACCTAACTTCTGAGGTTACAACCCTCTTGATTATCATAAGTGGAGCACAGTTGAGTGATAGACTAACACTCTTTGTAACATCAAAGATGAAGAAAAGGCAAAGATCATGGTAGCATTCACCAACTTAAACAAGGAGACCATCCAGAAGAGTTGCAGGAGATTCTGAAGTTGTCTGAAAGCCATGGTTGAAGCTAATTACGATTATATTGAATGAATTTACTCATTAGTATGTCAAGATATTTTTGTGTAATTTTGCTAAATATATCTGTCAAAATGAGGGTACCTCGATGTGGTGTAATGGTTAGCAAACTTGTCTCGCTAGAACAATTGCGACCGAGTAGTGAGCTCGATCCTCACTGGGTGCCCCATACTTTCGGTGTTGTGCCACATTTGAGCTACGCTTGGAAAGTCACTATATCTGTTAAAATGATATATCAGTGTTATCATTTTTGCGTAATTTAGGCGACACTTTATCCATCGCACCCTGTATATTTTATGATAGCTGTTGACTCATTAAACAAGTCTGAGCATTGTTTACGAGTCTGATCATTGTTTATAGTTCTCATGGGAATGACAATGGCTCTTGAAGTCAGCAAGTGACTTGCAATGCTTATTACAGACACAGTAAACTAAGTTTTGCTTGTGAGTTTTTATGTGGCAGGTGAGATAGCAGCGGTTACCGCAGCTTTTCTGACCCATCCTGATTCCAGCATTGTACTGATCATAATTTGTGACATGTCAACTAATATAACGCTTCTTGTGACTAACGAAAATCTGCAATGGAGCGATATACTCTGCTACATTCATCAAGTTTAAGCGTCTAATAAATTTTTCTTTTTCTTTCAGATTTAACAAATTAGGCCTTTGGCAATTTCAACCATGGAAAGATTAACAATCAAAGAATGTGTTAAATTTATCGAAGCCTATTACGAAAATGGACATTCAAACAGAAATGCATTTCGCGCAGTTCTCGTTTTTTTTTTTTTCGTCAACATAATCGACCAACCAAGAGTGCACTTGGAAACGATGTGACGTTGTTGTGGAGATGTTCAATTCCAGCGAACGATGGCGAATAGAGGTGTCTGGATTTTCGGCCATATTCTCATGTACTGCAGCAATGTTTTCAGTTGAACGGCGTAAACGAGCACGCAATGGTGTTTTCACATCTGCCACCGACCCAGTTGGTTCAATTTTTCCAAGTGACTATTATAAATTAATTACTCAGAACTTTACCTGAGAAATTAATAAAGGGTGTTCTAATAACTTGGACCGATTTTAAATGTGAATTAATTTTAAACGTCTAATGATTTTTTTCGTTTTCTTTCAGATTTAACAACTTAAGTCTTTGGTAATTTCAACCATGGAAAGATTAAAAATCAAACAACGTATTAAAGATATCGAAGTCTATTACGAAAATGGACGTTCAAAGAGAAATGCAATGAGAAGTTCCCAGGTTGCATCATCTCTCGAAACAGCAAAGTCAATTGGCCAACACGATCGTGTGACTTTATGCCCTTACATTTCTTCCTTTGGGGTCATCTCAAAAGTAAGGTCTATGCCAACAAGCCAACAACAATTCAACAGCTTAAGGATGAGATAATAAGGCATATTGGTGAGATCGAGAAGCAACTATGCAGAGACGTCATCAAAAGTTTTGACCATCGAGTGGGGGTGTGCCGTCGAAACCTTGGCGGACTTTTGGGCGATATTATTTTTCACACATAATTGCCATGACTTAAATATTGCCATGATCCAATAGAGAAGTAAATAAATTTTCACAAATAACACTGATTTATTTACTGCTGACTTTGATCCGTCTTAATGAAACACCCTTTATTTACTGTTTTCCAAAGCATTTAACTCGTCTTGTCAAATTTCGATATTAATATAACTCCTTCTTTGATTTTGGTTTCTTGGAGTCAACATACATACAAAGTCAATAACTTCTGTTTTTCTTTTTTCACCAGATGTCCAACATTAAATGTCTTAATGGTAATATTTTTGTATGCAATTGAAAGCTTTTACATAGTTTGAAATGAGAAATTGCCAACTTTTAGCAATTGACAGCTGGAGAAGTCGTTATCTTCTCTGCCAAAAATCTGTAAGATATCTAATAATTCGAGAGGACGCTCCGAAAGTATTGCCTCCTATTTTATTTCCACGGAAGCTAAAACAGACACGGGTAGTACAATAACACCTTTGGATAGAGAACGTTTTTAGCTACAGAACATTATTTTCACTCATAGTCATCACTATTAGCTACGCAGTTTGCCAGCAATGAACAAGTGCCTTATTGCTAGCAATAATAACGATTTATCATACTGCGAGAATCCTTTTTAACTTCTATCAGCATGGTTGATGCTAACTCCAGAAGACTGACTTATTGCTCTTTCTCGAACTAACGTTTTCTGCTGACATGAAGTGGAAAGATTGCTAGATCAATTGTCAGATCTGTTTTGTGATGTCAACGAACACTCGTTTGACACTTTTCTGATGTCAACAAACACACGTTTGACACTTTTCTGATGTCAACGAACACACGTTTGGCACTTTTGTGATGTCAACAAACACACGTTTGACACTTTTGTGATATCAACAAACACGGTTGACACTTCTGTGATGTCAACGAACACACGTTTGACACTTTTCTGATGTCAACGAACGCACGTTTGATACTTTTGTGATGTCAACAAACACACGTTTGACACTTTTGTGATGTCAACGAACACTCGTTTGACATTTTTGTGATGTCAACGAACACACGTTGTCACTTTCGTAATGATCGTTGTAGTAGAGACTTTGTAATCGCAGATACAACTATTGTACGTTGTTGAACAATGCTGGTGTCAGACGCCTTCGAATAGCACTCACACTAATAGCACTTGCTCGATAATACTCGTTCGGAAAGTAGCCATCGAATAGTGATCACTATAGAAAAATAGTATAGTGAATAGTATAGAGAATACTAATAGTGATCCCGTATAGTAATAGAGGATAGTGTAGAAATGGTGATCATTTAGACGCCATGCTAATTCCTATATATGCGTTTCCTCTAGGGTCACGTGATCTACTTAATTCAATAATGGGAATATTCAAATGTAATGTCAATCGATATCTTCTGATGCCTTGATCTTGTTCCCCGTCCTTCTCTTTATCCCTTCCCAAATACGCCTCTTTACTCTTGTTCTCTACTCTCTAACCCCTTGCGTGTTAGTGGCACTCCCGCCTTGCATGGGGGTGAAATGCTTAAAAAAAATCCACTTCTGGCATCACAGGCCACCACGCACTCTGATCCTTGGTAGAAAAAGTGTAATTGTTCATGCATACAGTCAGAATTATAGTATAGATTTTGTATTAATCTAACCTATTTCTATTCGGACTAATATCCTCATCTTAGTTGTTATCGTCGCAACATTACAGCTTGCCTTCTTCAGGTGTGTGGTGTCGTATTTTGACAACCTTTTATAAATTTCAAATTTACTTCTAGATTAGGTCAGGCAATGAAGTATGTACTGTTTCCAATGGATAGAAAAAAAAATGACACCATAACGAATTTAGGAATTATCTGTATAGGTGGTGTCTGTGTAAAAAATGGATAGCGGTTCAGAATAAGAAATCAGAGAATCAAGTTCAAATTCCAGTCAGATTTATTATATTCATAAAAATACCCTTGGTAATTTTATAAATCCACCCTTTCCCAGCTATGGGTTAAATAATTGACTTATTGCATTATTCATTCCTTCTACTCCAAAATATGTTTCAGCTCCAGATAATCCACAAATAGTTGATAAGCCGTAAAAAAAACAAAACAAAACAAAACAAAAAAAAACAAAAAAACAAATCACTCAATCAATAGGTTAGTAGTGATACGATATATTCCCTAACATGAGATTGATGGCGCAAGTTTAATTTTCAAACCGAAAGTAATTCGATCTTTCAAAAAAAAAAAAAATAAATAAAATAAAGGTAGACATAAAAAAAAACGGAGGTTTCAACCGACGAAATATTTTACTAAGAAGAGGACAATAGTTTGAATATTGTATAATAATCCCCACAATTTTGAAGATTAATTTATTTTAATTGTAAGATAATTTTGCCATCAGGCTACAAATGCGAGACACACAGTGAATGCTTAACTTATACAATCGTCACTTTTTATTAGTCCACGCGTTTTGTAATTCACCACGTGACCACTAGTGAGCAAAAATGCATAAGGGATATACAGATTTGTTTTTATACACCACCAAAGTATTTCCAGAATGAATGCGTTGGTAAATGCAAGTTTGGGTTGTTTAAGAGTCATTCACGGAAAAATCCAGCCGAAAATGACAAGATGTAGATGCGGTTTCTGCGAAATATTTGTTAGGAATGTTGACGTCTTACACCGTTTTTATCGACCAGCCATTGGTATAAATTGCGGTGTCGAGCGCCTGGTTACTCTTTCCATCGCCACTGACACAACATGTGCAGGTAACAGTGATCTTTTTAAAGCAATATTTTATTTTTACTTACCAATACAAAAAAAAAAAAAAAAAAAATCTGCAGCACTTTCTCTTTCCTTTTTGTTTTTAAAACTCCTCCCCCGTCTTGTCTGTGATATATATTTTTTAATTTTTTTGCTGTTTACATAACAATAACATGAATTAAAAAATGTAATAAATTACAGTGTAACCCGGATATAAGAGAGTTGTCGGGACCGGAGAAGAAGTCTCTTAGTCTTATATCCGGGTTTGGTCTAATTTAACATAGGCTCTAATTTGGGACCAGAGAAAATCTCTCTTATATCCGGGTTTCGCCTAATTTATATACATTAACTCAAACTGTAACACAGGCTCTAATTTGGGACCAGATAAAAATATCTCTTATATCCGGGTTTCTCTTATATCCGGGTATCTTATAAGTAGTAATCTATTTCATTTTTAAATTTGATCATCTGTTTTAGTTTTTAGTTTTCAACTTTTCAATTTTCATTGTTAGAATTTTTTTTTTTTTTTTTTTTTTTTTTAAAGCTTGTATGTTGACTTTTGGGTTTTTTTTTTCTCCTGTTTAGTAAAGTTTGTGTCGATAACAATACCGTTTTCTTTTTTTAATTATATAAAAATATTGGGTTTGTCTTTGAAAATCATTTTTTTTTTTTAATTTTGTTTAAGTTTTACTGTCTCTAGCAACAACACCAAAAATACTTGATAACATCTCCCCCCCCCCCCATTTTTCCCGTAAATATCTTGCTGTTTTTTAATTTAATTATTTTTTTTTTGTATCTTGTTAGTTTTATTGTCAGAAAAATCTCTAGTTTTTCTTTCGATGCAATATGATCTTTTTTTTCTTTTTCCCAGGTAACCATGTCTTTCATTCTTTTTTTATATTTTTACACTGTATAATTATTTTTTAGTTGCCTAGGCTGACACGTTATTCATATATTGGGTTTTTTTATGTTTCAAACTAACGGTTACGGTTACACAACTTAAATTACTTAATACAGCAAATCTCATGTATATTTCCGGTTTTTCTTTTGTTAAGATTTTTGTCATAAACTAAAAAAAAAAATGTATTTATTTTTTTCCTTTTTGCGCCCATAATTTAAAATAAAAGCTATCAACAAAACTAGGTGATATTAATTAATAATAATAATAAATAATTTGTTTATATTCTCTCTTGTTACGCCTTAGTTCAATGTTCAAGGTGTAACAATTATTTATGGATATTTTTTTCTCATCCTAGATGTACCGGGACAGTTATGCTCGTTGATACAAAAGAAAGATCTTCAAGAAAGGAGTTCAATTGGCGGGAGATTTACTAAAATTTAAGTTTTAGTTGGGACGGTAGAAGAAAAAAAAAAAGCATATCTGCGATTTTCACAGAAACTACCAACTGTTGAAAACAAAAAATTATATTAGGAATTTTTCATTTATTTTTTTTTATAGTCAGGTGTACGTGTACTAGAGCATCATTATTTATTTTACAAATTGAAATCCATCTTGGTATTCTTGGAGGTAAACAGTTAACAGTACTCGAGTACTTAAAAAAACAACCCGAATAGGTGAAAAAATGAAATTCTATCCTGGTTTACTCACGCCGTCACGCGATATGAAATTACTTATTGGATTATTTACGAAAAGTTAAAAAGTATAACTTAAAATTAAAAGTTTTAATTTAAAACCCCTTTTTTTTTTTTTACAAATTCATAATTGATTGAAAATATAAACTCTCTTTAAAAACATGTTTTTGAAGGATTCCCTCTCCCCTTAGAAACCTCAATTTTTGTTATGGACACAAGTTCCATTTTTTTTTTCTTTCCATCATTGGAAACAGATTCATTATTTTTTTTAAAGGTTATTTAGTAATTACTGTGTAAACTAGAACGATTTTAATGACAAAATATATTGCCTAGTGGTAAAAGTAGTTGCGTACGTTTGACAGTTGGGTTCAAAATTAAAAACAATATGGGTGGGACAATTTTTTTTTTTTTTTTAAGGCAGGGAGGTCGTTTTTCTCCACTTGAGAGAATGACACCACACAGTCTTCTTGTCTATAAGCATAGATTGATGTATTGTAAGTTATTGCAACTAGAAATGGTCACTTTAAGTAAAAAAAACCCAAAGCCACGGGTTTTTAACACTTTACATCTCGCACTAAATGGTTCTTTCTGGTTTGCAGACGAAGGAAGCTTAATGTGAATAACTAAATAACATCTCCTAGGTTCTTTATTTTATTTGTCCTTCTGATCGGTCAGATAAAAAAGAGGAAAGTTCTATCCCGGCCAGACTTCCAAGGATACGGTGAGCAAGCTTAAATCTCGTCAGATGGAATGCTAATTTTCCGATCCATGTAACTTTGGTCTTCTTGTTTGCTTAGTTGAAGAAGGTCGTGACGTAGGGTATAAAAATGAGCTGACCATTGCGATAAAAATCAGCAAGAATATGATTTAAAAATAAATATTAAACAATTAATTGCGCGACTCGAGTTGCATAATCTCTCTGTCTACCGTCTAGAAAGAAAACGTTACATTTCTGCCGTTGTTTGGTAGAACTGTAACATAGACTGGATTTTTCTTTCGAATTATTAACAAAAAAATAAAAAGGGGCACATTTTTTGCCTTTCATTTCAGATTTCGCTATTTTTGGGGAGGCAAGGTTACACGACACCCTTTCGTACTTTGATCAGAATTTACAAATTAATATTTTTTTTATTAACGTATTATTAAGTTTAGCTCTCTACAGTTCCCAACTTTCTCACGCTATTCCGATCGCCATTTAAAAGTATAAAGTAAAAAAAACAAAACAAAACAAAAAAAAACCCTCCGCCCCTGAAGCTTTTTACTTTGGATTATCGTTGCATAACGATCGTAGAATGACGATCAAGGAGCTGGAGGAAAAAATGAGATAAGATGAAAGAAATTATAAAGAAATTCGAACATTAAAAGTCATTTTTTTTTGGGTGGGGGAATCCCGACATAGTTTTCCAATTTAACTTTTTCTCTTTGTGTGAAAAATAAATTAAAAATTTTTAATGTTTTCTTTTTTTTTTTTTTTTACCTTGTAATTTTGAGGTTTAACTTTGTATAACAAAATAATTATACTAGCTAATGAATATTAACAAGAAATAATCAGCATTCAACTTACAAACAAGTTTATTATTATTATTAATAATATTTAATTTTTAAAGAAGAGATACCTTATTCTTGTAAAGTATTTTTTTAATAAATTCGGATCTGTGCAAAAAAAAAAAATTAACGTCACAATATTCTTCAGTGTTCCAGTAATTTCTGTCTGAATTTCTGAGATGAGGAGTTTATTTACAATTCGGACTATTGTCCCTATTTTTGTTGTTTTTATATCTCAACGCTTCTGCCAATGTCCCCTCCGGCCTTCATCAGGTCAGGTGTATATCGATCTGGGTAACTAACCTACAGGGAATTCTGAACGGCACCCTTTTTCCACTGCTCATGCATAGGGATATCAGGTCTAGTTCTTATATTTAGCGCTTCTCAGTTATTGCTCGTCCTGTTTCCACGGAGTTCACTGACCAGCTCAAGGATTGAGCTATACACTTTCTTATGCCACTTTCAATCCCTGGGCTGACAAAGAAGCATTAAAATTAAAAACGACATTACCCTAGATGTGGACAGTGGAATGAGAATAATCTACCCCCATAGATTAAATATAAAACTAAAAGGGTTAGTTACTGAACAGGGTCATGACAGACGATTGAAGAAGGCCAGAGAGTGCAGTGGTCAAAAGGCGAGCATAGCAACCAAGATGAGCATACTGGTCCAAATAAACTGCTTCTTTTTTTTTTTTCTTTTTCTTTTATCTCTGTTTCTTTTCCATATATCTTTTTTTTCTTTTCCTTTTCTCTTTCTGTCTCTTTATCTCTCTTTCTGTCTCTTTCTGTCTTTTTCTGTCTTTTTCTGTCTCTTTCTGTCTTTTTCTGTCTCTTTCTGTCTCTTTCTGTCTTTTTCTGTCTCTTTCTGTCTTTTTCTGTCTCTTTCTGTCTTTTTCTGTCTCTTTCTGTCTCTTTCTGTCTTTTTCTGTCTCTTTCTGTCTTTTTCTGTCTCTTTCTGTCTCTTTATCTCTCTTTCTGTCTCTTTATCTCTCTTTCTGTCTCTTTATCTCTCTTTCTGTCTCTTTATCTCTCTTTCTGTCTCTTTATCTCTCTTTCTGTCTCTTTATCTCTCTTTCTGTCTCTTTATCTCTCTTTCTGTCTCTTTATCTCTCTTTCTGTCTCTTTATCTCTCTTTCTGTCTCTTTATCTCTCTTTCTGTCTCTTTATCTCTCTTTCTGTCTCTTTATCTCTCTTTCTGTCTCTTTATCTCTCTTTCTGTCTCTTTATCTCTCTTTCTGTCTCTTTATCTCTCTTTCTGTCTCTTTATCTCTCTTTCTGTCTCTTTATCTCTCTTTCTGTCTCTTTATCTCTCTTTCTGTCTCTTTATCTCTCTTTCTGTCTCTTTATCTCTATATATATCTTTCTCTCTGTCTCTCTTTCATTAACAAATTCCAATGTAAAAACCTGTGCTGTTTAAAATATCTTGTAAATCAAAATGCAAAATGAATTAAAACTAGCAACCTAATTTACAGAATAATTCTTTCACAGCTTCTTTCAGATGAATTAGAAACCATTCTTGTATTTGCTATCGATGCATAAATACTAAAGGTCAATTTTGACAGAACTGTGCTTGAAAAGTGATTACAGCTTCATTACAATTGCATTGAATTGCTCAGATTGGGATAATTTTTGAGTCAGTCTATTGGCCTGTCTGTTATTCTCCTGTGCAAAAGGTCACAGTATTAAAAATAAGAAAAACCAAGGGTTTTTTTTGTTGATCTGAAATAATCTATGCAAGGTTATAGAGAATAGTCGTTTAAAGTTTAATTTACTCTGTTATTTCATGAATTATTCTACTTCATCTATATTTTGAAGCTTCTTTCAGCTTGTTACCTAGTCATGTTATGAATAAAGCCGGTGGGAATTGAATTAGACACTTGTCACTTAGGTTGGTAAGGGATCTAGACTGTTTAGAATCGTGTATACTGGATGATTTTCTTTTTTAGAATTTTTTATAGAAAGCTTAGAATCAAATGTATAATGCTCATAGAAGATCTGTTGAGACAGATCAATAGAAGTAGATCAAAAACTTGCAAGGTCAGATCAATATGTAGTTATTAAGGATTCATTGGCAAAGGAGATTGCTGAAAATATTTGTCAAGTAAATTTTATTGATGTGACGAGGTATGTAGACAATCAGTGTGGAGGTTTTTAAGGGAAAAAAAGCCAGAGATATTGGGAATTGCATAGACACAGTTGACAGTATTTTGTCAAAACAGGATACTTGGAAATAAAACCTTTCGAGTTGTTGTGTCAATAATCTTAAGTAAAGGGGATGTATGTAGGAGTGTTGAAGTTTTTGGCCTGACGAAGAGCTCTTCCAAACAGCAAAAATAAATTTGAAAGTGGGTCAGACTGACAATGTTCAGCACTCCTTCTGGTGTTTTTAAGAATTAATGATTAAAATCAAGGCTAAACAGTAAAAGGAGGATGTGATATAACTGATGTCGTAAGATAAAACACACACACACATATATATATATATATATATATATATATATATATATATGAGTATAGGTAATTAATCTGTTGGTATATAATCCGGGTGGATCCTAGTAATATTAAAACTGATCCATAAAGAGCTCTATGTATTTATTTTAACAGAGCATATGTATTTTTCATAGCAAAATCACAAAAATTCCCTCAAAATAGAGATAGTCTATTTCAAGCCATTCTGTACACGGCTATCATCAGCCCCTAAGTGTCTGTCTCGGAGCATTGTTTTGAATTTATTTTCAATGTCAGTCCTTCTCAAGTAGACACCTTGTTAAT
>OZ010600.1:52481325-52491325 GCA_963932145.1 Acanthosepion lycidas | reverse complement strand
GCCACTTTTTCGATGGATTTGCACCAAAATTTACATGCACTTGCTCCAAGTAAGCGGGAAGGCCAAGACCAACTTTGCATTTCCTAACTCCCATCAATAGTGGAAATAATTGATTTTATTCATGCTTCTACGGCAGTTTTCATGTAGTTTGTGGCCATTTTATACTGGCCAGAGTGAGAGCCTATAGCTGGCTGCCACGAATAGGCAGGAAGATTCTATTGGCCAGCGTGAGAGCCAACAGCTGACTGACACAAATGTTAACTAGCATGCTAGCATGCAAAAAAATCGATAGCCGCATTTGTCACAAGTGGGAAAAATTTAAATCTGCATGGCACTTTACTCCAATTGGCTCATTCGCTTGCTTAAACTCAACGTTGATTCTGATTCTGCAGAACTGGGTTGGATGTGAAAAAGTATTTGTTGTTAACATTCTTTTTTTCATTCGGTTTTTCCAGTTACGAGTCCTTTTTTTAAAGCTGATCGTTTTGTGTTTATTTTGTTTAGTTCTTTTTTCGTAACAGATTTAATGTTTAGTATAGAGCTTAGAAAAAATTCGCAGTGTGAGATAGGCAAGAAGTAAGGCATGTAGCAACATCAGCATGGCAAAGGGCACTCCTTTAAAGGGGAAGGAAGGGCAAAAATATTTTAAGTCAAGTGATAGCGATTGCTGTACGAGTCGTACAATTTTTGAATCAAGCACAGACAACGCCGGGCCATGCTGCTAGTATATATATATATAGCAAAATAAAATAATTAAGCCATGAATTTTGTAATTTTTGATCCGAAATTTATTTCAGTAGAAAGGTATTGTCAGGAATTAATGCAGACATTACAAACAGAATTCAACTATTTATAATCTAAATAGATTTCTAATGATGAGTGGGTGTGACTGAACTTTTCAGCACCTACTATTTTAGTTTTTCTTTCTTTTTTTCGTGAGAACTTCATATTTTATCCTTTAATTTTACATCTACTCGACTGATTGCTACCAGTTCGAACATAATGCGTTGTGTCGACGATTTAGCTTGTTACTTTTGAAATCACAAGTATTTTAAACTTGAAGTCTGTAATTATTGTAAAACAAGTCGTTAATTATTTGCCTATTAAGCATTAAATTAATTCGTAACTCCTGTTATTTGAGCAGCCTTATCTCTTCTCACCCTTAGACTTTTCCTGTCATCTGCACTAGAGACTGGATCTTTTTGAATGAACACCATCCTCCACCTCTTCCTTCCTACACTCTTGTCAAAGACGTACTATCTAATGATCACTCTTTTCATGTAATGACTAGGTTCGATGTTACTTAGCAAGTGATCTGCCAGTGTTTCCTATGCAGTAAGCTATTTTCTATGCAATCAACTTCGGGTTTTGTTTTCCAAAGGAGAATGGTCTGCAATGTCCCATCCCACAGTTATCAGTAATGGCTCGATTTTTGAATAGTTGCCATATTCTTGGCTTGTGTGCAGGTTGTGAAGGGTTTCTGTCTGGGACCTCCTCCCTTTTTTTTTTTTTTTTTTTCCAAAATACTAATTGTTGACCTAATACAAGGAATACAAAGCCCAAGAGCCACTCATGGTAGAGGCTTACTGCACAAAATTGTTGTATGGATGAGGAAGTGGTAAAAAGTGAGGATATTTAGTGAAGTTAACCATTGACCCTAGGCTTAAAAAAGTAAAGATCGTAGTGACCAGAGAAACAACCCCACAGAGAACCTGTTCTACAATTTTGAGTTGGTCTTTTATTTAGTGATATATGGACCTCCATGGGTTATTTAATGCCGAAATCTAAATATTTCTTATGCAATTTTATTTTAAGAGATAATAATGTTTTAGTGACGTCTTACTAATTGACCCATAGCTAGGGAGGGAAGTGGTGGATTTGTACCTTTCCTAACTGTGTGTGTGTGTGTGAATACAGTGAACCCAAGTGGAATTAGAACTCTGCATTCTGATTAACAATTCAGAGCCACTATCCATTAAAACCACCTGTATGTCAAAGTTTACAGCACCTGGTATTCCCAAGTGGTCACTCATCTAGGTACTGACCTGGCTCAGCGTTGCTTAACTCTGACGATTGTACAGAACCAGTATTTCAACATGAGGTTGCCTTAAGACCCTCTATTCTACAAAGTATCACTTTAAAGGAAGTATCTGTTTGAATGGAACTTCTTTCTTACTAATGAATGTTGAAAGGAATGGAGATCATTTTTTTGTCCCAGTGTACATGGCAGGTGGCAAAGGGGCAGGGTTAGCTGTGAAGGTCTGAACTGGTGGAATGAATGAAAGTAACTCATAAGAATAAATGGTGTGAAAATAACGAGAGTAATGATGATTCGTCTGGGGAAAGGTTTCATAGAATGGAAAATAAAGGTAGAGGTTTACTGAATGAGATTGTTGTATGAGCGCAAGAGATTAGAAGTTTAATGGCATATCAACTCCGTATGGGTCATTTAATGCCAAAATTTTATTTTCTTGTGAGTTTTTTTTTTTTTTTTTTTTTTTTTTTTACTATTGTTGTAACCCAAAATATTAGGAACAACAAAATATAAGAAAACACAGTTAAATAGATTTTAAAACAACAATACTTGTTTTCTTTCTCGTCGATCAGAATACAGCAGGATTGGGTAGGATAAACAATTCACTGTCTGCAGGTAGTGTATTGTCCAACTACCATGTTGTCTGATACTACCCTTTTTTCTTTGAAGAGTAAATGATTCATTAACAACCTTGAAAATGTATTGCTGGTAGTTTTTTTTCTAATGTATTTTTATATTTTCATGTTTTGACCCTAGTTGGGGGTTCACCAATTTACAATAACCAGGACCCTAACAACAATTGAGAGGTGGTTTCACAGAGGCCTTGTCGGATGGTAGTTTGTCATATTCAGAACAAGGAGGCTAGAAGTGCAGAATATGTGGATGTGTAGCATACATAATGGTTGACTATAGACTTGATGAGGTTAAAGCTGTAGTTATAGAGAAGCATTCTTGAGGAAGTTTTCCTTTGTCTTTTTTCATGTTACATATTGTCTTACAATTGAAATCTTACACACACACACACACACACACGCATGTTGAACCAAGAGTAGGTGGACAGTAGATGAAAACATTTATTTGAGATTACATAATAATACAATTAAATCCTGATAAATAATTATTACATATACAATTATATTTTAATACAATGCAAAAGCACAGAAAATTTTATAAATGCTGGTGCTCAAAATGCTGTCCTTCATAATTTACTCAGCTTTGAAATCTACCTTCCATCCTTTGATAAACATTTTTGCACAGGCATCTTTGTGTATTAATTTCTTGAAATGCATCTGTGATGTAATTTTTCAAATCAACACTATGGTTATTGACTATAAACTTGAGTACACTTCAAAACAAAAAACCTATTGTAGTAAAGTCAATCTACTGTCCACCAACTTTTGGTTCACTATATATATATATATATATAATGTATATACATACACACACACACTCACACACACTGGGTGTAACAACAAAATTGTCCAAATCGGGTAAAAGCAAAATTGTCTATTTGTTAGATTAAGTTTGAACTGATGTATCTTAGAAATGATTAAAGATATTATACTGGAATTCTCTGAGGTTTTTATAACACTATTGGACTCTGCTTTGAGCAATAAGAATAAATATTTTATTCCAAGTTAATTTTCCAACTTATTCAAGATGATCTTCGTCTCTAACTTTCATCCTCGAGTAACAGGTTGCCTTACAGGTTTCATGTGCAGTTTCATTTTCTAGCTTTTTTTTCACTGTTCTTTAAACTGTCATCACTGAAACTCCTCTCTTACATGCCAAATGTTTTATTGATTGCGTTGGATCATTTCTAATTGATCTATTTATTTCCAAGTTGAAATGATGATCGCTATTCCTGCTGTGACCCCCTGATCCAGTTTTCCTCTCTACTGTTCCCTCTTTTTAAAACTTATTCACTGTTCTCTTGATGGTTCTTGAATGGACTTTGATGATGGAAGCCAGAGTATGAATGTTGGTACCATTACTGAAGGTTTGAATGATCTTTTTCCTCTCACCATTGCTCATTTAGGAAGACAGTGGGTCTGACACAAAACGATTTTAACCTGTTCTATTTCTAGCTGAATAACTCAAAGGGTTTTTCAGTGATTCTTACAACAAATGGTGTCAAGATGGCTAAACGTCTTATCTGAAAACCTGGAAAAAAGAAACGCAATTAATTTAGTGGTTTTTTAGATATTTAATATTTTGTAGGCTGGACAATTATGCTGTTACACGATTTGCTGTTACAACTTGTGTGTGTGTGTATATATATATATATATATATATATATATATATATATATATATATATATATATATATATACATACAAAGTAATTTGCGCTCTCATGATTAGTGAGTTAGTGAAAAAAACAAGAAATTTGTTGTGGAGATGGTCTTCTTCTGTCAAAAAATACACACACACACACACTACAGTTTAAAAGTTTGAGGCCATTCCTGGTAATTTTTTAAAATTTTCCCAAAATGTAGTTGTTTTGTACTTATATAAGAGAAAATTATTATACATGGCTAAAAATAATTAAGACATGATTTTTTTATTAGAAATTTTATTATGACAAAAAGAAATAAAGCCTTTTATGATTAAATTTTGCTCTTGTCAAAATATTCTCCTCTGGTTTTGATTACTGAAGCAGAAATTATGTATGTTTTTAAAACAGAACATTTTATTAACCCAGAAAGTTGGATACAAGAGAAATTTTAAGGTACCTTTCATCCAGTGCTTTGTCGGAAGAAAAATGACTGTAAGGAAACAAACCTCCTTGCAATAACATTAAGATAGTTGAAGCAGTACATGACAGTTGAGGTCTTATTTGACCTGATAAGATCTCGACTATCATGCACTGCTTTTGTAGTAGTATGGAACGTCTTTTCTACTAGGAGTGCTTTCCTATCTGTCTGTAAAGATGTCTTGCTCACTAATCGACAAAATTCTATTATCTATCATTTTAATTGTCAGTGTGAGGCCGACTATCTGGGTAAGACTGTCCAATGTCTGGAGGTGCAGACTGTTCAGCACCTGCCTAGCTTTATACATAGACATGCTCCATTAGCATCTGGGAGTTCACAGGCACATAAGTCTGCCATTGGGGAGCATTTATTAAGTTCTGTCAACTGTGGATCCAAGTTCTTTTCTGTGCTGCACAGGGCTCAGACGAAACACCATCTTGAAGGCGGTTGTTATAAACACGTCTCGGCCGACTCTGTGTAGGTTGAAACATAAACTGACACCCTTTGGCAAATATTTGTTCTGGTCAACTTTAAAATTTTTTCCTTCCCCCTCCTCTTTGTCACTCTTTAGTTCTATTGCAAGGATGTTTGTTTCTTTTCAGTATTTTCCCTTAGTTCTAAGGATTTTTCTTCTGACAAAGTGTCAGCTGAAAGGTAACTTAAAATTACTATTTAATTATATTTAATCTTTTTTTCACACACACACACACACACACATTTTAATGTAAGTAAATGCTTTCTCTGCCCATGACAGAATGTGCAGCTCACATGACTGAAAAATTTCAGTCACTGCATTTTTCTTGAACTGGTGCATTCTGACAAGTTGCCCAAGCTTGTCGGGAGATGAGTGATTTTATTGACTCATCATCTCCAAACTGGTTTCCAACTAAAAGCGATAGAAACCAGTTTGTCTTGCTATTTAATTCATCACTTGTGCAGTGTGCAAAGATATGGAGTCCTACCTTTCCCAAGGGTATTTGAACTCGTCTCCCTGTTTTCTCATTCTGAGCATATATATATATATATATATATATATATATACACACACACACACAGAGGGATTAGTTTAGACTGTCGCACTACGGCAAAATGCCATGGTGCCCTTGCAAAACAAACCAAGTCCGCTTAAAAAAGAATTTTTTTTTTTTTTTTTTTTTTTTTTTAAGAAGAAAAAATATTAGGATTTTCTTTATAAGGTAGTTGTGGGGACTTTCCAAGAAAAAATTTCACTAGAATCCTATGCAGATATATTTTCAAAGAAAAGATGTAGATGAAAGGAATTTTGATATTGCAATCTTGCAACATTTATGTTTACTGGAAATGAACATCATATGTATATACACACACACACACGCATTACATAATAATATTAATAATAAATTTCATTTTAAAACAGCAATACTTAAATAGACTGGTCCCCTCAAAAAGGAAAGAAGACTACATGTGTGTCAAAAAGTCAGGGTTCAGTTTGACGTATTTATATTGTAAACAGGGCCCCCATCTAAAATAACAGAAAATTAATGTTTTTCAATTCTGACAAATTGTCTGAGTACAGGAAATTGTGAATGCTAGGCAACGAAAATTAGTCGTGAAAATCTTTTTATCAATAAGAAATTACTAATTAATATTCATGTCAGAAAGTAAAGGTCACTTTGACATTCACTGTACATATTTTTTTGTTTTGATAGTTATTTTGATTTTATGCTGAAAAAGGTTTATATTTTTATGAAGTAATACAACAATCTCGTTCTTTCCTCAGCATATTCTATGCTAGTAATAATGTTAAAATGTTTGATTTCTTTTTTTTGAAAATATTCCACTGCAATGTATCATTGATTATAATTCTCATCACTATAATCTGTTATTTGTCAATAAAAATATTTGATTTTAAAGTTTTTTTTTTTTTTTTTTTTTTTTTTTTTTTTTAATGATTTTGTTAATTTCACTTTTACAAATAAAAAATCATAAATTTTGCAAAATCTAAAAAAATTTCCATGGAGCCCTTAGTCATTGCCACAGTGCCCGTATTTTTAAAGGGTCTACCAAGGCAGTTTTTGTTTGCCCCCTATCTTAGGCTAAACTCATTCCTGTGTGTGTGCATGTACTCCCTTACTCCCACCAAACGTAAAAATGTAAGAACAACGGAAAAACTAAATAAAAAAAAAATTCTTTTGTAAGAGGAATTTAGGTATGCTCTCTTTAGGAAGTTTTTATTACTGCTATTTTATATCTTTCTGGGTATTGACTATCATAATTTAGAAGACACACACACACACACGTGTGTGCGAGAGAGAGCAGCATTATTCTACTTGTAACCTGGATAACAAGTTTGTGCAAATAGATGGCAGAACAGTGTAGGAGAGTTACTAAAAAGATTAACTTTACTAAGATCTACAAAGGATATGAAGTTGTGGAGAGCCATCATCGCCCAAAGAGACATGAAGTATAAAATCCCAATTATCTTCACATTTAAGGTTTTTTTATTTTACGCTAAATACCCCCACCCTCACTAATCAAATTAACTCTTTTGTTGAATAAGTCCAGTGGGTATTTGAGTAAATATAATATTTTAGCTAAACTGAGTCTTTACTGGTATATATTATTATAAAAGCCAGTGTCTTTGTAATGCACAAAACATGTCATACTGTTTTAATATTTCCTACCCATATGTGATGAAAACCTGCTTAAATTTATAAGCATCTTGTATAACAGTTGATATATATATATATATATATATATATATATATGACAAAAAAGGACAAAAATTATCAAAAATGGCAATAAAATAATTTCTGGGATAAGCAGTTTACATTATTTTTAGACGAGATATCCCTAAACATGGTTAGCAGAAACGAGAATAATCTATCCCCATAGATTTAATAAAGGGTTAATTTTGAAGTTCCTGAAGGTTAATTGGATTAACAAGTACTTGATGAAGGCTGGTGGGCAGAACAGCTTAAATCTAATAATGAAGATGAGGATCTTAGTCTGGATGTAAATAATATCAGGAAGTCATATTTCATTTATAGTAAATAAATATTAGGTTGGTGCAAAAATAATGTCGTTTTCTCACATATGTTACTATGTGAGAAAACGACATTATTTCTGCACCAACCTAATACTAATTTATTTATTTTTTTCTCAATAGGGGTAGATATGATCACGTATCAATTGGTTCACACACCTTCCCAGTCTTTTGAACAGGAGTAGAGGTTTATCCCTCATTTCCTCTTTAGGATTGGGTTTCCAGTTCCTTCTAAATCTATTTCAAGTCTATACTTCTAATATCTTTGTCTAAACTCTGAAATTTTATTTACTATTTATTTTTTTTCCTTGATAGTAGTAGATAGGTTGGCCTATTGTCGGGTTCATGCTACTCCCTAATCTTTTGAACAGGAGTAGAGGTTTATCCCTTGTTCTCTGTTTATGATTGGGTTTCCAGTTCCTTCTAAAGTCTTTTCATTCTCTGTTACTCTCAGTAGCCACTTGTGTGTTAGTGGCATTATAGCCTTGCTTGGGGATGAAATGAATTTTTTAAAAAGAAAAGAAATTGTCATTAATATTTTGTTTATTAAAATATTTATTTCCCTGCACTCGGTTAAATGACTTTTTTTTTTTTTTTTTTTTTTTATGTTAAAATAAATTAAAAGCTGAATTATTTTATTGAAATATTTTTTTAGTGTTATGTCTTGTCAGGACATAGACAGGATTAAATAAGGGATTCTGTTAGAAATTCCCTGAATGTCACCTGGATTGACAAGCACCTGATGAAGGCCACTGGGCACAACAGTCGAAAAGTTGTGATAATAATAACAAAGATGAGGTTAATTGTCTGTTTGTAAATAAGATAACTCATAATGGCAATAAAAGAATACTCCCGGCATTAATGCATTCTAATAAATATCTTTCAATAGGAATAATAATGGCTCTTTTATTTATCTTCCAAGGTTTTGATTGTGTGGATAAATTAATCCCACGTCCAGGCTTTGACAAATTAATGGCTGTACAGAAAGCAAAAAAGTGGGACAATCAAACTTTAAACACGTCAGTTGTTGATTTGACTGATATGTTTACTGAACTGTGAAAACAAATGTTACCTTTGTTCTTCCATAGAAAAAAATGTTCTATTTTTTTTAGATGTACAGAATTTATGAATAACTATAGAATTTTTTGAACTAAATTCTTATGAATAAATTTGTGTAGAATATCAAATAACTGTGTGTAAAAGGCAAGCCTGGCATTGGTCTGTCTGTGAAGCACACATAGGCTTGTCTCCTGGTAGGTTGGTCAGTCAGTCTGTCTGTCAGAGGCATTGGTGTTTCAAACTTTCTGGGACTTTGTCACTTTCCTTTTATACTGAACGTACTCAAAAATCTAACGATGCATTTGGTGACATAAGAAAACGGATACAAGAGTTTGAGCCTTAAATAAATAAAATTTAAAAAAATATTTTTATTTCCTTAAAATATACATTTTGTTAAAAATATCTTTTCAGGTAACTAATAGTGGTCTCCAACTATGAGTTAAATAGTAGGTTAGACTGAACTTTGTAGATGTGGTTGGCAACCAATCTAGGAGAAGGACAATGCTGAATTCAAAACAGTATGTCACCCTAGTGTAGCAAGTACTATGCCATCATTGACAAAATCATGGAGTTTGCAACAATGATAATCCTGACTGCAGTCAACCCATGGTGTAAAAACACTACTGTAAGGGTGTACAGGTATAGCTGGGGTATATATGTCTGAGGTCTGTCTTCATATATGCAATGTCATTGAGTAGGTAGATATTTGGTTGGTTGATTTCATTTCATGGCATATCAACCTCTATGGATTATTTAATTCCGAAATTCGAATATATAAAACACGATTTTATGGCTTCAATTAAGTATATTTTGAAAACAATTGTATGCATTCAACTACAGATAAAAGGTATTGTTAGTAATTCTACTATAAATTGTATTGCTAGTAATTTTACTATAAAAATCTATTTTTATACTTTCATAATGTTTTTTGATTGAAGGTTCGCTATTTTCCCATAGCTGGGATCCTAACAGGTGCTACCTCTCCAGATCTGGGTGGATCTGGGGAAAAACAGAAATTAAGAGGTGATTCCACACTCCTCAAAGCCTCCAATCTCCCGATCAGAGGTTTTGTTGCTTCATGCAGTTTGTCATACTAAAGACTATTTGGTAATATATGGATCTGATA
>OZ010600.1:52448825-52476325 GCA_963932145.1 Acanthosepion lycidas | reverse complement strand
AATACAGTGACCAAAGTGGCATCCAAATTCTGTTCATTTACAGCAGCCACAATGTAAGGTTGTATTCTTTTAGCCTTAGACAAAGGGCCCAGGCTGAGGTTAACTGTGTCTCCCCCAACAGCTTACAAGTTCACCTTTCTTGGCAGATCATTCTGTCATCACAATGTGGGATATTTAATAATAAAAGTGATAAAAACAAATGAAATTGACTGGACTATATACCCAGGCACATCTATATATATATAGAGCGAAATAAAGGGTTCAGTTCAACATTCCAACCATCTGAAGATGACTGGAGCGTACAATGGCCGAAACGTTGTGATAAACATGGCAACAAAGATGAGGACCATAGTCTGAATAACGTAAATAGTGTACATAATACCTCATCTCAGAAATATACAGATCTATCTATCTATTAGTTGTGATAAATATGCCAACAAAGATGAGGACAATAGTTTGAATAATGTAAATAGTGTACATAATACCTCATCTCAGAAATATAGACAGATCTATCTATCTATTAGTTGTGATAAATATGTCAACAAAGATGAGGACAATAGTCTGAATAATGTAAATAGTGTACATAAACCTCATCTCGGAAATATAGACAGATACTGAAAAACAGGATTTTAGTCAGATGAATTCTAAGTATTAAATATTTTTCTCCCTGGAGTCCTCCTGATCTACAAATCAACAATTCGCCTTTGCATGGAGTATTGCTGCCATATCTGGTCTGGTGCCCCTTCTGTTTGCCTCGGGGTTCTTGAGAGGCTCCAGAGGCGGATATGCAATGTAGTTGGCCCTGCCCTGGCGTCTCATCTACAGTCACTTTCTCACAGACGCGCTGTCGCCTCCCTCTGTCTGTTCTACAAATACTTTCATGGAAATTGCTCCGAGGAGCTGCATTCGCTGGTTCCCAGACGTCATGATTTCCAGCGCCTTACTGGCAAACCGCTCTCACCCCTTCACTGTCGAAACTCTTAAATGTAGCTGTCTCTTCTACTCCAATAGCTTCATGTCTCACACCTCTCGCCTGTGGAACTCCCTTCCCTTTTCCTGTTTCCCTGTGAGCTATAATCTCCAGCTATTCAAGTGTAATGTCAATCGACATCTCCAGTTGCCTTGATCTATCCGCTACCCTCATCCTTTCTTCTATCAATCCTATCTGATCTTGCTCTAAATTTTCTGTAACCCCTTGCGTCCTAGTGGCTTCCCGCCTTGCTTGGGGTGAAATGCTTATATATATATATATATATATATATATATATATATATATATATATAATCTACTTATGTATTGAGCACAAAAAAAAAAATGTCACACAAAATTGATAAAAAAAAAAAAAAATTCCACTTTTCAGTTTCGCTATAAAAATAGTGAGTTTAACCCTTTGAACATAAGCAGCCAGTATACTGGCTGCTCTATTAGAGTGCATATACCATACTCCTCAATGTGTCAGGGTTCTAAGGGTTAATATCTCAAAGTAAAGGCTTTGTCTATTATTATATTTCAAAAGCCTGAATTGTAGTTGTTAATGTAACTTATAATTTTAACAATAATAAATGTCACATGATTGCCTCCAATGTTCTCTTGTGTTTAGTTTGGCATTTTGCCCGAAGTTTGCAAGTAGTCAGTAGTTTATACAATTTTCAGGAATGTACATACTTTGAGAAAATCTCTTGATGAATAAGTAAGCCATTATTTTGGTATCAAGTTATATATTTCTCCACAGTGAATAGAATTTTATGTTCAAATTTGCCTAAAGGGCAGAATTTTGAATGATGATTTTTCTGAAGTGAGTAGGTTCTCGCTCCAATTTAAGTTTTGCTACACATTTATCTGTGCCTACCTTTTGTGCTCCAATTACCAAATATTAATAGCGGTTTTTGGAGCACAATCTTTTTCTTTTTTTTTTTCTGATCGTAAATTTTTTTTATATTTTAGATATTATGCTTTTTTATGCTTTTCATTTTATAATTTTCTTTGCACTTGTAACCTGTTGTATTTTAAAATAAATTTTTGTTTAATCAGTATCTTATATCGTGCACGTAAGCATAGTAAGTAGTTTTTGCGTGTTTGTCATATGTCTTGTATGCCAGTGAAAGGGCCTTGTGGCCCCACCCCCAATGTATGATACAGTCCCCTACACTCTACTACATCTCAATTTTCATAAGGTAGTATTCATATAAAATACACATTTTATTGTAGCCTAATTATCTACAATAATGGATCATATAAGTGAACAATTCAACTAGAAAGATTGAAAATAAATACAATTTATCTAAATACAAATTAGAGACCCGTCAGATCATTCCACCTTAAATCAATATTTTGTGACAACATTGTTGACTTGAGATTTTTTCTTGTTAAAAAGTTGAATAATTTTAACACATTCAACATGATGGATAAAAATAGTGAATTTTATATGGTGTTTTTTCAAGACTTAGCAAGAGCAAAACAAATTCATTGATTTGAGTGAAATAAAAAGCCCTCAGAATTGTTTAATTTGTAACCTATATAAATGTAGGTAGAAAAAAGCAAATGTTGATAAGATAGCAAGGGTCACAAAGCACTGCTCAGTGCCTTCAATCAGTAGTACATAACGGTTACACACACACACCTATGTATGTTTGGGGATCAATGTTGCTTGCAGGAGAAGATCATACCTTTTGGTGAACAAAATTACTTCCTGAGTGTTAAATGTTAAAGGTGGATTGAGGAATTCATTTTCTACAGCTTATCAACCTTTTATTGGTTATTTAAAGCCAGAAAATATTTTTAAACTATAATTTTTTTTTTTTTTTTTTTTTTTTTTTTAGATAGCGATTCAGAGATACAAGTTTTACTAATTAATTCATTGCTGTGGAGGAGGGGGGGAGAAGAGGTGGATTCATACCTTTCCCTTTCCTTTGCGTAAGTAAATATAACAAACACAACTAGAATTGGATCCACATGCACATCCAAACTTATAGCCAGTATTCCCAAGTGGTCACCCATCTAGATACTGGCCAGGCTTGATGTTGCTTAACTTTAGTGATTGTATGGGGTGGGAACCAGTGTTTCAATGTTAAAGGTTGGCTTTTTGTTTTTATAAGAGCTTCTATTAAGCTTCTTGAAACACTTTTTGCAGTTGGAGGAGCATTATCATTTGTCTTCTTTACAAGTATGTTGTATGCCTAAAAACAAATTCATAATTTTAGTGGGCACACTGCTATTTACCTGTCAAGATGACTGGCCCTACATCTCTTTGACCAGAGCTCAATATGTAACAGACTTGTTGAAATTTATTCCTTTTACCTGTGAATGTGAGATATAATTATGAGGATTCATATTAATGTATATGGTGAGTTTCATCGCTTGACAAGTAGCTTTTCAAACATTTTCTTATATTAATAAACAAATGTGGCACTTTAGTCATTTCCAAAGTATTCCTTGTAAGACCATAGCACACTTATCCAATATTCTTTCTACTTCTCAAAAAAAAAATCTGTAAAGTCCAGTATTTCCAACAGCTGCTTCATCGCATTCTCTTTAATCTCGTCCACAGTTTGAAATCTCCACGTTTTAGCTTTTATAGGGAGTGAAATCTGTTTTAGGTTTAGTTAGTTTTAGGTTTATGGCATAAACACCTCTATGGGTCATATAATGCTGACAAGAATTTTAGGATAATTTTGTATGAATAGAATATGTATTTGTATGAAATCAGTTTGTAGATCAGGTTTCATTGACATATTTTTGTAAAGAGGATTTTAGTCAAGAGTCAAATGTGTTGTTGGTAATATTTTTCTTTTCAATAAGGTATTGCTGGTAATTATAAAAATCTATTTTTATACATTCATAGTGGTTTGATCCCCATTTGTTGATTTAACTATCTGCCCATAGCTGGGACCCTAACATGTGCTACCACCCCGGTTCAGGGTGGATCTGAGAACAACAGTAGTTAAGTTGTTTCACACTCCTCAAAATCTCCTGATCAGAGGCCATGTTGCGGGATGTATTAGGTTAGTGCAAAAATAATGACGTAATAATGTCGTTTTTTGACGTTAAAAAATACATAAAAAAACGACATTATTACGTCATTATTTTTGCACCAACCTAATAGTTTATCATACTCGGGAGGAGTGAAATCTGTACTGCAGGGAGATTGACCAATCTGGGTAAAGTAATATATTTTTTTTTTTTTTTTTTTTTTTTTTTTTTTTTTTTTGGCATGAAAATGTAAGTCATATAGCATGTAAACTTACTCCTCAGTGGAGTGTTAGTATCAACTGAATAACCCTGTAGGAGTGTTCATACTTGTGTAGTATAGTTCCTTCTTATTGCTTGCCTCGTTGCGTCAAGGCTGCACAAATGGTTCTGTAGATATTTCACAATGGCTGGATACTCTTTGGACATAGCTTGTATTTTATCTCGAAAGATTAATTCAAAATAAGGAACAACACTCGAGAAATTTTAATCTGATTTTTTATTTTTGTTTCTTTTTTATCAAAGCAAAGATAAACTTATGATCGTGTTTACCGTTATTTTTTCTTATCTTTGTTATTATCTACTGATATATGAATCAAACTTAAAGCTCGGTTGATGAATTTACCCTTGAATAAAATATTCATGGGAATTCGTCACCTATTAGTTTGTTTGATTTTTGATAAGCACAATGGTAGGTGGCAACATTCAAGTTAGAAACCTTCTAGATTTATCAAAGTACAAGTTTGTACTTACATGTCTGGTGTTGACATTATTGCCGTTATTTATTTATTATAATAATTTATAAATTTCTACCAATAGTAGTACAGGATACTTAGTCAATGAATGCCAAATGTTTCCTTATGTTGTATCACGTAAATACAGTAGTAAATACTGTGTTTGTCTGCAGTTGGAGATTCATCTCCAGCTGTGCTGGTCAAACTCTCTGCCTCTGAGCAGAGAAGATCCCCCGATGAGGCTATGTCGAAGGGCAGTCTCGTCTCGGAGAACAGCTATCCAACCCCGTCTTATATGGGGTCTACAGGGAATTTTTGGCCGTATTTATGGGCTTGTAGGCACGTCCAAAAATACCTGATATAGTGGAACACCCCTATTCTATAGTTAATAGACTCTCCCACCTATATTAAGTAGGATAAATAAGAGTAACGAGTCAGTCGCTCAGTGAGTTTCTCAGTCAGTCGACTGGCTGATCGGTTGAACTCTCAGCCTTCGGGCGGGGAGGAACCCGAACGAGGCTACGCTGAAGGGCAGATTCTCTTTCGGGGAGGTAAACTGACCCTGAACCCGTTTATACAGGTTCAAT
Organism: Acanthosepion lycidas; assembly: GCA_963932145.1. NCBI lineage: Eukaryota > Metazoa > Mollusca > Cephalopoda > Sepiida > Sepiidae > Acanthosepion > Acanthosepion lycidas. Next base: position 52,471,038 of record OZ010600.1, on the reverse strand, counting down.
GAGCATATTTTTGGCCAAGACCACGGGCTCGGAGATCTCAAGTTAAACCGGCCTTGTGCCACATGATGCCCTCGTGGGGGTGGGGGGTGTCTAAATATCGAGTTGGTCAGTCAGTCGATGTCGGACGACCGTTAGTAGGATATTAAAGTATCAGGCACCACAACTAGATTTACTCTGCGTCATTACCTATTATATCAAGTTCCTAACGTTTTGTACGTCGAAACTATTTTAGGACCGACTTAGTACAAATACAAGCCTCCACTGTGAAACTACTCCACAACAATACCTCATATTAAATTCGGCCTTGTGCCACATCTGACCACGTGAGTTGGTTGGTAGATATCCTGCAGTTGAAGATTCATCTCCAGCTGTGCTGGTCAAACTCTCTGGCTCTGGGCAGAGAGGATCCCCAGATGAGGCTGTGTCGAAGGGCAGTCTCGTCTCAGGAAACAGCTACCTGACCCTGTTTTATACAGGGTCTATAGGGAACTTTTGGTCAAGCCTACAGGCTCAGATACCCTACATTAAATTTAGCCTTTTGCCACATCTAACCACGTGGGGTGGTTGGTAGATATCCTGTAGTTGGAGATTCATTGTAGAATTCACTTGACTCACTTCTAGCAGTTGACTATTTCTACGTGCCGCTGGTGAATCTTATATGTGTTGTTCTTGTCCTAAGTATTATCATTCATAACCAACTTTTATTTGATTATTCTATTCAGTAACCTTCTCTAGGTTATAACACATTATAAGGAAATATCTAATATTATCATTACATACATGCTTCATTTAACAGCTAAAAACTTAAACTTTCATTTGTATATGTTACTTACTATAGAACTTACAGCTCCGGCTGTTTCTTATTATTAATAGGAGTAGATAGGTTTGCCAATAGGCAGATAAGGTTGCCTATTTTGGTTCACACACTTCCTTGGCCTCTTGAACAGGAGTAGAGGTTTATCCCTGGTTTCCTGTTTAGGATTGGGTTTCTGGTTCCCTCTAAAGTCTTTTCCTTCTCTTTCACTTCTGGTGGCTCCTTGTGTTGTAGTGGCATTATCACCATGCCTCTTACTCTGTAACCCTCTACCTTGAGTGGCTCTTGGGCCTTGTACAAAGTGAACATCATTGTAAAAAAAAGAAGAAAAAAAAGTTGTTTAGTGGTTACATATATTTGAATAGATATCCCAGTTCTTTTTATTAATGTTTTTCTTTTTTTCTTAATATCTTCCTTTTAAAAAAAATGAAAAAAAAACAAAAACAAAAAAAAAAAAATTGATATTCTAGCCATAAAAATTCTCCAATGTACTTCATGTAATATTTTCTAAAGTGGCTTCTAACCAGTGAATGATCATACACTTGGTGTAAAAGTTGCATATTTTCAAGGTCACAAAATTGAACGAGTAAGTGATCTCTGACTATGAATGTTTTAATGAAAGCTAAATACAACTACATGGTTTATGTGATGACGTTCAAGTAAGGCACATAAGAAATCAGGAAAGAGCTAATGTCCCTTTCTGGGGGGGGGGGAATCTAATAGGATTATTTTTTTTTTTATTGAGGATTGTCAAGCAAGACTATAGAAGTCCTGCTATTCATAAAACATTGTTATGCTCTGCTAATTACCACCCTGATATTTTGAGGCCTGAGGGTCGTTTTAACTATTTAATTTTATTACTATGAATTTTGATTGCTTTTTACTAGTTTGGTTTTGATCCAGTACTTTTTAATTGTTGTGTTCTGTGCCAAGCAAACAGACCTTTTGCAATGCATAGATATTCACTGGTAAAGCCAAATCCATTCCTGTCTGATAAATTCGTTTGCGTCCCGTGTGAAGCTAGGTCCGTTTGCGTCCCGGGTGAAGCTAGGTCCGTTTGCGTCCCGGGTGAAGCTATGTCCGTTTGCGTCTCATAAATCCTTTCCCGTCCTGTGTAAGGCTAAAGGCTAAATTCATCCTCCCACCCCGTGTAAAGCTAAATCCCTTCTCATCTCATAAATCTCTTCCCATATCTTCACCTTTTTATTCCTTGATATTATTGACCAAACATCTTTATTTTATATACATGTGAATATCCAACTATTTTTCTAAGAAGAAAATATTATTCTTTGACTAGCGATGATTCCCATCTCTCGCCTTAATCTTAACTGTATAAGGATTTCCTCTTCCACTCCCACATATTAAAATAACATACGTTAAGCCAACTATTTTCTGGGCTCTCACACACTTATCAACTGTTAGCATTTAAAAACATGTACCGCTTAAACCTCAGCCCTACTGTTTATAAAATAAATAAAACACACTTTTCGTTATTACACGTAATCTTTTCTTTCAACTTTGATTTATAAGAATCTTTCATCTTATTTTATGTTCCGCCAGTCGTAACATAATTATCACCTTTAATTGAGGTGTGCTTAATGGCTAAACCCGACCAGTATTTTTATTGAGAGACTTTCTCTTGGAGAATTGTCTTGCTCAACAATTCTCCAAGAGAGCTCCTTCTGCCTATGAAACAGTGCTGTAAGCTGCTAGATGCCTGCCTGGTATTTTTAGGCCTTGGGATTCTTATTAACTTTCATTACTTAATTTATTATCATTATGAATTTTGATTGCTTTTATCATGATTTGTTTGTTGCATTTTATGGTGCCTTTAATTGGTCACTAGACCACTCGTGACCTGTTGGATCATCCTCGTTGTGTTTTACTGTTTACATTTGGTCTCATGACAAGTTTGTGAAAGTAGACATATTTTAAAAATACATTTATTTGTAGATATTGAAGTTGCTTTCAACATTAAAAAAATTGTCTGTTTGAATAAAGTTGAATAATAAGAGCTTGGAATGTCAAAATTCAGAGTGTTGGGATTCGACACAATAACATAAAATATTGTTGAAGAGCTGCACGTAATTCGGCCATTTTAGAATAATCAAATGATTTTCATTGAAAGAATAAAATTCAGTAGAAAAGACAACGTAGTTTTAACAAATGAACATTATTATAACAAGAACACAAGCAATTGGTCATAGATTGGAAAGTTTGAAGTTTGTCAGTGCTGTCGCTTTTAGCATGAGGTTGTGAAGTTCACAAGTGAGAGTGGCAGCTGTGCGTATCCTGTTTGGAGCCAGATTTTGTGTGTTCTTCGGCTCCATCCCCCACTTCCTACACAATAATAAATTTACATCTTTCTTTTCCCAACTCTCTTTATATGACTTCTTGTTTATATCTTTATTTTCCTCTCTCTCTCTCTATTTTCCAAGCATAGCTCAGATGTGGCACAAGGCTGAAAGTATGGGGCACCCAGTGAGGATCGAACTCGCTAATCAGTCGTAATTGTTCTAATCAGACAAGCTTGCTAACTATTACACCACTTTGAGGTGCCCTTTTTTTTTCCAAGCGTAGCTTAGATGTGGCACAAGGCCTAAGTATGGGGCACCTAGTGAGGATCGTAATAGTTCTAGAGAGACAAGCTTGCCAAGCATTACACCATCTTGAGGTGCCCTCTTTCTCTCTCTCTCATATATATATATATATATATATATATATATATATATATATATATATACTCCTTTTGAAAAACCCTCGAATTTTTGATTTGCCAATAATCAAATCAATCTCGAGAGAGGGGGGAAAAAAGGTTTTAAAAAAAGAAAGAGCTACAAACACGAAATTCTGTTGAAAAAAATCACACAGATGCAGATTTGAAGCCCAAAGAAAAAACCCCAATACGAGTAAACAACTAACAAAAGAGCTCAATACAACCGTAGAGCAGACCTATATAGGTTTGTCTGGCTCACTGGGTGTGTATATATATATATATATATATATATATATATATATATATATATATATATATGGCTCCTGGCAAACACACAAGTTACAAAGTTCACAGAGTTTTAGATAGTAATTAGATAAAGGATTTCTGATCTGAATGCAAAATCTGTAAGATGAGCTGTCTGAAAAAGTGAAAGATGTTGTTTGGCCAAAGGTCAGGTTGGTCACAAGAGCTTATGAAGGAGAATGTAACCAGTATCCACAACGATTCTCTCAAGTGGTTCATTCTTCTTTGACGACTTTGAACAAGGAAATAGGTCACACAGTTGCTGTTAAAGCCGCCTATTTACAAGGTAACAAAACTGAATAAGAAATTGACCTCTAACTTAGAGTGGGAGACCCCAGCTCAATATTTAGAGTACTGATGACTATTCTACAGGCTCCCAGGCTTAGGGGTTTTGAAAGCTGAATAGAATCATCTGATTGGTTAATTATTCTATATGAATAATCACCTGATGTGTTCTCTGTCTGCCAAAATGAAACCAGCTCAAGTGAAACTATTTTTTTTTTTTTTTTGAAACAGACACTCATTTTTTATTTTTTATTTTTTTGAGTTGATTATTGTTTTGCAATATCTCCTGCCATTGGTCAATTTTAAATGTTTATTCTTCAACATTTGACTTGTATTTCTGAGATGAGGGATTGTAACTATTTACACCATTCGGACTCTTTTCCTCATCTATATTGCCATATTCATGCTTCAGCCATCTTCAGGTGATATTAGTTGAAGTTCAATATCTGGTCACAGCATAGGGATCAAAAACTTGGAGAATTGAGTTACCAAATAAGATTAACTGAAACTGAGACATCTTAAGGCATGGCAAGTGGAATTAGAACAATCTACCCCTGTAGACCAAATAAAGGGCTCAGTTCAAAATTCCAATTCATATCACGGGAATGGCCAAAATGTTATGAATATGGTAATAAGTTTGAACAATGTAAATAATATAAATGTTTTTTTTTTTTTGTTTGTTAGTTTCAATTGAGTTTTGTTTTCTAACCAATATCCTTTCTCTATTTTTTTTCTTTTCAGTGAAGGAATTTTACTTGGTTATGGCAACCCTCTCCTCGATATAACTGTCAGTGGGACAGAAGAATTCCTCAAGAAGTTTGTTGCAGAATTTTCTTTATTTTACAAATTTATTCTATTTCAGCTTGACAAACTGGAGGCTTTAGTTAGTATAAAACAGCTAGATGTATAAATTTTGTTTTTATGACCAAAAATTTAGACAAAGAAAAAAAAAAATATCAACATATATATGGATAATTTCTTTATGAATTTCTGTGATGAGGAGATAGAATTATTTACACTGCTTTCATGCAGAATAATGTCCCACATCATTGTTATTAACAAAAATGACAAATACTTTGCATATCATAAATAGATAAATTTGATTGTAATTGTTCCAATTATTTAATTCTTATCGGTGATGTGTTCGTTAGCATCTTTGATGTACATATATCATTCACTAAGTGGAACGGATTTCTAGTAATGATTTTAAATTTGGTATCTAAGATTTATTGTAAGCGATATCAGGTTCTCGATCTCTCTTGCTTAATCTGTCCTGCCCTCTCTCTCTCTCGCATGATTCCTCCGTCTCGCTCTCTCACTCTCGCATGATTCCTCCGTCTCGCTCTCTCACTCTCGCATGATTCCTCCGTCTCGCTCTCTCACTCTCGCATGATTCCTCCGTCTCGCTCTCTCACTCTCGCATGATTCCTCCGTCTCGCTCTCTCACTCTCGCATGATTCCTCCGTCTCGCTCTCTCACTCTCGCATGATTCCTCCGTCTCGCTCTCTCACTCTCGCATGATTCCTCCGTCTCGCTCTCTCACTCTCGCATGATTCCTCCGTCTCGCTCTCTCACTCTCGCATGATTCCTCCGTCTCGCTCTCTCACTCTCGCATGATTCCTCCGTCTCGCTCTCTCACTCTCGCATGATTCCTCCGTCTCGCTCTCTCACTCTCGCATGATTCCTCCGTCTCGCTCTCTCACTCTCGCATGATTCCTCCGTCTCGCTCTCTCACTCTCGCATGATTCCTCCGTCTCGCTCTCTCACTCTCGCATGATTCCTCCGTCTCGCTCTCTCACTCTCGCATGATTCCTCCGTCTCGCTCTCTCACTCTCGCATGATTCCTCCGTCCCGCTCTCGCTCCCTCTCTCTTGCTCGATTCCTCCATCCCTACACTTGCTTCTCCCTTTCTTTTTCTTGTTTGCTCCATCTTTCTCACTCATCCTTCCACCTCTCTCTCTCTCTCTCTCCATTTGTTGCTTTCTCTCTCTCTCCTCTCTTTGAAAGAATCCAGTTGCATGCTTACTTTTTCAATACACTTGCAAAGCTTGTCATTCTCCTCCACCCACATCAACAGTGTCATTTGGCATTGAGATCATTCAGAGAGTTGTACTTATTTGCTTACTCTACAAATAATCGTGGGGGCATCCCTCCACTCCCTCTCCTCTACCATCACTGTTAGAATGCCTGTCTATGCCACTAATATATACATATTCCAAGTATATCTAAGCTGATCTATAACCTGTTTGGAATGGATTGAAGGGACCATAACCTATCGATTGTTGGGCTTTTTTACAAGCATAGATTAGTATATTTGCATCTTTAGTGTTGTGAATTTGATTCTCACTTGGTACCTTACATGTATGGCCTTGTACCACACTAAGCTAAGTTAAACAAATAGGTCATTTTTTTTCTCATGGAACTCATTAATGGTACTATGTCTTTTTTTTTTTTTTTTTTTTCAATTCATATATGTAAAGAGTCAATCCCATGCAATAGCTGCAGCCCTATTAACAATAGTAGTAGTGGGCAAATCGTAATGTTAGTAATAGTAGCAGTGGGCAAAATGCTATAAGAGAAAAAAATGAAAAGTCCCTTTGTAATTTTGGGACTTGCCAATAAACTAAGTTATGTGTTTTTTCTGCTTTGAGTTTCCTTATTGAACCTCTTCAATAGAACATACATAGTTGTGTCTTTCTGTTGCAGAAGGACAAGGATTAATCTTGTACATAGCAAAGTGGGTCTTTGCCTGACATGATCGCTGTCATCATGATTTCAGTTTTACAAGACCAGATGCTGTTCTTGATGCCCAACTTAGACACCCACAGTGATTTTTTTTTTTTTTTTTTCTAGGGAGGTTGCCATTCAAGGTTTGAGATTCCATCCTAACCTTATATATAATTCCTTTTGTTCCCTATGGAACATTTGTCCCCTTTTAACACTCTGTCGGAACAAAAACAAATACATTGAGTCAATTGCTTCGTCCACCGCAAGGAAAGTTGGCTCCCTGTGCCACGCCTGGAAATTTTTCTTCCCGAAATCGATCCTCCAGATCTACAAATCAACAATTCGCCCTTGCATGGAGTATTGCTGCCATATATGGTCTGGAGCCCCTTCTATTTGCCTCGGGGTTCTTGATAGGCTCCAGAGTAATGTAATATAATTGGTCCTGTTCTGGCATCTCGTCTAGTCACTTTCTCACAGACGCGCCTTCGCCTCTCTCTGTCTGTTTTACAAATACTTTCATGGCAACTGCTCTGAGGAGCTGCATTCACTGGTTCCCAGACTTCATGAGTTCAAGCACCCTACAAGGCTGGCATCCCGCTCTCACCCTTTCATTGTCGAAACTCCTAAATGTAGCCGTCTCTTCTACTCCAATAGCTTCATGTCTCGCACCTCTCGCCTGTGGAACTCCCTTCCCTCTTCCAGTTTCCCTGTGAGCTATAATCTCCAGCTATTCAAATGTAATATCAATCGACATCTCCAGTTGCCTTGATCTATCCACTACCCTACTCCTCATCCTTTCCTTCATCACTCCTATCTGATCTTGCTCCAAATCTTCTGTAACCCCTTGCATCCTAGTGGCTTCTTGCCTTGCTTGGGGTGAAACGCTTAAAAAGCTGACCAAGCAAAGGCGAGATTGTATTCATTTTGACATGCAAATAGTAGGAGTTTCAGTGGGAATATGGATTCACAAGCAGTCCCCAGCCACATATATACAGACTTTTTTATGATAGCGCAATCTGATTTGAATTCAGTTTCCTTCTCCTAGACTGGTTGCTACCAAGATGAAAGGACTGTCTGTCCTGCTATTTTACCCATAGCTGGGAGAAAAATTGATTCATACCTTTTCCAAAGGAAAACTGAATGTAATAAACTCAACTGGAGTTCAAACTTGGCTCTGATTTCTCATTCTAAGCTGCTAATCATTACTCCATCATGCCTCTCTATCTATCTATCTCAGTCTGTCCATGTCTATCTATCTCAGTCTGTTCATGTCTATCTATCTATCTATATATATATATATATATATATAGGAATATGCATGTAGAAGTGAAGTATTAAAAATATTTATCTTTTAATATTTTGAAGGAATCTGAACATTTTTCTCTTATTTATAATACATCATCAATACATATTTGAGATTTAATACAGTTTCTATAAATAATTTTAAATTAAAATGAATAGACATTTAATATATATTTAATACTAGTTTAAAAGCCATCCTATCAGATGGCATTTAAGCTAGTTCCTGCAGAGGGCTTTTGATTGGGGCTTTGGCTTGTTCAGGAGTATAAGAGTCCTTAAAGTTTTTGCATATTCCCAGCATTGGAAGCTCTGCTGATTGCCATTTGATCTGGGTTTTCATTTGCACTGGACTTTCTTTTCCTCACTGCAGCCTTGGCTTTTTTGATTGCAATCTCGTCCTCTGTTGGTGGAGATTTCTTTTAGAAAGGCACACAGCTGCTGTTTGCAATATGTAACAATAAACTACAGAACTCGAAATTGATCGCTGTATTTAAGTATTGCATTAATGTTTAAGCTTACCTTTTAAAAGATCAATGATAATTCTTCTGCTGCCATTTAATTTAAAGACAATTTGATATCCGTAGGTCATTACTTTCCATACAAACGATTATTACTTTTGCAGGGATTTTGCAAGTAATTTCAATTATTCCCAAATTTATTTCCAAGTTATAAAAATTGTTATCGTACGAAACAATTTGTCATAAAAAATCGCTGAAAACAGTAATGAAAACTTGGGAATCCAAAATTTCCGGATTGCAGGCTTGGATCCAGCCCAGAAAATTTTTAATTTGTTCATGGAGTTGGCCTGATTCCAAAATGGTATATGTTGGGCTATGGCCCCGAGGTGTAAAGTTGAAAAAATGTGACACAGTGACATCTGCATTTCTTTATATAGCTATGTCGTTTCTTTATATAGCTATGTCGTTTCTTTATATAGCTATGTCGTTTCTTTAGCTAGCTATGTCGTTTCTTTAGCTAGCTATGTCGTTTCTTTAGCTAGCTATGTCGTTTCTTTAGCTAGCTACGTCGTTTCTTTAGCTAGCTATGTCGTTTCTGAATAGATCATGAAGTAATAAATTCTATGTAATATTTCATATATTATTATGCTATTATAATTGTACTTTTCCTTGCCTTTGTTAGTTCGCATGTATACAAAAAAAAGCTATAAAATGGTTAATTTATATTATGAGGACATAAAAAAAAAAAAGATGTATCTGAAGATATCTGATTCAGATCCTCTCTACGACTAGTGATTCTGACTCTGGATTTTTAATTTCTTTCTATGATTCTAGTCAGATGAATTACTTTTATTTTCTCCTATTACTCATTTTTTTTAATTTAAGCTTTTCACCTCAAGCAAGGTAGGATGCCACTAGCACACAAGGGGGGCGGGGCTACAGAGAGTGAGAGTAAAGAGGCGTGATAGAGGAAAAGATGAAGAGAAGGACAGGGAATAAATCAGGGCATCTGGAGATGTCGAATGACATTACATTTGAATAGTTGGAGATTAGCGCTATCAGGGAAACAAGTAATAGTAATTCCACAGGCGAGAGATGCGAGACATGAAGCTATTGGAGTAGAAGAGACAGCTACATTTAACCATTTTGACAGTGAAAGGGTGGGACTGTGATGTCAACCTAGTAGAACATTTAAATTCGTGCAGTCTTGGGACCAGCAAAAGTAGCTTGTTGGAGCAGTTACTGTGAAAGCATTTGTATTAGGTTGGTGCAAAAATAATATCGTTTTTTGACGTATTTTTTAACATCAAAAATGACATTATTTTTGCACCAACCTAATAGAAAAGACAGAAGGATGCAATGACATGTCTGTGAGAGGGTGACTGTAGACAAGACGCCAGATCATTAATAACTGTCTGTGCTCAGTTGTTGACATTAACAGCTATCTGCTGATGTGTTAAAATTTTGGAATAATGCAATAATAAGAATTTAAATTTCATTTCTCTGATAGATGTTGCAATCTTTAATAATAAATAATACTTGTAGTAGTCGTCATTATCATCTATAACTAGGTACATTCAATCAGTTATGTGTCATGTGGTATACACGCTTAGGCGATCATGTATCTTTTGATACATGACTGACAATGCAGATTTTTATCTGCAGTAGGTTGCCATTTCTTTCCATGATAGACCAGTTGCCATCCAAGGTTATAGAACCCGGTCTGTCCTGCTATTTACCCATAGCTGGCAGGGTAGGTGGGGTGTGTGAAGAAGAATATTTATACCTTCCCCAAGGGTATTAGCATGTAAGTGAATGCAATGGATTAGATTGTGGTTCAAACTCGTCTCTCGGATTCCTCAATCCGAGCCGCTATCCATTACTCCACCAGGCCTCCTCTTAGGTACATTAATAAGCCTAATGATCCAAAAGTATTTCCCACAGAAAATATTTATAGTGTTCGGACTGTTACCTTCATCTTTGTTATATTCATGACGTTTCAGCTGTGGCCTTCTTCAGGTGATTGGAATTTTGAACTGAACCCTTTATTTTGTCCACCGGAGTAGATTGTTCTAGTTCCACGTGCCATGCCTCTTCCGGATATCTCGGTATCGGTTATTTTCCCTTTAACTCGACTCTTCAAGTTTTCATCCACTTCTGCTGTAGCAAGATATCGAACTCACAACTCCGAAAACATCAAGAATATGGCAACAAAGCTGAAGATAACAGTCCAAACATTTTAAAGCGTGTAAATAATTACAATGCCTCATCTCAGAAACATAGACAGATAATCTCCTTTGTCAGTGCACTTAATTCAAAGGCAAATATTAATCACAAAGCTGACATGATGCAGATTTTAGATCAAAATTCAATACGAGGCAGGCTACACACTTATTGACCTATGCTTGTATATGTAATTTTGGATTTTTTTTTTTTTTTTTTTAACAGTGTTGAAATACCTTGTTTGAAACTGCCTTTATCTGATTTTACTTAACAGATATGACTTAAAAAGTGATGATGCCATCCTTGCTGAGGAGAAGCATATGCCAATGTAAGTGATTATTTTTGGACAAATTACTTTGACAGAGAACAAAGCTAATGTGATATTGCATTAATTAATGCAGAGTTGAGTACACCAATTGTTTTATGAGAGAGACATATTGAATTAAAGTTGTAATGGAGCTATAAAAAAAAAAAATGATTGATGATTGCTTAAAAATTGACTTTAATGACATGCAAATTGTCTGTTTTAATGTGTTAGTTTTTTTTTTATGTACTTAGCATGAGGCCTTAATAGTTTGATCAATTCTTATGATAATTTATATAAAGGAATGTAAGTTCCAATTCTGTCATATTGACTCTCTTAGTGTATGTCTCTCTCTCTCTATCTCTCTCTCTCACTAATATATATATATGTGTGTGTGTGTGTGTGTGTGTGTATGGCTTTTGTCAGTTTAAGGGAGGTTGTGTCTATTTTTGGGATACCTGTTTTGTGACGAGAACTGGTATCTCAATGCACCCCGTCATTTCAGGAATAGGCAGCACACTCCACAAACTGGGGGGAAAGCCAGAACATATACATATATGCACACACACACACACACACACATATATATATATATATATATATATATATATATATATATATATATATATATATATATATATATTATAATTCTTTTTTAAAAAATATTCCTAACACTACCTAAGAATTCTCATGTTTCGAAAACAAGAGCCAAAAACCTCAATTTTAATAATTATATATTAAAATTAAATTGAATTAAAGTATCAAGCCCTATTTCATCCTCAAGTGAAAATTTAGGAAATTTTTCTATATATTTGCACACACACAAACACACGTATGTCTGTGTATGCATACATATATGTATATGTTTTGGCTTTCCCCCACTTTGTGGGGTGTACTGCCTATTCCTGAAATGATAGGGTGCATTGAGATACCAGTTCTCTTCCTAAAACCCACAAAACAGGTATCCCAAAAATAGACATAACCTCCCATAAACTGGTAAAAGCTATAACACACACACATACAGGTTTCAGCAGGATGGTACTCTTCCTCACACTGCTAATGTTACCATGGCATGACTCAATAAAAAATTTGGGAGCGTCTTGTCTGCCGTAAAGCTGAAGAGAAATTGGCATCTCACTCACCTGAACCCACCTCCTCCCTCCCGGAAGAAGTCAAGTGATCACCCAAAAGGATTGTGCATGCGTTGTCAATAACTTTCCATTCAACAGTGCCTTCAAAAGAATGGCCGACATCTGGAGTATGTACCCTAAGGCTCCTCTTGATATTTTTGGTTCATGTCTGAGGTTAAACTTGAGAGATATTCTGGAGGTTTCTGTTGAATGGTGTAGCCAGCATGTTCAACTGACATGAATCTAAATCGGCATTTGTTGAGAGGTTGGGTTTGGTATTTCTCCAAACTTGTTAGATTGATGCTCCATTTAGTTGTATTGCTTCACTGGACGAGAGGAATTCCTATACAATACAAGGCACCTATCCCATGACTTGGGGGCTTACTCTCACACACACACACACACACGCACACACACACACACTTTAAATTATTTTTTATCTGACATAATTTCTTATTATAATTGTTATTTTTAGTGGTTAAACGTGTTTGAATTGATATCGCTGTTGTTATTTTCTTAATCAGTGAAAATAATATCAGTTGGCCTAGATTAAGAAATCCTGCCAGGCTGGTTGATATTAACTTTGCAAGGAAATATGTAATGAGATATACTGCCAGCCCAAACCCTAAAGCCAATGAAAATAAAGGAAAAATATACCTTTTGCATTGTTAGGCTCAAACACTTGAGTAGAGCTTCACAAAAATGAAAGTATTTTTAGTATATAATAGGTACAACTTGAATACACACACATACAATCTCTCTCATTTTATATATATATATATATATAGTAGTCGACTCTCTCGTTGATTCGATGTATGAGGGTCAAGCACATCAGTTCCCAGGAAACCGACAGCCCGACATCAGCACATGAGACTTGATTATAGTGGTGAAGGTTTCGTGCAGGACCATCCACGCTTTTTGAAGGGATGAATACAGAAACCTGGTGCACAAGGTTCCCAAACGACCCTCCGCAGGTTTTGAATTCAGAGTTGTCCTTCTCCTAGACCAGTTACCATCCAAGGCTATAGAACCCAGTCTGTCCTGCTATTTTACCCATAGCTGGAGGGAGAAGAGGATTCATATCTTTCCTAAAGGTATTAGCATATAAGTGAATGTCATGGATTCAACTGGAATTCGAACTCGGCTCTGCGATTCCTCAATCCAAGCCGCTATCCATTACTCCACCGTGCCTCCTATATATATATATATATATATATATATATATATATGATCTCCACTCATCAGGTGACTTAGCTGTAAAATTGAATTTTACAATTGTCACCTGATGAGTAGATGTAATCTCCATGAACATTTGCATATATAATTTTACTTATACGCACACATCACAGTGCACAGATATTACACTTTGATTCTCATCAGAAATGGTGATCCCTATGTTAACAATTTCACCATTTTTGATGGGTACTATGCTACTATCTAAATAACATCTGTAATTTAATATAAGGTGTTGTTTTAGAAATTTGAACATGATGACATTTACCAACTTTTTTGGTAACACCTGGGCGTTCTCACGTAGCTATTCAGGAACATGTTCTTTTTAATTTTATATATTTGCTCTTATGCTGTGTGATTTTTCCCTGTTGAATACTGGGAATTTAAGCTTTCTTTTCCTAAAAAGAGATTTTTTTTTATTTAATCATTTCACCTTATGCAGGACAATAACGCCACAAAGATGCAAGTGGCATGTTCCTGAGTGTGAGAGAATATGAGAAAAAATATTAACCCTAGAACACTAACCATCAATTAAAGTTACACTAGTACTAACCATGGGTATATCATACCCAATTTTGAAAATATCAAAAAAAATATTAAATATGAATCTTTATTTGAAATATTTTACATGCATGCAATTCAAACTTTGTACTTGAGTTAACATGAATAGGAACTGAAAAACATTTAGGTAAGAAAATCAGTTCTGAAAATTGTAATTAAAAATAGGCAAATTTGTGCTGGGTACTATATACCCATGGTTAGTGTTCTACGGTTAAGAAGCAAGAACAATAAAATAACAGAAATTAAGAAAATAGAAAATAAGGATTGACATTGCATTTAAATTTTTGAAGATCTAAGTTGAGTGGAAAGATAGAAACTGAAAGAGTTTCACATGCAAAGATTTTAAGAAAAGTAACTTAGCTTTGAATTTACGGTTACATCTTGCAATTTCAACTGTAAAACTATGAGACCTCGCTATCAATTTAGTACTGCGCTTAAATTCATAATGTGTAGGTACCATAGGAAAAAGTTCATCAAAATAATATCCATGAAAATATTTATAGAAAAGGCATGGGGAAGCTACATTATGGCAGTGGGAAAGGGACTGAAGCTGAGATGCTAGGTCAGTATCAATAACATTGCAGATTCTTCTTTTAATTTTATCAAGAATCTCTAAATAAATAGCGGAAGCATCAGACCAGATGTGACAGCAATATTCAATGCCTGGCCGAATGGTAGATTTATAAATATGTAAAATAAATAAATTTGAAATTTGATCCTCTTTTCCTCCATGTTGTCCTGGGTAAGACGTTAAACTACATCCACGTCCTGGGTAAGACGATAAACTATGTCCAGCAGCAAGGCCTCTGATCAGGAGGTTCTGAGGAGTATGGAACCACCTCTTAATTGCTAGTGTTCCCAGGTCCCCCCTAACTCGGTGTGGTAGAACCTGTTGGGGTTCCAGCTATGGGCAAATAGTTAACTATTGCCAGCAATACTTTTTTTGAAAAGGTTATTACCAGCAATACAATTTTGAAGGAAAAATATTACCAGAAACAGATTTTAGACAAAACAAAGTATTACTAGCAATAAGGAATTTTGTCGGTATTGAGTAGCCCATTGGGGTTGGTGTGCCGTGGGACAATAAACCAAACCAATCTAACCAAAGAATACATATTCTATTCATATGAATCTATCCTAAAATCATGTTGGCATTAAATAACCCATTGAGGTTGATATACCATAAAACAAAATAAACCAAACCAAACCAAACTTTTCCTCCATGATGTGACAGGAACAAGAATAAATTAATCTATTGGTTTTGCAGGTCTTGCAACATTACTTTAAATGTTTTTTTTAATTTTTTTATTTTTGACTGTTTTTCCTTCTTTGACGTTTTTTTTTTTTTTTTTTTTTTTTTTTTTCTTCTTTTGTCTGTTTATCTTATTTTGAGCAGGTAATTTAGAATATAAACTTTGGCAAAAATAGGGCTTAATTATTTCATAATTTTTTTTTTTTTTTAATCTTCAGGTATGCTGAGATGGTGGATACCTTCAAAGATGTTGAATTTATCCCAGGAGGTGCCACTCAGAATGCATTGCGAGTCGCACAGGTATCATCTGGAATTTGTAAATTGTTTAAGAGTTAACAATTATGAGAGTGTAAACAAGAGTTTTCAAACGGGGGTCCATATAAATCCTGGGAGGTACATGTAACATGACTGTGGTTCACAGGGTTCCATTTTAAAATGGTTTATCGAGTTATTTTACTAGTGTACATAAATGTTCCGTACAATTTAGTTGTTAAATACAGGTTTATTTTCATTAAATTAGTTTTACTTCAAAATAAAGTGTATATATATATATATATATATATATATATATATATATATATATATATATATATATGTCTATAATACAATTTTTAAAATTATTAGTAAAAAATAAAATAGATTTTTTTTTTTTTTTTTTTTTTTTTTTTTTTAATCGAATGATTATGGGGGTCCACCAAAAAAAAAAAAAAAGAGTAAAAGTTGTCCATAGTTAAAAAGGTTGAAAACCACTGATCTAAAGCGTATATAAGGGAGCTAACTCATGAACTAAGTTGAATATATTGCCAAGAAGATTGTCTTGGATCGGGTGTAATGGGGAAAACATTTTTTCCTGAGGTGAAAATGAGGAGACTTGCTGAGCACGTTTTTAAAATTTTTGATCCAGGCTGTTTCCTGATGGCTGCAGTAGACTTATGGACTAAGTAAAACAAAAAAAAAAAAAAAATTATTTGTGCGGGAGGAGTACAAAATATTAAAGCTTTAAAAACGTATATTTTAAAATTATGTATAATAAATGTAGGCACCTCCACAGATTTGCTAAAAAGATGAGTATATATGATGAAAAAATCCCCCAAACTTAATAAAAACAATGCACACACTCAATTAAACGGAAAAAAAAAATATAGCTGAAAGCACTCGGAACTATTGAACATTTGAGCAGTTTCTATACACTCTGTGTCCCAAAAAGTAAGCTCTTGTGCGCACACAAGAAAAATTAAATAAAAAGCTTAACCGTAGTACCTTGTCTGTCATTTTTAATAGAACATGCATAAATGAAGGATTGCTGCCTAAAAACACACACATATATATATAAAATGTGAAAAGTGATGTTTATATAAATATATATGGCTAATATATTATATATAATATATATATATATATATTATTATTATTTATATATTATATGCGCAGTATATCACGACGGCGATTTCCCTCTCACTCCCATAGTAACACCAATATATGCAACCTACATAAATCCAAAATTTACAAAAATTAATCACTTTGTCTAATTATTGCAAAAGTGTGAAACACAGGGTCACAAACTCACATCAATCCAACCATATATATATATATATATATATATATATATATATATATATATATATATATTTTGTGATTTGAGACTGTCACTGCTCAGTGTTGACCTCAGTGTCCACTTTTGTATTACTCCAGAAAACGGTGCATATGAAAGTTCCTGTACCAGTGCTAACAAAATTAAATCTCCCTATTATGCCATTAAAAAGAATATATATTTTGTATCTTATTTAAATTAATGGTCCTCCTTGATTTTTTTGGTTTTTTTTCTGTTCTTTTTGCTGCTAATGTTTATTTTTTATGCCATGTCTGAAATTTGAATTCCATTCGAGTTTGTTACATACACTTATGCCCAAATAACCTTGGAATAGGCATGAATCCAACTTTTATCTTCCCCACTCCACTATGGGTTAAATAATAGCTACTTGTAGCTGGAAAAAAAAAATCATTATTTCCAAAAAATTGTAAATAACCAACGAAGGGATAAGCCATAAAAAAAAAAAAAATAAAATCAAAGTATGTAGTGTCTCTTTTGGATTCAGGTGATTATGACTCTCCATAGTTTTCTTTTTTTTATTATCTGTGAATTGCCATGCTTTCTTGAGAAAAATAGTGTAGTCGTTTACTGTCACTTTCTCCAGTTTTGCATTCAGTTTTCTTTCTCTTATATTGATTGCCACACAAATTTAGAAAGCCTCCTGTTGAGGTAGGGAAGAAACTGCATGAAAGTAAATGCAACTGACTTGCTTGGAATTTGAACTTGTATCTAGTCACCCTGAATACTTCTCTTGAATCTACACTTGACTGTGTCTCCTACTCAAAGACCTGTGTTTGAAGAATGTTCACCAAAAACCTGATGAGGCATTTTGAGTGTTTTTCTAACAGATTTGCCAAACTTCATGCAAAATTTGGTGCAGGCACCTTGCTTGAATTTGTCAGCTATTGTAAAGATCACACAGCTGTTCCAACACAATCTTACAAAAACCTCATATAATAATTGAACATAGAAACCCATTGACAGATACAATCACAACATGTATTGTTCAGGAGTCTTCTGATATTAGAGATAAAACATTGCCAGTTATTACTCTCTCTCTCTCTCTCTCTCTCTCTATATATATATATATATATATATATATATATATATATATATAAAGTAAATCAATTTCTAAAAGGTTATTCTTAGCATCGCTTGATAATGAAATGGAACTTTGTATTTTAAATTTAATATTTCTGATTAAATTTGAATTAAAGTTTAAGTTTTGGACTTTCGATGTCTTTATGGGAATATATTTTTTAAAAAACAATTATTTTATATATATATATATATATATATATTATAAAATGGACAAAGTCTGACATTTATTTTAAGACATTTTTATATTTATACATTCTTTTTATAGATACAAGTATTTAAGTAAATGCTCTGTTTATAATAAACAGTATTAAATAACATTTACCGGCCTGAATGTCCGAGAAATTTTCAAAGAAGATTGAAGTTCAAATACAGTAAATTCGACCTTGCTAACCGAACGCTTCTCTGTGGCCAAATCGGTTAAAGGCACGTTAAGCTAAATGATGCTTCCGTATAGGATACAGGTTCGAATCCTGTTCGAAGATGAATATTTTCTGTGAAAATTTCTCGAACATTCAGGCCAGTAAATTATATATATATATATATATATATATATAATTTTTTTTTTTTTTTTTTTTTTGAGTAGTAGTAGTATTTCATCTTAATTTCAGTTGATTTTATGGCAATTTTCAGACCAGCATTTTATATCAACATGGT
Organism: Acanthosepion lycidas; assembly: GCA_963932145.1. Classification (NCBI taxonomy): domain Eukaryota; kingdom Metazoa; phylum Mollusca; class Cephalopoda; order Sepiida; family Sepiidae; genus Acanthosepion; species Acanthosepion lycidas. The sequence continues at coordinate 52,452,384 of OZ010600.1, read as the reverse complement.
AAGCAACATCTATTGAGGCTTATTCTTTATTTCCAATCCAACTACACGCTTCCTGGCCCAATGATTGAACCTATTGTCTAAAAGAACCAAATATCCTAGTGGGTTAAAGTGTTGGTTCATGAATTTGGTGACATCGTAATTGTGAGTTCAATCTCTGGGTCAGGCAGTGTGTACTCAAGCTCGGTGGAAACAAGCAAACAATAACTGAACAGTAATAAAAATAAGAACTAGATGAGATATCCCTGGACAATATCAGTGGAAGGAGAACAGTCTTTACGTCCATAGATTAAATAAAAGTGTTCAGTTCAGAATTCTCTGTAGGTTACTGTAGTGAAAGAGATAATCAGTTACCTCGAAAAGAGTTTGTGTTTTGTGTGCGATCTGACAAAAAAAATTACCAAAAAGTAGTTAGCAAAAAAAAAAAGTTTACTTTAAGGACGAGGATCTATGCTAATGTTCTTCCCTCCCCTGAATGGTGTGACCAATCAGAACTATCATTTGAACTGTGATTTGGCTACAAGGGCTGCAGTCGAGAGACAGAAGAAATCTATTGCATACATTTGTTGCTACTATAAGTTGACAGTCTTTTCTTTACAACCACAGTTACCCAGATCAATCTACACCTGATGAAGGCCTGTAGGCATAATAGACAAAATGTGATAACAACAAAGAAGATGAGGATAATAATCTGAATGTAAATCATGTAAATAATGAAAAATAGTTTAAATAAGATGAAAATATGAAGTGTGATAATTTACTTTCCAGAATGATCCTTCGAAAGTAAAGTTTAGCTTCTGTTACATGCGTCCTAATCACCCAATTCTCCAGAATACTAACAATCGTCTCTTGAGAATCTGTAAGCCATTATCAAGACATTGGAGATAAAATTGACTTTGGTAGTTCCTGTTTTGGATGTGACAGTTATCGGTGCAGAAATTGGAATTGGCAAGTGGAGTCCAAATTCTGGCGTGGTCTGTCGAATTCATTTTTGTACTAATGCTCTTGAGGAAGGTACGAATCGATTTTCTTCCTACAGGTATGTTAAATATCAAAATAGACCAGGCACTTTAAACTTGGGTAGAATTTAGTCTTGGAGAAGGACAATACTAAATTTTAAACTATGGAGAAAACAATACAAGAAGCCATGGCAATTCACAGATAATAAAGAAAAGAAATTTGGAGAGCCATGGTATTTTTTTTTCTTCTGTTTTAAATGTTAATGACTTTTTTTCTTTTTTACTCAATGTTTTTTTTCTTTTCTTCTAGTGGTTTTTAGTCACTCCTAAAGCAACTACGTATTTTGGTTGTATCAGCAAAGATAAGTTTGGTGATATTTTGGTAGAAAAAGCAACTAATGCCAAAGTGAATGTACGTTACCAATATACTGATAAGGCACCGACAGGAACATGTGCTGTTGTTGTTTTAGGTAATCAAAGGTGAGATAACATTTCTCTTTTGCTCTTTTTTTGCTTTCAATTTTTCCATTTCTCCCTTTCTTTCTCCCTTTCTTTCTCCCTTTCTTTCTCCCTTTCTTTCTCCCTTTCTTTCTCCCTTTCTTTCTCCCTTTCTTTCTCCCTTTCTTTCTCCCTTTCTTTCTCCCTTTCTTTCTCCCTTTCTTTCTCCCTTTCTTTCTCCCTTTCTTTCTCCCTTTCTTTCTCCCTTTCTTTCTCCCTTTCTTTCTCCCTTTCTTTCTCCCTTTCTTTCTCCCTTTCTTTCTCCCTTTCTTTCTCCCTTTCTTTCTCCCTTTCTTTCTCCCTTTCTTTCTCCCTTTCTTTCTCCCTTTCTTTCTCCCTTTCTTTCTCCCTTTCTTTCTCCCTTTCTTTCTCCCTTTCTTTCTCCCTTTCTTTCTCCCTTTCTTTCTCCCTTTCTTTCTCCCTTTCTTTCTCCCTTTCTTTCTCCCTTTCTTTCTCCCTTTCTTTCTCCCTTTCTTTCTCCCTTTCTTTCTCCCTTTCTTTCTCCCTTTCTTTCTCCCTTTCTTTCTCCCTTTCTTTCTCCCTTTCTTTCTCCCTTTCTTTCTCCCTTTCTTTCTCCCTTTCTTTCTCCCTTTCTTTCTCCCTTTCTTTCTCCCTTTCTTTCTCCCTTTCTCCAAAATCTTAAAAAATGGGAAAAAGTATAACACCAGTTTCATGGTTTCACTGGCATATGTGCGCAGTTTCAAAATTTATATTTGTAAATAAAAACAAGGTAAAGATAACTCTATAAAACTTTGATTGATTTGACGCTGTATTTATATTGCAAACAGGACTTGCCCATTTCTAAAATGGTGAAAAATTAATATTTTTTTGATTTTTGACAAATGTCACTTGAGAAATTGTACCCTGCAAAAAAATTTAACCTGTTTTATGAGCAGGCCTGTTAATTTAAGTAGTGGGGAATGTCTTCAGATTAATAATGGTTTTATTGATGAAGTATACTACACTGGAGGTGAAGGGCTCAACATCCTATTAAATGTGAGAGCATCAAAATATATGCTCCTGAAAAATTTATTTTGGTTGAGCTCTCTGGGGAGGAAGTGTGGTTTTGTAAACAGTGACTATTACAGCTGATAATGCAAAGACTCTTCAGTAAATCAAATCGAGTTCTCTCGGTCACTGTGAGTTTATCTAAAAATAAATACACTAAATTCACCTTCATCCCTGCTGTGTGGCAACAGCTTAGTGGTAAAATCAACGACTGATACCAATTCAGTCGGGTTTCAATCCTAGCTAGAGGCAACCAGATGTCTAGCCACACTGATTCGCTGTGATACAGCGAAATGGTCTCTGTGAATGACACATATATATATATATATATATATATATATAGTCATAAGGTGTGCTATATTTATGGAATAAAGTGCTCAATATCAGAGATAGAGCATGTGTAAATATAAAAGTGAACATAGAAGTCAACACTTAGAGGCGACAGTCTGTTTCATGCTATATGCAATCGTCAGGCCACATATACTGTTATTTTTCTTGGCTATTTTTATATATATATATATATATATATGGGTTAGTGGTGCATTGTGGGTATTCTATTATGGTGGTTATTTTACCGGAAGTCGTTTATTTATTTGGGTCAAATTATATTGCTTGTTTTTATTTTTTATTTTTTTGTTTCTTATTTTATTTATTTATTTATTAGCGTAGTAAAAATTTGTTTTTATCAATTAAGTTTTGTTTTGGTTTGAGAATTTAATCAAAGCTATTTGTTCAATTTTGGGGTTGATTGTTGCAGTTCATATTAAGTTTCTATTTTGAGATGAGGTCGGATCTTTTGTTTAATAATTTATTTTGGTCGGGGAAATAAATTATTAAACAAAAGATCTGAGCTCATCTCAAAATGCAGACATGAAAATAAATTTTTACTACGTAACCTAAAAAATGAAAAACGGGGGAAAAATAAAATAAAAACAAATAAATATACTAATAAACAAAATAACAATAAAAAAAAAAAATAGAAATAAAACATAAATAAATACTATGTTACTTAAAAACCGAAAACCGAAAAGAGAAAATATACAAGTAAAATAAATTGACCTAAATTCATCCAAGTAAATAAATAAACAAACCAATCC
>OZ010600.1:52373825-52443825 GCA_963932145.1 Acanthosepion lycidas | reverse complement strand
TATATATATATATATAACCACCATTAAAACTGGCATGCTATAGCTGTTCAGCCACAGAACTTCTGGTTAAGCAAAGCTTGAATTAGTGTTTCAAACTTTAATACTTTTGCCAATCTTACTTGATCTATCATATCTGCTATCAATTTGTAACCTAACATAAACAATGACAATATATTATCGGAAATGGATTAAATCTAACAATTATTTAATATATTTTCTGTTTATACGTTACTTTTTATGGAGGCACTTATTGAAGTAAATACTCTGTTCTTTAATTAAGCAGTCATTAAATAATCGCCTTTATAGTGGTTCAGCATCGGATGCAGGTTCAGTTCCTGCCGGAGAGAGAAATATATATATATATATATATATATATATAAATGTTAAAGGTCTGAACTTAGAAATTACTGTTGAGATGATGAAAATGAAAATTGTTCGATTTTTAAACATTGAATTCAATTGATTGGAAGGTACAGTCTTGCCGTGCTTGATATCAAATTCGTTGATAAAATATGTAAACACCAGGTCCAATCACCCAAATAGTGTAATCAAACAAATCTCAATCTGTTTGTCAAGGAATTCTTCGTCAAGGGAAATATTTAATGAAAGGAAAAAAAGAATTGTGTAATTACATTGAAGGATCGAGGGGCATAAAACTGACCTAAAATTTAAATTCCCAAATTAACCAAACAAATACAAAAGATAACAAAAAGAGAAAAAATAAGAACAAGAAAAAGAAATATGTGGTTCTCCCCCACCCGACTCTAATTCTGTTTGCAAGTGAAAACAAACAGAAAAAGTTTCCTTAATGAAGAAACATTTCCTGAAACCTTCAGAATTTTCAAAAGTTTTCAAGAGCAGCAATGCTAAACTGAGTTACAGCTGTACTGGAAATTTGGATAACACTGTCAAGGGTCAAAATACGAAAAATCTGAGGGTAGATGGTGATATCAACAAACATTGAAATTTCAGAGACAAAACCAAACATCCATTGAATGAAGCCTGCTATAGAGAAAATGTGATTTATCAGGCAGAAATTGAAGATGAGGATAGTCAAAAAAGGATTTACATGAGATGCACTGAAATTGCACTGAATGAAGCCCTTCAAAAAAAGATGGTAAAATCATGTTTCTTCATTCAATCTACAAAACCATAAGTATGATAAGAAACTTGTTGAATACGTCTAGAAATTGAAAGAAAAAAAATACTAGAAGTCCAGATGTAAGGTGGTGTATACCGAAAAAATTGAAATCAGGTCAGTAGCATTTGTAGATTGTACCAAGAGGAAAAGTTGACTATTGTAACACATCTGGACAGAAAACAACTACTAAATGAATGATGAGAAATAATGTCAAATTGTAGACATATAAATAAATACATCCTTGGTATTTACAAACCTGAATGGAAATAAAAAAAAAAAAAAAAAAAAAAATTCATTAATTTACACACCCACTTCCTTCTTCAGTAATCTTCTAGTTAAAAAGGAATTACGAAGTTCTAGAAAACTAAATTTACTCCACCACCTGATGACTCCTAATGGTAGAAACCTAGGTAGTGTTTTATACTTTTATATAGTTCCCCGACTTATGCCAGAGATCTGTTCCTACGGTGCAACATAACCTGATTTTTTATGTAGGTCGGAACTCACCAACATAAGCACACATGAGTTTGCCTTATGCTCGGGAGCTATGACGAACGACAAAAAGTTCCCTAAAAAAACGGCACAAATGAGAAATATTAGGTTGGTGCAAAAATAATGCCGTAATAATGTCGTTTTTTGACGTTAAAAAATACGTCAAAAAACGACATTATTACGTCATTATTTTTGCACCAACTTAATAGCAAATGTAGCACAACCCAATATGGTGTACAGTCGGTGAAGAAACAATGCTGTGTTCCTCATGTAGTGGCATGTGACAGTGTATTATATTATGGGAAATGTCGCCGTAACCACAAAATGCCATATGTTGGGTCTGATGCAACCAAGAACCTTCTGTTTGTATCTATGTATGAATATATATATATATATATACACACACACACACATTTTCTGATGTCTCTGTATGACCTGATGCAATTGATATTTTACTGAAATTCTTTCACTTTTTGATATATTTTCATTGATTCTTCTCTAAACAAAAGTAAGGAATCATGTTGTTGGATGGTAAAGTGTTAAAATATTATATGCAATCCTGTTAGTTGTCAGTTTGACCAAGAGGAATTCTTTTAAAAATTGATTTTGTTTTTCAGCAGAGAACCTTCTGCTCCCTACTACTGCTTCTCTTTTCTTACTATTGCTGCTGCTGAAACTTTTCAGTTATTTTCCTTTCTCTGAAGAGAGCCAGAGAGTACAATGGTCGAAATATTGTAATACATGAAATAAATATTGTAATATAAGAAATTGTTTTTTTTCCTTGTCTACTTTTCACTGTTTTAATCGTTTCGATTAATTTCTTCATTTTTTTTTTTTTTCTCTCCAGGGCTTTCCACTGACAGTGTGCCCCTCTGCCATTCTACGTATTGCTAAACATGCTTGCCAGCAAAACAAAATCTTCTGCACTAATTTGGCTGCCCCATTTATCTGCCAGTTTTTCAAGGAACCACTCTTAGAGACTATGCCTTATGTTGATTATCTTTTTGGAAATGAAGAGGTTTGTTTTGGCTTTTGCCATTTTCCATTTCTTTATTTAAATGAGATTTCAGTGTTTATATAAATACTCTTAGCGGCCATATATAGGTTGGGGTTATGTTCTTAATGATCATGTTTTTTAAATATGCAATAAAAGGCCTTAATAAAAGGGATGTGTCATAAAATCATTCAAACATAATTGTCTTAATATTCTCAGGTTGAAGTCAGAAATTTTTTAAAATGTAAAAAAAAAATGAGTAAATGAAATTTTTAAAAAATATGAGGCAAATTGTTCTGCCCCGTGATTGTGTTTCTCATGTGCGTACGTACCTCAAGACAGACAGCTTTATGGCAATTAAAACCCAGAAGAGAAAGTCCTGTTTATCAGCAGGTTTATTGAAGGCCAAAAGGGTAAAACTAGAAAAAGAAATACACATATATAAAATGGTCAGCTCTCTGTACCACCCATCCTGGCTATGATAATAAAACTCCATCTGGCACTAAGGCCTCTGATCGGGAGGTTTTGAGGAGCTCAATTAAATCTCATTTAAACAACACAAATATAAAGTGTCATCTACCTGCAAAAAAGACTAAAAAATAATGGAAGCCTTATTAATAAAAACAAAAAAAACAAAAAACAATACTCATTATCAACTATGAACATGAACACAATATCTTGACCATGTTTTGAAAATAAAAATATTATATAAATACATACAACAAACTATTTCTTTTTAACAGTTAATGTATTTCAACTTTGAAAATGGCTAAATGTATAGCCGAAAGCGCTCGGATAAAAAGAACATTAGGACAGTTTTTATATAATTTATCATCTGAAAAGAAACAATTATGAGAGACCATGAGAAATTGTATAAAAAAAACTAAAAGTACCTTGTCTCTTGTATTCAATGAAATGTGTATATATATATATATATATATATATATATATATATATAAAAATTAACAGAACACCAAAAAGAATATCTCGACCTTGAACCTAATTGTCATCTTTATAAATAATACAATAGATTGAGCAAAAAAACTAAAACTGAAATTGTTGCATTCTATGTCATCTTAGAATCCTCACACTATTAATAAAAATGGTATTAACGAATAGGGTCATTTATTTTGGTGTTCATTTTATTAATCCTGGCAGTTTGGATTCTAAGAGGCAGTAATAGAACTGACATGACAGGAACACATGTTGCACACTAGCTCAGCATCCCCCCTTGGGTGGTATTAGCCAGATGCAAACCTGGTTGTGGGTGGGATATCAACGCATTAGAATTCTGAAGACTCTCCGTTGAATCAGTTTTGGACGCAAAAAAAGAAAAAGCCCCAGACAAAGGCAATCCATCACTGTTAGAATGCTCTGTCCACGAGTCACTCCAGGCAATTGCTGATCATTCTGGCTCTGGCTTTCACATTCTGTAACAAAATGCTATATCAAAATATACAAAAACTTAAAACAACTAATTAAAACACATCCAGAAGTTTGTGATCTGCCAAGGTAATGAGACAGACATGACCAAGGGGGAAAACTCTTCAACACTTCTAACGAAACAAATGTTGCTGCCAAGGAACTATATAACCATATTTGGTTAACTATTAAAAAAAGTGATAAAACCAATATTTTTGTTGTATTAAGTAAATCCAATTATAATTTAAAATTACAGGAAATACTCGATGATTGTATCAAATTTAAAAAAAGTCAACAAAAATCTTGCTAACCAGTTAAAATTAATAAACTGATCACAGCCGACAACGCAGAACAAGGTAACTTAAAACTCCCCAAAATAATCGAAGACTACAAACCAGAATACATGTATGGAACTATAAAAGTACACAATCCTAACTTCTCTCTCCATTGCATCATATCGCAAATCTCCCCTTTGGTTTATCAAGTAAACAAAATTATTAACCAACTCATTACACCATACATACCTAGTAAATACAGTATTAAATCAACTCACAATAATAATAATAACTGGCCATTCGTATTCGAGAATGTCCGTCTGCTAGGGCAGCTTGCCAATCCCTATTGTAGATGCTCGCTCAGGCACATTTGTGTTTGTTCAACACCCACAGAGCACACCTCTGGTTTATACTGCATCTATGCTGAGTAGACCTTACAGTTTCTGGGAGAGTGTGTTATCTAGAATGGTCAACAATCTGAACAACACCAGCACACTTAAACCCTTGGTCATGATAACTTGTGACTTTGTGCTAGCACAGCTATCAATGGCCCCCAAGGATTCTGTCTACTCAGTTTCACTCACAAGACTTGGGTCAACCCGTGCTATGGTTTTCAGGCACATTCTGAAAGTGCTGTACACTGGGATTGCCTGCTTCAGACCGATGACATCAAGAAGTCTCCTTCCTGACAAATCAACTTTGGTGAGATTCGAACCCATGTCTCGTGGTCAGAAAGTGAACATTCTAACCACTCGGACATGTGCTCTCTCTCTCTCTCTCTCTCACACACGGTTTGATCAAAAAGCATCAGGACTGTTGCTGTCGTAATGGAACTAAAGTACTCAGTGTGAAGCTGCTTGGCACAGATTGGCTTTGATCTCTGTCGAGTAAACATGCTAAGTTATAATGTTCATTTCCGTTGTTTATAGCAGCGCTTGAAAGGAAAGTGTGTAGAGTGTGGTCGTCTCACCACACCAGAGAGGTACTATCAGATAGCATGGCTTGCAAAGGAGTTTTTGTTAAAATACATCATTCCCCAGGTCTGACAACCACCATATTTCCCTGATCTCGCTCCCTTGCAACTTGTTCCTCTTCGAAAATCAAATCCCACTTGAAAGGAACATAATTTCAAGATGTCAAGAAAATCCAAGAGAATGCGATGGGGCAGCTGCTCATTATCCCAAAAAAGGTGTTCCAGTAATGCTTCCATGAATGCAAACAACATTGGAGAAAGAATGTGGCTTCAGAAAGGGGGACTACTTTGAAGGAGATTAAATGCTGAATTGATAGGTATTGTAGTTTTCTTTTTATAGCACTCGTTTCAATACTTCTTGACCAGTCACATATGTAATGAATACTTTTACTTTATCTTTGTCTTCAAGTTCAAAATTCTTGAACCTTGCTAAAAAAACAAAAAAACAAACAGTTGTCTTGTAGGAGACACATTGCAATATCTTTTTATGAATTCCAAATCAAGCAGTTCCTTTTTCCCTTTTATATTTTTCAGGAAGCATTGAAATTCGGAGAAGCTAACGGATTCAATGTAAGTACTTCTTCTTACCGAATTATTGAATAGCTGCAACAGAAAACTGGCTTCTTACTCTCACCATTTTTTTTTTTTTTTTTTTTTTTTCCAAATTTGGGTTAATTCCAGTTCTTAAATTTCTGGTATTCTGAGATGGAATTTGTGTTTTTGACAAGTTTTTATCCTATTGTTGCATTTTATCACAGCCTTATCTGACTAAGTCTGAATACACATTCTCTATCCTGGGAGTTTGTCTTTTCTTTTCTTTTTTTTCTCTTCAAGATAACGCCTTTAACCAATTCACCCATGGAAGCTAATAACAAGCCTCAACAAAAACTACTATTTATTAACATCATTGTTTACTTAATATTTATTTTAACATCATAAACAATTCTGAAGTTATAATTTTTTTTTTAGTAAATATCAAATTATTGTAATTATTATTGGGTTGGCCAAATAATTTGAATATTATGTAGAAAATTTACTTAATAAATTAAACAAACTTTTTAACCTCATCAACATTAGTAGTTGTAGTATTATTATTAGTAGTAAATTCAATTATTTATTTTTTTTTTTTAATGTTTTTAGTAAATTCAAATATTACAAATGGGGCAAAAGTGACAGTAAATCTATTTGAACAGGAGTGGATTTAGGCCATAAGAGGGCCCCCCTGGGCTATTAGAATTTGGCGACCTCTTTATTACATATGTTCTGCACCACCCTTGTGTCTATAAGTAAAAAGAAAAAATGTTTTTATGTGGTGTAAAACAAAACTGTTCAACTAAAATCTTTAATTATTTTGGAACTCATCCAACCTATTTCATTAGCAACTTGCTGATATTTTTTATCCAAACATTACATCCTTCAGAAATGTATCTAGAATGAAGGACCTGTATTACACTGAAATACTATTATTAAAAAAAAAAAAAATGAAGAAAAATTCTGACTTACTACAACTGTGCGATCCTTGACCATCACAGCTGGAAAAAAAATTAATTATAGTTGAAATTGGCAACTTCAAATCTTTTATTTATTCTAACCAAAATTTATAAACATTACAAAGTTTTTGATATTTTAAATTTTTTTTTCAAAATTGCACGATTTTCCTTTTTTCAATTCTTTGTTTTGTACTATTTTGTCTAATTTGTACAATATTGAGCAGTTTTACACTTATTACTTGTCTGTGTTCAGTGAAGTGTAAAATTGAGCAAAGTCAACAAAAACTAAAAAACTACATCAAAAATCTGTTTGAAATTTCTTTTAGGGCTTTTCTATAGCTGTGGGAAGTATTTCATTTTTTTTTTATTTTTAGAGTGAAACCACACTTTTCCTGCAGATATATAAAAGCCCTAATAGAAACTTCAAACAAAGACATTCATCTTTTCCCCTCTGACAATGGCAGTGGAATTATAATTATGGTCAAAAATCTCTCTCTCTCTCTCTCCATATATATATATATATATATATATATATATATATATATATATATATAATCTAAATCCAGAGTCATCCTTGAAGTAGCCCCATTAAATTTAAAAGACCTTAATTGTTTCAAATTAGTTCAAAAGAGCCCCATTAAATCTGAAAATAAACAAATCTCCTCTGTTCTTGTCTTTTTAGTTTTATCAGGGACACAAGACTAAAGGGTCCCTGGGCTGCAGACTATACTAGCCCATATGCAAATTTGACACTATCTGAAGTTGGTTGACATAAACATACATGTAGTATGCATTGAAATAGATGTCAGCTACAACTTTTCATTTAGCAACCAGCTTTTTAAATGTTCAGGTTGTTGGAATGGAATCTGGTTGTTAACTGAGGAATCGTTGTATATCAGTTGAAAGCATGGGTAACATCTGACAAACATATTTCCTGATTTAGAAAAACATTTTAAAATTTTGTTGTTTCTCTTCAATTTTTTTTTTTTTTATCAGCAGTTTTGTTTTGACATATTGTAATCGTTAGACTAGAACTCTATGAACAAAAAATCTCAGTACTAGATAAAAAAAATACCTATGAACGTGACTGGAGAATAAACTGGCTTTTAATATTTAGTAAGAAAAAAAAAAAATTATTTTAAAAAAACTAACAACCCCCCCTTTTTTTTTCTTTCTGTCCCTTAAACCTTTTTCTCGATGTTTTACAGTAATTTCTAACTCATTCTTGTATTTCCTCCTTTCTGAATAACTTGAACTTTTTTTTTTTTTTAATTATTTATTTTAAGTACCATGTAGTCAACATTTTCCATGTATTAGGTTGGTGCAAAAATAATGACGTAATAATGTCGTTTTTTGAGGTATTTTTTAAGGTCAAAAAACGACATTATTACGTCATTATTTTTGCACCAACCAAATACTAGAGATTCTCAAAGTGTGGCTATTAATAATTACTCCCCAAGTGGTAATTTCCTCTTGTTTTTCTAAAAAATAACAGCTAACAAAAAAAAAAGAAAAGAAATGAAATCCTTCTTTCTGTGCAGATATGAATGGAGTTAAGAATATTTAGTTTCACCGTACACAAGTCAATCTTGCTTGCGGGTTAACGAGTGTTGTATTTCTGTAAACGGTGAATTCTACTTCCTTTTCTCTCAACTTTTAAAACTAAAAGCCATTGGTTCTGAGTTACGTCCCCCTGAACGGCAAATCTTCCACTGCAAATTCATGTTCAAAGAATCCAAGGGAGGTAAATGAGCGTATTTGCAACTAGTAATAATGACTTCATCGTGCTGAAGTTTCTTTTCAACTTTTGGCAGCACAATCTCATTAAATAAAGGAACAGGTTGGATGATCATTAATGTTTCATTATTTATCTAGCTTCATTGAGAATGGAATCGGGCTGAGTTAATTTTTCAATTTTCGAATTCTGTATTTTGTTTTTAATTGGTTGTGTAGACGTCATGTGCATCCTTTTTTTTTTTTTTTTTTTTTTTTTTTTTTGGTATTAGTGAATAGAATTAAAAAAAATTGAACCTAATTCTGCATTATTTCACTATGAGAAATTTCCGAAGCTAACTAGCGGAACCATTAAATCTGGGAAGATTTTTACTGCTTATTCCTTATTTAATAATTCTCTTGGATTTGGTCCTTATCTTCTCTCTCTCTCTCTCTCACACACACGCACACACAGTGTGTTAGACAAACTTTGCATTTTGCTTTTGAACTTTATAGACTTAAGGCCATATCAATTGAAACACCAGTTTTCAAATGATGAGCCTGGTTAATACCTAGGTGACTGCTTGAGAATACCAGGAGCTGTAAGCCTGTATGGCTTATGGCTATATCATATTGAAACACCGGTTCCAGTATGATCACAGAGGTTAAGCAACGTCTTGCTTGGCCAGTACCTAGATGGGTGACTGCTTGAGAATACCAGAGCTGTGAACTTGGATGTGCTGTTGATATGGCTTCTGGCCATATCACATTGAAACACTGGTTCCTGTATGATCACAGAGGTGAAGCAACGTCTTGCTTGGCCTGTGACACTATTTATGAGGCTAGAAAGAAAAAAGAAAGGCGAGAATTAAATTTAGGTGATAAGAAGCCATCATGAAAAGGACACTAAGCAGTGTTATTTTTCTGACAAGGAAAAGTGGTAAGATTTTTATTTCCATTGTCGAGAAGGTAAAACACAGAATTTAATCTGATTTATGTTACGGGGCGGTGAGTAAGATATACCCAATCTGCCCATGGCAATGATAAAAAAAGATTTTTTCAAGTTGGACAAGAGACCTCCTGCAGAATTCTAAAGAGATAAAAATAAAAATTAATTAAGCACGCACTGTCCGAGAAAAACAAAAATGCCCGCTGACCACCATGAAGGAAAGATTAAGCCTTTGTCTATATACAGAATATCATTGAGAGGAGCATCTGGTTATTATCAGGGCTGGTTATGATAGCGAAACTATTTTATCGGATCAGTAATTGGCACCAAGAATGCAAATACGTCCAATTGACCACCCACTTGTTTGGTGAAGGCCCCGGGTGATAAAGTCCAAGTGACATTTGGCTAAGATAAAAGTCCAAGGGTTTGTGGTCGGGCAGAAGGAAAGAAAGAGAAAGAAAAGAAAAAGGAAGATAATTTTTTTTTTTTTTTCTTTGAGCAAGATTTTTTAAACCGAGGCTAGTCTGGCCACATCCACGCTGCTGGGCGCCCATTGGCTGAATGGTGGCATGAGCGTTAGGTGGAGGTAATCGTGAAGAAGGAGGGGAGGCCTGTTGTGCCCCCCTGAAGGGATAGGTGTGAGATGCCACTGTGAGAGAGAGGGGAAACCCGTTGACATCCTCTGAGGGCATGGTGAGATTCCAATATTAGAACAGAAGAAGGTGGGAAGACAAAAGACTTCCAAAAATGGAAAATAATAAAATTTTCCTGACCGAAAACAGTGAATTGTGGGTTTAGAATTATCAAGGAACCTCAAACCCCGACAAGCCCACCCCGGTTTTGGTCGGCATCCATATAAGCAGAGTCGCAGCGAGTGAAAACCATTTCGAGTTCAAGTTCGCAGTTGGAGTTGCACCCGCCCTGCAGAAACCTGGCCAAAAGATTCCACGCGAATCACGACTCAATTTCTAGCCAAGAACAATTTATTTTTGAAGAACGACTTGGACTCATACCACCAAAACAAGTTTTACGAATATCGCCTGAAGATACACCAAGAACCAGTTTCTTAAAGAACAAACAACTTAAGATGTTAAGACTCGCCTAACAAACACAAAGTGTCACAAATCCATATAGTGGGATGGGAAGAAGACGCAGTTCTGTATTCAGCAACCAGATATAAAATATTGTTATCCTTTTTTTTTAACACATTTGAACTTTTCGAGTTATTATTTTCTTTTCTTTTACATATACTTGTGCGGTGTTACCCTTGATCGAACTCAGCTTGCATTACGGCCTGGCGACTGATTGATTTCCTCTGCCTAAGATCAAGTCACAGTGTGGGTAGGTTAGACTGGAAATCAAAACAGTTACTTCGGTAACTAGACGTTGGAGGCGAGCTGGGAACGACAAGGCTGATACCGAATCTAACCAGATTCCCATCCGAATCAGCAAAAGGTTAGAACGTCACATTTGGTGCCACGACCAATACCAAGCCAGTTAGTCATCACAGGACAGGATAGCACGACGGACGCGGCTAGGCAGACGTCACATTTGGCACAGCGACACCGGGGGGACGTCACAGCCAGTACCTCGATGGGTGACTGCTTGAGAATACCAGGAGCTGTAAGTTTGGATGTACTGTTGGTATGGCTTATGGCCATATCATATTGAAATACTTGTTCTCATAATGATCACCATTTTTAATCAGTGTCAAACCTGGTCAGTATCTCAATGAGTGAATGTCTGGTGCTGTAAGCTTGGATGTGCAGGTGGTGAAATGGATAACAGCTTGGAATTAGAAATGATAGAGCTGAGTTCAAATTTATTGACTTATGTGCAAAGGTATGAGAAATGTTGGGAATGGTATGAACCCACCTCTCCTCTCCCCCAGATATGGGTTAATTAGGACTTGTATCAGTCAATCATTACTATCTCCAAAAATATCTTGAAGAATTTACAATCTGGATCTCTTAAGCACTGTAGTTAATTAATTCAACTTCTCTTTACTAAAGTTTGAACAAAAGGGCAGATAATTATCAAATTACGTCCCTTACTACTTGATAATGTCATGTTGATAGCTTTTAAAACACTTTGCATTGAGTAAAATGTTGAAATCAGAATTATATAATATTTGTTGGAGATATAGGGTGAATAAATAACAACAAGATATTACAATACAAAAAAACAGTGCTCGATGTAACATATCAAAAAATACAAAGCAAGGTATAAATGATGATAAAAGGTACTTGATCTTTCAGTTGCTTTCGCAACTTAGTTTTATATGAAGGGAAGTGAGCCTCATCTGTCTTCAGTCGGTCAGCAAAGAATTTTACAAAACATGTTTGAGTTGCTAAACCTGATTTTGTTTTTTATTTTCATAGTTAAATGTTATTAAATGTTATTTGTGTTTTCATACACAATTGTAGCACAAGGCCGAAAAGGGGAGGAGTTGAGGCTGGTCGTCACTATCTTATCCCTAGCTAATCCGATTCACGACCCATTCACTCATTACAATTTGTCCATTCACCATAAAAGCTCGTCCATCACCAATCAATCCTCCATACACCATAATACCGCATTCTCTCAAGGGGGTCCTACAAAACACGTCCCATACCATAAAAATTTAATGATAAAAAATTATTATATATAAAAATCTATGATAAAAAATGAGAGGGGAGGGAGGGAATGAACCCCCAAAACAAACTAAATACGAACACAAGTAAACATAACTGGTGTTTCTTAAATTACTAACAACTGGCTTAGATTGAAATGTCTTCAATTGTTCATTTGACAGAAATTGAACCTGTATTTTTTTTTTTTTTTTTTTTTTAAAAAAGAAAACCATTAGTTTTTTTTTCTTTACTTTTTTCTTCTTTTTTTACTTTTTTACGTTTTTTTCTTTTTTTTCTTTTTTTACGTTTTTTCATTTTTACTTTTTTACTTTTTTCTTTTTTTTACTTTTTTACTTTTTTTTCTTTTTTTACTTTTTTACTTTTTTCTTTTTTTTACTTTTTTCTTTTTTTTTACTTTTTTCTTTTTTTTTACTTTTTTTCTTTTTTTTTACTTTTTTTCTTTTTTTTCTTTTTTTACTTTTTTTTTCTTTTTTTTACTTTTTTTTTCTTTTTTTTACTTTTTTTTTCTTTTTTTTTTCTTTATCTTTTTTTTTACTTTATCTTTTTTTTTACTTTATCTTTTTTTTTACCCAAAGTGTGCTGTTAGCAGTTTTGCTGTGGAAACCATATTGACAAACTATGGTTTTAATTACAAACTGGTAGTGACATGCTTTGGCTAAGAAAGCAGTGTTCACTAATGGAAAAAAGAAAAAGGGGTACAAGTTCAATCCCTGTTGGAGGCACAATCTTTCTTTAGTAGGACCTCTCAACCTAGACCAGTTGTTAGTAATTTCACTGTTTAAGAAAAAACAAACAAAAAAAAAAACAGGTATGACAACTCAAACACATGTACCCATAGAAAAAACGTTTATAATAATAAATCGCATTGGGTAAAAAATCCTTTTACATATCCATATATATATATATATATATATATATATATATATATGTATATAGTTAGAATGTTTGCATTTTCGCTATGAGACCCGGGTTCGAATCTCACCATGGAAGGAGACTTCTTGATGTCATCGGACTGGAGGGGGTCGATCCCAGCATGTGGCACTTTTGGAAAGGGCCTCAAAACCAAACCACAGGTTGACCCAAACCTTGTGAGTGAAATTGGGTAGACGGAACCCTTGGGGGCCATCAATAGCTGTGCTAGCACGAAGTGACAAGTCATTGTGGTCAAGAGTTTGTGTGTTGGCCTTGTTCAAATTGTTGATCACGCTAGATAACACGCTCTTTCCCAGAAACTATAACTACGGTCTGCTCAGCATAGTTGCAGTATAAACCACAGGTAGGCTCTATAAGGGTTGAATAAACACAGATGTGCCTGAGCAGGCATCTGCAATAGAGATTGGCTGGGCGCTCTAGTAGACGGATATCCTCTAAATACGAGTGGCCAGTTATATATATATATATATATATATATATATATATTAGTCGACTCTCCCGTCGATTCGACGTATAAGGGTTAAGCAGATCAGTTCCCAGGAAACCGACAGCCTGACAACAGCACATGAGATTTGATTATAGTGGTGAAGGTTTCGTGCAGGACCAGCCACACTTTTTGAAGGACCGAATACAGAGACCTGGTGCACTACATGCCACAGGGTCCCCAAACGACCATCCACAGGTTTTGAATTCAGAGTTGTCTTTCTTCTAGACCAGTTGCCATCCAAGGCTATAGAATCCAGTCTGTCCTGCTATTTACCCATAGCTGGAATGAGAAAAGGATTCACACCTTTCCCAAGGGTATTAGCACGTAAGTGAATGTAATGGATTTGACTGGAATTTGAACTCGTCTCTCCGATTCCTCAATCCAAGCCACTATCCATTACTTCTCCATATATAATATATATATATGACAGGATTTTTTAATAGTTCTCCATTCAGTGTTTTAATCTTTTTAAGTTATTAAATTTCTCTACAGGTTTGATTGATTTTTTTTTTTTTTTTTTTTTACTTGAGCACTTTTATCGCATATGATTTTAAAATGACTATTTTTGTGTTTGTTTATTCTGGTGTGTGTGTATATATATATATATATAGTTTATCACTTTAAACATTTTTTAGTAGATACTCTTATTTGACTAGATGCTCCATCCATTTATTAAACAGTATATTTATTTTTGTCTACTGACCTGAATGTTTCAGAAATCTTATTAAAGAAAAATTTATGCTCTCTGGCAGTGTTTGAACCTGTGTCCTTCTGTGCAGAGAAAGCTACTGTTAAATACAGTATGCTTTGACCAACTGAACTACAAAGACCCAATCAGTCAAACAAGATAAAAATTGATCAGTCGCCATCTTCTATCTTCTTGAGTCTAATTTCTCTTTTATCCTTTCCCAAATCCCCCATACCCAGTCTTTTCTCTCATTTTCACTCCCTGTAACCTCCCTCTGTACTAGTGTCATTCCCACCTTGCTTGGGGTGAAATGATTTAAAAAAAAATATATATATATATATATATATATATATATATATATATATTAGAGCAAATAAAAGACATTAAAAGAAGAAACAGTTTGTAACAAAAATATATCCATTACTGAAAATTCGTGGTCCTGAAATCTAACAATTAAAAGTCGCTAAACTGGTTTATCAGCCCTCGTCCTCGAATCAAAAATCAATGAAAAAGCAAAAAACACAGTGACTAAAAAAGATATGATTCCAGACTAATGTTATATATAAACAGAAAAAAAAATATAGTCTTAAAAGCTAATTATCTTTAAGCTTATAACCAGCTACTCTTGTTTACAGAAAGATGGCTGGTAGGACTTAATGTATACTGATTCCAAACATTCAAGTGATAATTTTATATTAGCCTTACTCAGCACTGAAAGGCATGTTCAAGTTACAGGACTGAACATGCTGCTAGTTTTTAAACAGATCTTCAGATATTGCTGAACCTGATACATTAGTGCACTTATGTAAATAGTCCACCTTTCTCTTGCGAATACTGGCTGGTGAGTATTGGTTGATCCATACGTCCCACCTTTGACCCATTATGCTTATATAGTCAGCATCACACTGATGTCTGAATTTGTAAATTACAGAACTAATATGATGGGTAGGTGGAATATTTGTATTCTCAACATCCTTCTATAGAACCACATCTCTGTTGCCTTTTTATCTGTGATGGAAATTTCTTGCCTTCACTGCCATATAGGAGGATTAGTATTACATAGCAGTTTAGTGCTCGTTTGTTTCTAACGAGACATTCCAGTTTCTTAATACTTTGTTGAGCTTTTAGAATGCAACTTTTTTCTGAATACGTTCGTCGCCAAGTGTTGTATATGGCGAACGAATGCTTTTTTTTTTTTTTTTTTCTTCTCCATATGAGTGTTGTAGAGTGAATGAAAAAATTTTTTTGTTTTTTTTTTTTCTCCGTATGAGAACAAATCCTTCATCGCCAAAGTTGTTATATATGGCGAGTGATTTTTTTTAAAAATCTTTTCTTCCGTATGAGTTTCGAATCCTGGTTGCCAAAGTTGTTTATGGCGAACGAATATTTTTTCTTCCTCCGTATGAATCCAAATACGTTTGTCGCCAAGTGTTGTATATGGTGAACAGATTTTTTTTTTTGTTTTCTCCATATGAGTTTCGAATCATAGTCGTCAAGTGTTGTAGAGTGAACAGAAAATTTTTTTTTTTTTTCTCTGTATGAGAACAAATCCTTAGTCGCCAAAGTTGTTATATATGGCGAGTGATTTTTTATTTTTTTATTTTTTCTTCCGTATGAGTTTTGAATCCTGGTTGCCAAAGTTGTTTATGGTGAACGAATATTTTTTCTTCCTCCGTATGAATCCAAATACATTCGTCGCCAAGTGTTGTATATGGTGAACAAATTTTTTTTTTTTTTTTTTTTTTTTTCTTTGAGTTTCGAATCATTGTCGCCAAAGTTGTTATAGAGTAGTTTCACAGTGGAGGCTTGTATTTCACCAAGTCAGTCCTAAAAAGGTTCGACGTACAAAATGTTAGGAACTTGTTATAATAGTTAATGACGCAGCAACCTAGTTGTGGTGGTTGATGCTTTAATGTCCGACATCGACTGACTGACCAACTCTCTGAGCTCACTGGCGACTGCTACTACCACTACTACTTATTATATGTGGGAGAGTCTATTAACAATAGAATAGGTATGTTCCAGTATAACACTTATAACCAGCTAATCCTGTTTACAGAGAGATGGTTGGATCCAGTTTCTTAATGCTTTGCTGAGCTTTTAGAATGCAACTATTGCCATTGAAAAGCATTTTCTGATTTTGGCATCACATTTCCTGTCTTCTGTTAGAACGTTTCTTGGAGATTTGAACTTCTATACATGTTTAATTTTTGACATCGACAAATTGTGGCTCACATCCTGGGATGTTTTTCCTAATGACAACAAAAATATTCTGCCTTTTTACAATTGATGGAGACACAGTGAAGTAATAGATAGTGCTTTGATTGAGGAATTGAAAAGTCAAGTTCAAATTCCAGTCAAATTTTGTTACGTTCACTTATGTGAAAATACTCTTGGGAAAGGTATGAATCTCCTCCCCCTCAACTATGGGTAAATAGCAGGACAGACTAGGTCATATAGACTTGGGCAGCAACCAGTCTGGGAGAAGGACAATTTTGAATTTGAAACCTGTCTGGTGAGGAAGTGTTGTAGCATACCTATGGACAATAATGAGTATGTCCCCATTCACATAAATACAATAGTAAATACTCTATCTTAATCTGGAGTTGAAGATTCATCTCCGGCTCTGCTGTTCAAACTGTATGCCTCCTGGAAGAGAGGATCTTCAGACGAGGCTATGTCGAAGGACAGGATCAGGGAAAATTTTTGGTTGAGCCTATGGGCTTGGATACCCCACATTAAATTCGACTGTGTGCTACATCTGACCACATGGGGTGGTTGGTAGATATCCTGCAGTTGGAGATTCATTGTGGAATTCACTTGACTCACTTCTAGCAGTTGACTACTACTTCTATGTGCTCCTGGCAAATCTTATATGTGTTGTTCTTGTCCTAAGTATTATCATTCATTACCAACCTTCATTTGATTATTCTATTCAGTAACCTTTTCTAGGTTACAATAGGAGGGCACGTGGAACCCCCAGCAGCACAAAAAAAACAAAAAGGTGGATGAAATCCTCAGAGTATATGGCTATCCACTCCAGGTATGGGTTAAATAGCCTCACCCATTTGGAATTGGTTAAGTATGGTGAGTGTGGCTACAACCCTGATGATATGGTCAATCAGGGAGGACTTCTTCCAACAGTCTATCGCAGAAAGAAATGACAATCTACTGTAAGATCATCTGCAACCTACTCGGTCATGAATTGAAAGAGATATGATCGCCCAAATGTGTATCATGTACGGTACTTAATTGACTAACTGAATGTTTATTTTAAACTAACACTGTTGATCCATTCCTCGAGTATCTTTCTTTAGAAAATGGCAAGAGGCAAAAAAACAAAAAATTAGTTGTTCACATATCAACTGGATTGGTTCATTTCAGCAATGCTAGGTAGACAAACAAAACACCCTACCACTGCCCATGTGCACAAGGGATGCTGCAAAGTACATTAGCACTTCATCTACTAAGCAATGGAAACCAGTGTTGATCAATAATAACCTCAAAGAAAACCCGATGTAATGGAATAACCTGGCACCCCCATGAATGATTACACTATAGGTAGTAAGTACCTATAAAGTCAACTGTCTACGAGAGACTAGAAGGAGGAGTTAGATAGAGAGATTGAAGACGCAAGCACGTCTGATCTTCCAATTAGTGGCACTCACTACTAGATTGACCTGTGTGTATAACTGTACCGTATTTCATATTGTACTTGTGTACAATAAACCTTTCTTCTAGTATCCACCTGGTGTTAAGTATTTATTCCCTTAGCACGGAATATAACAGTTCTGACGAGGATTGTCGGAACATAACAAAACCATAGATGCAATGGTTAAATTGTTGCCATTTTATATTTTTAATTTCACGTATGTACGTTGCTTGTTTTTTATTTCATTGATGGCACAGTATAGTAGGGTCAGTTGGGCACCGTCTGTGAGAAAAAGAGCACCATGACGCAATTCACTCTGCCAGAAATTTGGAAACGGCAGTCTGTACTGCTTGGCATTTGTGCTGGAAGCTCTAATAACCTTTCAGTGTTTGGGTGTCAATCTGAGGACAGAGGATTCAGAAAGAGTTGGATGAGTCTAATGGTGATTATGAAGGTGTTTCAAGTGATCACTAGTGATGGCAATGTTAAGCCTCCATTTATTTTCAAGTGCCTTGAGAAGATAGTGTTGCTTTGGGTCAAGAGGGTGGCTGCCGGAAGACCCTATCTCTGGCAACAGGACTTTGCACCATGCCAAACAAGCAGGAGAACCCAGTCATAGCTGTCAGACAATTTCTGTGACCACATTACCATTTGCCTCTGGCCACTTAACTCTCCAGTCTGCAACATCCTTGATTATTAAGTGTGGGGTGTAGTTGAACGAGAGGCCAACAAAACTCCTTGTAACACCAAAGATGAACTGAAGATAGGGATTATGGCAGCATTCACCAACTTAAACAAGGAGACTATCTAAAAGAGTTGCAGGAGATTCCAAAGTCTTTTGGAGGCCATGATTGAAGCTAATGTCAATTTTATTGAATAAATTTACTCTTGTGTTTCAAGATATTTTTGAGTGATCTGAAAATTAAATAACACTGACATCTCATTCTAAGATATATTTACCAAAGTAAATATATCTGTTAAAATGAGATGTCAGTGTTATTTTCATTTTTTTTTATAATTTAGAAGACAATTCATCCATTGCAACCTGTAGAAAAATCTGATCTCGCAGACAATATCGAGAGAGAGAAGTGTACACATTATTCTCTGTCATGGCGGACTTGCACAATAAAGTCAAGTGAATACTTTAATTTTCCGATCAATTATTTTACTATATTAACATTATTTGTACTTAAGAAGAAGGTTAAAACAATTTCCTATTTCAAATTAAAAATATAGGAGCTTAGGTCTATAAACCCTGGTTTACAGTGAAGAGACAAAATTTATTTAGCACTAGCAGCATGGCCTGGTGTTGCCCGTGCTTGATTCAAAAATCGTACGACTCATACAACAATCACTATCACTTGACTTAAAATATTTTTGCCTTTTCTTGCCTTTAAAGGAGTGCCCTTTGCCGTGCTGATGTTGCTACATGCCTTACTTCTTGCTTATCTCACACTGCAAATTTTTTCTAAGCTCTATACTAAACATTAAATCTGTTATGAAAAAAGAACTAAACAAAATGAACACAAAATGATCAGCTTTAAAAAAGGACTCGTAACTGGAAAAACCAAATGAAAAAAGAATGTTAACGACAAATACTTTTTCACACCCAACCCAGTTCTGTGGAATCGGAATCAAGCGAATGAGCCAATTGGAGTAAAGTGCCATGCAGATTTAAATTTTTCCCTCTTGTGATGAATGCAGCTATCGATTTTTTTTATTTTTTTTTTTTGCATGCTAGTTAACATTTGTGTCAGTCAGCTGTTGGCTCTCAAGCTGGCCAATAGAATCTTCCTGCCTATTTGTGGCAGCCAGCTATAGGCTCTCACTCTGGCCAGTACAAAATGGCCGCAAACTACATGAAAACTGCCATAGAAGCATGAAAAAATCAATTATTTCAACTATCGATGGTAGTTGGGAAATGCAAAGTCAGTCTTGGCCTTCCCACTAATTTGGAGCATGTGCATGTAAATTTTGGTGCAAATCCGTTGAAAATTGCGGCCGTGCATTTGTTACACACACAGACACACACCCTGCCTTTTAAAGATAGAGATTAAACCCATTTAGACTTCTTTATTGGCGGTAATATTCAGTTCCCCAAAATGGATTTAGTACCCTTCTCCTCACCCAAACAAATAATACAGGAAGACAACAGGAAACAATTTAACTGTCCTGGCAATTCACAGATAATAAAAAGGAATCCGTAGAGTCATGACTGTCTAGGTCCTGAAAGAATATGCCATTAAAAAAAAATACTACTAGTGTATATAAACAAACATGGTAGGATATTGTGTACTTGGAGGGAAAATAAGGAATGAAAGTGACATGTCTGAGTTTCTGGGATGAGAATTTATTATTTACATTACTTATATTCAGACTATTATCCTCATCTTTGTTGTCATTATAATCTGACTGCCTTCTCTCTGAATTTCTGGGATGAGGAGTTATCATTATTTACACTATTTACATTCAGACTATTGTCCTCACCTTTGTTGTTATCAGAGCCACAAAATGAGGACAATAGTTCAAATAGAAAGTGATATACAATGTAACCCGGATATAAGAGAGTTGTCGGGACCGGAGAAGAAGTCTCTTATATCCGGGTTTGGTTTAATTTATATACATTAACACAGGCTCTAATTTGGGACCAGAGAAAATCTCTCTTATATCCGGGTCTCTTATATCCGGGTTACAATGTAGTTAGAGTTGAACTGCTTGGTCTTTGTTACATAATTGGTAAGGCAGCTGCTCTGGAAAGGCAAGCCTCCTGAGGTAAAGGAATTAAAATTTAAAATACAATTTTCATCGGTTTCTGAACAGTTCTGTCTACCCAATTTTACTCCCAATGCTTGGTACTTTCTCAAGGTGCTACACGTTAGGATCACTACCCCTGACCAGTAACATCACACACACACTCACTCACTGTACACGACAAGATATATTGAATTTATTAAATAAATTCAGTAAGCACATACTCTCTTTTCATTTTCTGAGATGTGGTATTCTCAACTTTGTTGCTATATTCACAATGTTTCAGCTGTTGTATGTTCTGGCCTTCTTCAGGTGATTGGAATTTTGAACTGAACCCTTCATTTTGTCCACCAGTGTAGATTGTTCTAGATCCACGTGCCACACCTCTTCAGGATGTCTCAGTAAAAGTTATCTCTCTTTAACTTGTTTTTGTTCACCTCAGCTGTAGCCAGGTATTGAACTCACAACTCCTTAGGTCAATTCACTGGATTTAACCAATGCTTTTTTTTTTTTTTTTTTTTTAATCCACTGGGCCATGTGTCCTTGAGGACATCAGTGTATGAATTTTTGAGTTTTATAGACCTAATGTCTCCTGAATCAATTTTTTTTTTTTTTTTACCAGAACTCGTATTGCTATTTTGTTATTGTTTTTTTTTTTTTATAAACCACAGGATTTAAGTTTCACATTTTATACCTGGAGCATAAAACGCCCCCTTTATTTTTGTGGGGATTTTTTAATGTTAAAAATACCACCTTGTACACTGACACATACAGTGTGTGTGTGTGTGTGTGTATATATATATATATATATATATATATATATATATATATATGTAATTGCTGACTGCCTGTTTTCTTGTTTGCTACAATAGTCAACTAATCCCTATTGCTGACATCTGATCAGGCTCATAATCTGTGGTTTATACTGCAGCTATGCTGAGCAGGACCTCAATTACAATTTTTGGGAGATAGTATATAATATGGCACGAGTTTGGACAAAGCCAGTACACTTAAACTCTCGGTCATGATGACTTGTCATTTTGTGCTACCATTACCACAAACAACTTCCAAAATGTTTCATCTATTCACTTTTGCTTAGAAGACTTTGGTCACCACTCTCATGTGATGGTTTCTAGGATCTTTCTAAAGGTGCTGCACATAGGGATCACCTCCCCAGGCCAATATTATCAAGGTCACCTCCCTGATAAATTGCCCATAGTGAGATTTGAACCTATGTCTCATGGTCTGAATGCTAATTATAGAGGGTATCATTGTTTTGCATTATGAAATTAATGAAAAAATGTTATTGTCACATTGTTTTTTGTGACATTTCTTTCTAGTTGGAACTCGCTAAAAAATATTAAGAATTTTGTCTCTTAAAGTTAATATTTTTCTCTATAGCAAAGAACATGATTATAAAATTTGTTTTTATGAATAATGTCCGTTTTAACTTTTTTAAAGTATGTTGAATTTTAATTTTACTGTCTTTTGTTAATAGACAAAATATGTAATTTTTTGTATGGTGAATTTTAATAAAAAAATTCACCAATTCACTCGGCCAGCAATACAAATTGAAATTTGTATTGCTGTCTGAGTGAATGAACATCAACAGTTGAATCCCATTTTAGCCAGACTTGTTTCATTGATGGTTTCAAATCTTTTTTAATACTTTCTTTAAAGATGCATTTTAAAACCAATTATTTATTTGTAAGATAAATTCAATCTGACAGTTTGGACAAAATAAAATATTTTGTCCAAACTGTCACCTCAAATTGTTTTTTTCTCAACTATTCTTATTTTCTTAAAAAAAAAAAAAAATTAACACAAACAATAAAATAAAAAATAAACTGGGTATATTTTTATTTTTTAAAATTTTTGCTCCTTCTTTGGCCATAAAAAAATTAAAATAGAAGTTTTAATTGTCATTTAAAAAGTATTGCTACGAACTTAGTGAAGAAAACTTTAAAAATCATTTAGAATAATTTAGATCTCTCCTTTGACGTAAAATTTTGTTTATAATTTTGTTTTTATTTGGAAGATAACTGCCTAAAGCTAATTTGAAAAAAAAAAAAAACAATTTTACGAATTTAAATAGCATTTAAATTTTTTAAGATATTTTTAAAACATTGCCATGGCAACTCTGCATATATCCATTCTTGACAAAAAATAAATTTAAAAATCTCTTACAAATCCAGTATTTGTTTTTTGTTCCAAAGTAAATTAGTAAAATTAAGGAATAACTAACTGGGTTTTGTAAAAATAATACTTTTATGCTTAAAACAGTGAAAATAACCTTAACGCATGATTACCTCTATGCTATCAAAACCACAATAGCCTTATGTTAACATTTGAAAACAGCATTAAACTTAAAAAGTAAGACATATCCATTATTGGAGGAATTTCAGAATTGTAATGAAAAATTAGAATCTGTCTATATTTATGTACATTATTTACATTATTCGGACTATTGTCTTCATCTTTGTCGCCATATTTATTACGTTTCGACTGTTGTATGCTCCAACCATCTTCAGGTGATTGGAATGTCGAACTGAACCCTTTATTGTAGACTGTTCTACTTCTACATACCATGTTTAATGGAAGTTGGTTATCTCCTGCTAATTTCCCTCTGAAAGTTCTCCACTGCCTTAATCCAGTGACAGGACCCAAAGAGTGTGAGTTCAATACCCGGTTAAGGCAGTGGAGAACTTTCAGAGGGAAATTAACAGGAAATAACTGACATCCATTAAACATGGCACATTGAACTAGAACAGTCTACCCTACTGAGCGAAATTAAGAGTTCAGTTTGACATTCCAACCACCTGAGGAAGGCTGGAGCGTAAAACGTCCGAAACGTTGTAATAAATATGGTGACAATAATGAGGACAATAGTCCGAATAATGTAAATAATGAAAAATTAGAAGTATTTCTTTATTTTTTTTAAATAGATATTCAATGTAGATTTTTTTTTTTTTGTGTGTCTAATGAGAAATTTTAAATTATGAATTTATCAACTCTTAATGAAAATTTCTTTTGAATTTTATTAACTTATTTTTGTTAAAGTGAACTTTCAGTATGTTCGCAGTTGAATTTAAATATATATATTTTTTTTATTCAAGTAACATCTTCAGGAATTTTTCTTTTAACTAAGTGTAAAACATTTTCTCAAACACCGTCAAAATTTAAATCTGTCAACAATATTTGAAAGGTGTTGTGGAACTGACAAAAAAACAAAACAAAACATAGACAACTTGCATCACTTCACCATCAATCAACCTTGAGCATGCTCAAGTGCAACCAGACTACAGCTTGGCTGGAAGCAAAATCAGCAACTGAGTACCAATCAGTTCTTGGCATTTCAAGAAATGCACATATGAAACATCTGTGACAAAGACAAGCAACAAGAAATACTTCTGAAACTTCATGGAACAAGATAGGTTGCTAAAAATGAAAGGCAAAAGTATGCTAGGAGAGAACTGAGGAAGAATGATTTATTCTCCCATTTGCATTTCTCCCATTATGGGCATTATTATATCCATGATAACACCATAGTTCATAGATGGAAAATAGAATTGCTGAAAGGAAAAGGAATGACAAACATATTTTGTTCTTAGAGAGACTTTATACCACTAAGACATACACAAAATGATATATACATGTGTACCATGCAGAGAACAATATATATCTACACAGTGAGCAGAGTGTAAAGAGCAACAAAAAGGTTTTTACATATAATATGGAGATATTGCTGTGTTTCTGGAGAAGCCATGTTTTGGACTCTAGATTCATCTATGTCCCAGATGAGGACATATTCCACAAAGATGAAACTGAGTTTTGGGTTTTCCCAAATTGAGGACTGTAAGCTGGAGTTTCTTTCTATATCTGGGGAAGATGCATTACCAAAAGGAAACAACACCATGGACTTGTAAGCTGTAGCATCTGGCAGCTGGCTGCCCCAGGCAAAAGCCTGGACAGGTGGAGCAAACACAGCTCTTGACACCAATAAGTTTACTGACTGAATGATTAGCCACTTTTTTTACCATATGAAGTGACATTACTAAGTGTCCATCACATGACATATGTGACTTATCTCCACCAAAGAGGGATAATGGCCTGCTGTATCCCTGTAGAAGAAAAAAAAAAAAGTGTTCAGATGCTACTGAGAAACAATCATTAATTTTGTCATCAAGCATGGTGGTCCTGTGAAATCTGTTGAAGATTTACGACAAGCAGTGGTTTGGAAGCATTGAAAGATCAACTTAGACTTCTGAAGGTTCTCTTAAGTATCGAGATCAACACCAGTTGAAGTAAACCATCCTGGGTATGACGATAAACTACATCCGCATCCTGGGTAAGACCATAAACTACATCCATCAGGAGGTTTTGAGAAGTGTGGTACCACCTCTTAATTGCAGGTGTTCTCAGGTCCACCCTGACCCGGGGTGGTAGCACCTGTTAGGGTCCCAGCTATGGGCAAATACTTAACCCCCAAACTGGGGTCAAACACTATGAAAGTGTAAAAATAGATTTTAATACCACAAATACTTTTTGTAAAAAAAATTACTGCCAGCAATACATTTTTGAAGAAAAAAAATATTACCAAAAATAGATTTATGAAGGAAAAAAATGTTACCAGCAACAAAAATTTTGTCGGCATTAAATAACCCATTGCAGTTAATATGCCGTAAACCAAACCAAACCAGTTGAAGTAAATCTCAACTGGAAGCTGCTCTTTGCAACTACTTGATGACAGGTGATTCATTTCCACCTCTAAGACAAAGGAAAGACACTCAGCAATTTTTGAGTATTTAAACAACTCAGGCTGTTGTGATAAGGAAGAAACACCTCACGTGACCCTCAGTTAAAAGAGCCACAGACAATGGGTTGCAGTATATTATTATTCCAACTTTTACATTGACCAATCATTGCTGTGATAAAGGTTTTAGCTCCAACAAAAAAGAAAAAAAAAGATTATTTGTCAGATGATATTGCATAAGTGGAATCAACATCTTCAAATGAGACTTTGATCTAATGTCAGTTTTAAGTGATGGCTGGAAATGGCATGTTTCAGAAATGTTAGCCATATCAGAGGTTTAGAGAAATTGTCATCAAATCACCATTAGGAGAGCAAGTGCAGGAGAACCATTCATAATGTCCAAAAAGTCTTTTCTATCAGTTTAAAACTGAAGAAGTCTAAAGCACTATTATATTTTATCTTTTTGTAAAACAAATTTAAGTTTTTTTAGTCATTTACTCTCCTGTTTTTGAAGAGTTGAAAATTTTAAACTTTTCCAAAACAAGATGCAATTATTACAAAAAGTATTGATATTGCAGTGAAAAGATGTTTGTTGAATTCTTCATCCCAAACTTAGTTTCAGATATGTACCTCCAATGGATACTTGTTTTTTTATGTCAAGTTCAGTATACTTCTGACTAGTTTTTGCCTTATAAACAGCCAGAAGTGCAATTTGATCATATTTGATGTAAATATAGGTTTTATTTTTTATGGAGGTAGTAATGGAGAGAGAAATAAAAAGGCTGTCTGTTGTGCTATGAAATATAGGAAGAAATTGTAAGGCATTAACTACTGAAAGAAAACTTATATGATCAGTCAAATTTGCTTTTCTGTGTCATTTTTATCATTTTGTTTATGTGAATTAAGTTTTCACAATGTTTAGGATGGTCTGATCTAAGAATTATTGATTCTATTAGCCTTATCTTTTACTTCAAGACTACCTATATGACATTACATTTAGTTTTGAAGCCTGCATCTTCAGTTATACACTGTTAAAATTGTCTTTTTGGCACGTGAGATGAAAAATTTCTGACAAATATAGAATGGTCAGAACACATTTGCTAATTGAGCTATGAAGATAAATTTGGTGCCATTCTTTATGGTTTGTCAAGATCTCTATGCACATATTAAAGTTTTTTTTTTTTTTTTCGATATACTGAAAATGAAATTTTAGCTTGAAATATCTAGTATTATGTACAAGTTCCTTTTGCAAGATGTTAAGTTCAGTACTTTTTTTTTCAATAGGACTGATTAAAAGCAACAATCTATGAAAAGTATTAGGAATTGGCCAATTAGGAGGGTAGCCTTCCATCAGGACAACATTAAACCTCATGTCTCTTTGCAGCTCTTGTCGAAATCAGCACAGCTTGGCTGGAACATTCTATTACATGTGGAATTCACCTTCAGATTATTGCTTATTTCAATCCCCCTACAAACCTTTGAAATGTCCAACAGCACATGAGATGAAAATTTTCAGTTTTTATGAAACTTAGTCATAATTTTATCACTAACTGAGCTACTGATGATTTGCCAAGATCTCTATGCTTGTATTAAAGTCCTTTTAGATCTCTTGAAAATAAAATTTTAACCTGGGATGCCTAAATAAATTGACTAAAAGTAGTTGACTTTAAATGGAAAAATAAAAACTTCTTAAATGTATGCCGTAAACCAAAATACTACATGTAACGTGTGAAGAAGCACGAGAAAGGATAAAACCTTGAGAATAATAAATTCTTGGAAACAATTCTTTGGAGGGTAGAATTGTCAAAAGCCATTCTAGTTGATCTCCTAATTAAACTTCTTTCTCAAGCTATTTTGCTTCACGATTGAGCCAGAGTCAATATCTACACTCATTAAATATATTTTACTCCTTATGATCATTTGTGTATGAGAAATTTTGAACAAAATTTAAAGGGAAAAAGATGGATCATATGATACACAAGTATATGTTTTCAGAAATTTTTACTCGGCTTAAGAAAAAAAAAATCCTTTTATTTGAAATGGCAAAATTGAAAAAAAAAAACAATCTCTGAACAATAGATAATTAAACCCAAAGTAGGCAGGTGTTTATAACAATTGCTTACAGAAGGTATTTGTTATGTCCAGCAGTATATGTTCTTTAGGAATTACATCTTTTGTCTCAAAGACAAGAAATTCACTGAAATTGGTTTAAAAAAAAAAAAAAATAAATAAAAAATAAAGATCTGTCATGTTTTCCTAGCATTAATGTTACAACAAAGCTCCTTTTCCTGAAAAACTGAAAATTATCTGAAATGGAAATTAAAACCACACAATGGCTAAACATCTGGTTTATTTCTATTTAATATCATGAAAAATTAAATATTTTAGTGAAATATATATATATATACACACACACACAACATTGAGATTTTAATGGATAATACAGTACAAAAATAAAAAATAGGACTTAGAAATGTCTGTACTATGGGGTTGTATTAAACTCAAGGATATAATTTCTTCCCTATTTTTAGCTTGAAAAACAAAAGGTCGTGTTATGTACAAGAAAATATGGTATTTGTAAAATCTACAGTGGCAGTTGGGATCCTGAATATCTACCAAATATCAAATTTTCATGAGTATAAGTGTTGTGTCCTTGTTAGGGCCAGAAATAAAGACACACGAGAGGAACTGAGTTAAACACACATGTTAACAGAAATTGGTGCAAAAATAATGTCGTTTTCTCACATATGTTACTATGTGAGAAAACGACATTATTTTTGCACCAACCTAATACAAACATATAAATGAGTGTTACAGCAAGAATGCTCAGTCTGACTGTCAGAGCTGACTGCTGAAAACTTTGTTCACCAAAAAGCAGTACCTGCTCCTATTTATAGCTGGGAGAGACCATGTGCTTGGGTAAATTGCCATTACAATAAGAATGCTGGTTGGATCTTGTAGCAAATTCTGAGAGTCTCCAGGAATTCTTATCAATTTTCCTTGAGCTCAATTTTGTTTTCATAAGAATTTGAACCATAGACCTTGTTGCCTCACCTAGAATCATTAACAGGTGGTGAACTACTACATTTCTTTTTTTATTATCTTTTTATTTTTTATTTTTTGAAGACTGCCTTGACATATACATTATTTGGGCTTAAGTCAATCTCTTTTTCTTTCTTTTTTTTTTTTTTTCTAGTTATATTTGGCAATTCTTGATTTATTAGTTATTAGGTTGGTGCAAAAATAATGACGTAATAATGTCGTTTTTTGACGTTAAAAAATATGTAAAAAAATGTCAAAAAACGACATTATTACGTCATTATTTTTGCACCAACCTAATACTTGAAGAGGTGTCGGAAAGTTCCCGGATTAGGATTTCCTGGCAGATTGTGAGATATTAGGTTGGTGCAAAAATAATGACGTAATAATGTCGTTTTTTGACGTTACGTCAAAAAACAACATTATTACGTCATTATTTTTGCACCAACCTAATATTTGGATCACCCATCCCAACTCTAAAAGTCTTGTGGCATATTAAATAAATGTTAAATGGCTCAAGAAATATCAACCCTTGGTGGGAATAGTCTTTTCAGCTGAGGATCATCTTGCGCTTATTTTAAAGTAAATACACTTGTTACATGAAAAGGAAGAAAGAAGATTGAACAATATACATATTCTTGTAGATGAGGCGGCAACCTGATAAAGATTATGTTGGCTGTTGGCCAATAACTGAAATCGGTGTTGTCTTGCTTTCTCTCTTTCCAGCAGGTGCTCATGTTGTAATAGTTTGTCATCTTTGTTTGGTGTCAGCGTCATTTCCTCCATTACTTTTTTTTGTTTCTTTGTTTCTGCAAGGATATCTTGGGATTGTATATGCTTACTCTTTTGCTCTTCTCTCAGTGTTTCCTCTTTGCTTTCTTTTCGCTTCTCGCTCTCTCATTTTTTTTTTTTTTTCATGTCTCTCTCACTTTTTTCTTCTCTCTCATGCAGACGTTTTTATCCTATCTCTACTCTTTCTTCCTTGTCTCTCACACTTGTTCCTTCACTCATTCCTTCTTTGTCTCTGTCAAATCTTTTTCTCTCTCATCTCTCTCACCATTCACATCTCTCTCTCATTCCATCCCCATCTCTCTCACATTCCATCCCCATCTCTCTCACTTTTTCGCTTCCTGCTCTTTTTCTGACTTCTGCTTCCTTTTCTCTCTCATTATTCTTATCTTTTTCTCTTCTTCTTCTCTTTCTTTTTCTCTCTCCCGCTCCTTCTGCCTCTCTTTCTTTTTCTTCCCTCTCCGGCTCCTGCCTATCTTTCTTTTTCTTCCCTCTCCCGCTCCTTCTGCCTCTCTTTCTTTCTTTCTTCCCTCTCCCGCTCCTTCTGCCTCTCTTTCTTTCTTTCTTCCCTCTCCCGCTCCTTCTGCCTCTCTTTCTTTCTTTCTTCCCTCTCCCGCTCCTTCTGCCTCTCTTTCTTTCTTTCTTCCCTCTCCCGCTCCTTCTGCCTCTCTTTCTTTCTTTCTTCCCTCTCCCGCTCCTTCTGCCTCTCTTTCTTTCTTTCTTCCCTCTCCCGCTCCTTCTGCCTCTCTTTCTTTCTTTCTTCCCTCTCCCGCTCCTTCTGCCTCTCTTTCTTTCTTTCTTCCCTCTCCCGCTCCTTCTGCCTCTCTTTCTTTCTTTCTTCCCTCTCCCGCTCCTTCTGCCTCTCTTTCTTTCTTTCTTCCCTCTCCCGCTCCTTCTGCCTCTCTTTCTTTCTTTCTTCCCTCTCCCGCTCCTTCTGCCTCTCTTTCTTTCTTTCTTCCCTCTCCCGCTCCTTCTGCCTATCTTTCTTTCTTTCTTCCCTCTCCCGCTCCTTCTGCCTATCTTTCTTTCTTTCTTCCCTCTCCCGCTCCTTCTGCCTATCTTTCTTTCTTTCTTCCCTCTCCCGCTCCTTCTGCCTATCTTTCTTTCTTTCTTCCCTCTCCCGCTCCTTCTGCCTATCTTTCTTTCTTTCTTCCCTCTCCCGCTCCTTCTGCCTATCTTTCTTTCTTTCTTCCCTCTCCCGCTCCTTCTGCCTATCTTTCTTTCTTTCTTCCCTCTCCCGCTCCTTCTGCCTATCTTTCTTTCTTTCTTCCCTCTCCCGCTCCTTCTGCCTATCTTTCTTTCTTTCTTCCCTCTCCCGCTCCTTCTGCCTATCTTTCTTTCTTTCTTCCCTCTCCCGCTCCTTCTGCCTATCTTTCTTTCTTTCTTCCCTCTCCCGCTCCTTCTGCCTATCTTTCTTTCTTTCTTCCCTCTCCCGCTCCTTCTGCCTATCTTTCTTTCTTTCTTCCCTCTCCCGCTCCTTCTGCCTATCTTTCTTTCTTTCTTCCCTCTCCCGCTCCTTCTGCCTATCTTTCTTTCTTTCTTCCCTCTCCCGCTCCTTCTGCCTATCTTTCTTTCTTTCTTCCCTCTCCCGCTCCTTCTGCCTATCTTTCTTTCTTTCTTCCCTCTCCCGCTCCTTCTGCCTATCTTTCTTTCTTTCTTCCCTCTCCCGCTCCTTCTGCCTATCTTTCTTTCTTTCTTCCCTCTCCCGCTCCTTCTGCCTATCTTTCTTTCTTTCTTCCCTCTCCCGCTCCTTCTGCCTATCTTTCTTTCTTTCTTCCCTCTCCCGCTCCTTCTGCCTATCTTTCTTTCTTTCTTCCCTCTCCCGCTCCTTCTGCCTATCTTTCTTTCTTTCTTCCCTCTCCCGCTCCTTCTGCCTATCTTTCTTTCTTTCTTCCCTCTCCCGCTCCTTCTGCCTATCTTTCTTTCTTTCTTCCCTCTCCCGCTCCTTCTGCCTATCTTTCTTTCTTTCTTCCCTCTCCCGCTCCTTCTGCCTATCTTTCTTTCTTTCTTCCCTCTCCCGCTCCTTCTGCCTATCTTTCTTTCTTTCTTCCCTCTCCCGCTCCTTCTGCCTATCTTTCTTTCTTTCTTCCCTCTCCCGCTCCTTCTGCCTATCTTTCTTTCTTTCTTCCCTCTCCCGCTCCTTCTGCCTATCTTTCTTTCTTTCTTCCCTCTCCCGCTCCTTCTGCCTATCTTTCTTTCTTTCTTCCCTCTCCCGCTCCTTCTGCCTATCTTTCTTTCTTTCTTCCCTCTCCCGCTCCTTCTGCCTATCTTTCTTTCTTTCTTCCCTCTCCCGCTCCTTCTGCCTATCTTTCTTTCTTTCTTCCCTCTCCCGCTCCTTCTGCCTATCTTTCTTTCTTTCTTCCCTCTCCCGCTCCTTCTGCCTATCTTTCTTTCTTTCTTCCCTCTCCCGCTCCTTCTGCCTATCTTTCTTTCTTTCTTCCCTCTCCCGCTCCTTCTGCCTATCTTTCTTTCTTTCTTCCCTCTCCCGCTCCTTCTGCCTATCTTTCTTTCTTTCTTCCCTCTCCCGCTCCTTCTGCCTATCTTTCTTTCTTTCTTCCCTCTCCCGCTCCTTCTGCCTATCTTTCTTTCTTTCTTCCCTCTCCCGCTCCTTCTGCCTATCTTTCTTTCTTTCTTCCCTCTCCCGCTCCTTCTGCCTATCTTTCTTTCTTTCTTCCCTCTCCCGCTCCTTCTGCCTATCTTTCTTTCTTTCTTCCCTCTCCCGCTCCTTCTGCCTATCTTTCTTTCTTTCTTCCCTCTCCCGCTCCTTCTGCCTATCTTTCTTTCTTTCTTCCCTCTCCCGCTCCTTCTGCCTATCTTTCTTTCTTTCTTCCCTCTCCCGCTCCTTCTGCCTATCTTTCTTTCTTTCTTCCCTCTCCCGCTCCTTCTGCCTATCTTTCTTTCTTTCTTCCCTCTCCCGCTCCTTCTGCCTATCTTTCTTTCTTTCTTCCCTCTCCCGCTCCTTCTGCCTATCTTTCTTTCTTTCTTCCCTCTCCCGCTCCTTCTGCCTATCTTTCTTTCTTTCTTCCCTCTCCCGCTCCTTCTGCCTATCTTTCTTTCTTTCTTCCCTCTCCCGCTCCTTCTGCCTATCTTTCTTTCTTTCTTCCCTCTCCCGCTCCTTCTGCCTATCTTTCTTTCTTTCTTCCCTCTCCCGCTCCTTCTGCCTATCTTTCTTTCTTTCTTCCCTCTCCCGCTCCTTCTGCCTATCTTTCTTTCTTTCTTCCCTCTCCCGCTCCTTCTGCCTATCTTTCTTTCTTTCTTCCCTCTCCCGCTCCTTCTGCCTATCTTTCTTTCTTTCTTCCCTCTCCCGCTCCTTCTGCCTATCTTTCTTTCTTTCTTCCCTCTCCCGCTCCTTCTGCCTATCTTTCTTTCTTTCTTCCCTCTCCCGCTCCTTCTGCCTATCTTTCTTTCTTTCTTCCCTCTCCCGCTCCTTCTGCCTATCTTTCTTTCTTTCTTCCCTCTCCCGCTCCTTCTGCCTATCTTTCTTTCTTTCTTCCCTCTCCCGCTCCTTCTGCCTATCTTTCTTTCTTTCTTCCCTCTCCCGCTCCTTCTGCCTATCTTTCTTTCTTTCTTCCCTCTCCCGCTCCTTCTGCCTATCTTTCTTTCTTTCTTCCCTCTCCCGCTCCTTCTGCCTATCTTTCTTTCTTTCTTCCCTCTCCCGCTCCTTCTGCCTATCTTTCTTTCTTTCTTCCCTCTCCCGCTCCTTCTGCCTATCTTTCTTTCTTTCTTCCCTCTCCCGCTCCTTCTGCCTATCTTTCTTTCTTTCTTCCCTCTCCCGCTCCTTCTGCCTATCTTTCTTTCTTTCTTCCCTCTCCCGCTCCTTCTGCCTATCTTTCTTTCTTTCTTCCCTCTCCCGCTCCTTCTGCCTATCTTTCTTTCTTTCTTCCCTCTCCCGCTCCTTCTGCCTATCTTTCTTTCTTTCTTCCCTCTCCCGCTCCTTCTGCCTATCTTTCTTTCTTTCTTCCCTCTCCCGCTCCTTCTGCCTATCTTTCTTTCTTTCTTCCCTCTCCCGCTCCTTCTGCCTATCTTTCTTTCTTTCTTCCCTCTCCCGCTCCTTCTGCCTATCTTTCTTTCTTTCTTCCCTCTCCCGCTCCTTCTGCCTATCTTTCTTTCTTTCTTCCCTCTCCCGCTCCTTCTGCCTATCTTTCTTTCTTTCTTCCCTCTCCCGCTCCTTCTGCCTATCTTTCTTTCTTTCTTCCCTCTCCCGCTCCTTCTGCCTATCTTTCTTTCTTTCTTCCCTCTCCCGCTCCTTCTGCCTATCTTTCTTTCTTTCTTCCCTCTCCCGCTCCTTCTGCCTATCTTTCTTTCTTTCTTCCCTCTCCCGCTCCTTCTGCCTATCTTTCTTTCTTTCTTCCCTCTCCCGCTCCTTCTGCCTATCTTTCTTTCTTTCTTCCCTCTCCCGCTCCTTCTGCCTATCTTTCTTTCTTTCTTCCCTCTCCCGCTCCTTCTGCCTATCTTTCTTTCTTTCTTCCCTCTCCCGCTCCTTCTGCCTATCTTTCTTTCTTTCTTCCCTCTCCCGCTCCTTCTGCCTATCTTTCTTTCTTTCTTCCCTCTCCCGCTCCTTCTGCCTATCTTTCTTTCTTTCTTCCCTCTCCCGCTCCTTCTGCCTATCTTTCTTTCTTTCTTCCCTCTCCCGCTCCTTCTGCCTATCTTTCTTTCTTTCTTCCCTCTCCCGCTCCTTCTGCCTATCTTTCTTTCTTTCTTCCCTCTCCCGCTCCTTCTGCCTATCTTTCTTTCTTTCTTCCCTCTCCCGCTCCTTCTGCCTATCTTTCTTTCTTTCTTCCCTCTCCCGCTCCTTCTGCCTATCTTTCTTTCTTTCTTCCCTCTCCCGCTCCTTCTGCCTATCTTTCTTTCTTTCTTCCCTCTCCCGCTCCTTCTGCCTATCTTTCTTTCTTTCTTCCCTCTCCCGCTCCTTCTGCCTATCTTTCTTTCTTTCTTCCCTCTCCCGCTCCTTCTGCCTATCTTTCTTTCTTTCTTCCCTCTCCCGCTCCTTCTGCCTATCTTTCTTTCTTTCTTCCCTCTCCCGCTCCTTCTGCCTATCTTTCTTTCTTTCTTCCCTCTCCCGCTCCTTCTGCCTATCTTTCTTTCTTTCTTCCCTCTCCCGCTCCTTCTGCCTATCTTTCTTTCTTTCTTCCCTCTCCCGCTCCTTCTGCCTATCTTTCTTTCTTTCTTCCCTCTCCCGCTCCTTCTGCCTATCTTTCTTTCTTTCTTCCCTCTCCCGCTCCTTCTGCCTATCTTTCTTTCTTTCTTCCCTCTCCCGCTCCTTCTGCCTATCTTTCTTTCTTTCTTCCCTCTCCCGCTCCTTCTGCCTATCTTTCTTTCTTTCTTCCCTCTCCCGCTCCTTCTGCCTATCTTTCTTTCTTTCTTCCCTCTCCCGCTCCTTCTGCCTATCTTTCTTTCTTTCTTCCCTCTCCCGCTCCTTCTGCCTATCTTTCTTTCTTTCTTCCCTCTCCCGCTCCTTCTGCCTATCTTTCTTTCTTTCTTCCCTCTCCCGCTCCTTCTGCCTATCTTTCTTTCTTTCTTCCCTCTCCCGCCTATCTTTCTTTCTTTCTTCCCTCTCCCGCCTATCTTTCTTTCTTTCTTCCCTCTCCCGCCTATCTTTCTTTCTTTCTTCCCTCTCCCGCCTATCTTTCTTTCTTTCTTCCCTCTCCCGCCTATCTTTCTTTCTTTCTTCCCTCTCCCGCCTATCTTTCTTTCTTTCTTCCCTCTCCCGCCTATCTTTCTTTCTTTCTTCCCTCTCCCGCCTATCTTTCTTTCTTTCTTCCCTCTCCCGCCTATCTTTCTTTCTTTCTTCCCTCTCCCGCCTATCTTTCTTTCTTTCTTCCCTCTCCCGCCTATCTTTCTTTCTTTCTTCCCTCTCCCGCCTATCTTTCTTTCTTTCTTCCCTCTCCCGCCTATCTTTCTTTCTTTCTTCCCTCTCCCGCCTATCTTTCTTTCTTTCTTCCCTCTCCCGCCTATCTTTCTTTCTTTCTTCCCTCTCCCGCCTATCTTTCTTTCTTTCTTCCCTCTCCCGCCTATCTTTCTTTCTTTCTTCCCTCTCCCGCCTATCTTTCTTTCTTTCTTCCCTCTCCCGCCTATCTTTCTTTCTTTCTTCCCTCTCCCGCCTATCTTTCTTTCTTTCTTCCCTCTCCCGCCTATCTTTCTTTCTTTCTTCCCTCTCCCGCCTATCTTTCTTTCTTTCTTCCCTCTCCCGCCTATCTTTCTTTCTTTCTTCCCTCTCCCGCCTATCTTTCTTTCTTTCTTCCCTCTCCCGCCTATCTTTCTTTCTTTCTTCCCTCTCCCGCCTATCTTTCTTTCTTTCTTCCCTCTCCCGCCTATCTTTCTTTCTTTCTTCCCTCTCCCGCCTATCTTTCTTTCTTTCTTCCCTCTCCCGCCTATCTTTCTTTCTTTCTTCCCTCTCCCGCCTATCTTTCTTTCTTTCTTCCCTCTCCCGCCTATCTTTCTTTCTTTCTTCCCTCTCCCGCCTATCTTTCTTTCTTTCTTCCCTCTCCCGCCTATCTTTCTTTCTTTCTTCCCTCTCCCGCCTATCTTTCTTTCTTTCTTCCCTTCCCGCCTATCTTTCTTTCTTTCTTCCCTTCCCGCCTATCTTTCTTTCTTTCTTCCCTCTCCCGCCTATCTTTCTTTCTTTCTTCCCTTCCCGCCTATCTTTCTTTCTTTCTTCCCTCTCCCGCCTATCTTTCTTTCTTTCTTCCCTTCCCGCCTATCTTTCTTTCTTTCTTCCCTTCCCGCCTATCTTTCTTTCTTTCTTCCCTTCCCGCCTATCTTTCTTTCTTTCTTCCCTTCCCGCCTATCTTTCTTTCTTTCTTCCCTTCCCGCCTATCTTTCTTTCTTTCTTTCTTCCCTCTCATGCACCTTCTGCCTCTCTCTCTCTTTCATTTCCCTTTCTTTTTCCTCAAACCAAGCCACTGGGGATATTCATATCTTGTTTACTGCTCTGTTACCCTTGAGCTGGTAAAACAACTACTAATGGACTTTTATAGGTTACAAAAGATAGATAGGGGTCTTAGATAGTGTTATATACCATACCTATGAACACTAATGGATATGTCCCAATCCTCATAAATACATTGGACAGTATTGTAAGTGGGGGTAATATGCTGTCTAAGTAGTCCACTACTAGCAGTGGTTTACCTACTTCATGCCGCTGGCGAGTATTGTATTTTGTTGATGTTATAAAGATTACGATTTCATTTCCAACCTCTGTTTTGGTTATTTTCCTCATTCAGTAATCTTTTCTAGGTTAAAACAGTTTTTCAGCTTAAAAAATGCTGAAATAGAAGTGAGAATTTTAAAGAAAATTTACCAAAATAGTAATATTACACTGCAAGAAATAGTGGATGATTGCCAGACAATTCTAAGTCTGAAACACGATGCTGAAGAAATTCAGAAAAAAAGAATGTGCATTGGTTGAAGCAAAGGACAAATGTACAAAAAGGAGAATAATTCCTTGGTTAAGATGTGCTAAATTACATCTTGGAAAAGACTGTCCATTTAAAAATGCAGAATGTTAAGTCACACTGCAAAACCAAACCAAGAAAAAATTCTCACAGGATGAAATTTGTACGCAGCATTGCGATGGTCACAGAAAACAAAAGGAAATTTGTGAATGTGAAAATAATGTTGGAATGAAATGCTACTAGTAGTGATATTTCAATAATCTGTGAAACGACATTGAAGGAAATTGAAAAGCTTTTATTAAAAAGGATTTCCAAGTCGCAATTTCAGTTTCTGATGAGAAATTATTTGGGGGTGGAGAAATAACTTGTAATGTCTCATTCTGTAATAAGCATTTAAGAACTAAAACTTGTATATTAAAAAATGCTATGAATTTATTCAGTACTGACTGGATAGAACCATGTAAACTTTTGGATTTGCTGATAAACATTTATTGTAAAAATGTCAATGGATAAACAATTTAAAAAGTCAGTGAAAATCTTAAGGAAAAATTAAAATGTTTTCCAGATGTTTTGTCAAATGTACTGGGTCGGTGTTTAAAATCCAAGGTAGATTTTCAAATAAAAAAAGGTTTGATGCCAGTATTTAAGCTGAAATTGAGCATGCCATTTGCAGCATTGGAAAAAGTCAATGAAGTGTTGGACAAACTTGAAAGAATTGATGTAATAGAAAAAAATTAACCATTCAAAATAGGCTGTGATGTATGTAAAGAAAGAAATAATAAAATTTGTATTTGTGTGGATTTCTTGACAGAATTAAACAGTTGTTTAAAAACACATAACCTACCCTACCAAGTCTGGAGGAAATTTTGTCAAAGATAAACATCAGAAGAATATTTTCAAAGCTGGATCTCTCTGAAGTGTATTTACAAATGCAGATTGAAAATGAATGTTCAGAATTAATGACCGTAAACATGTGTGAAGGATTATATAAGTTTAGCTGACTTCCTTTTGGTATAAAGGTGGCACTAGCTATTTTTTAACAAGCTATGGATACCATGCTTGTCGATTGCAGTTATGCAATGGTGTATCTGGACGACATTTTAAACAAAACTGTATCTAAAGAACATGTTGGGCATGGGAAAACAAATTTGGAAAAACTAAGAGATTCAAGCTCGGTGAAGAAAAATGTGAATTATGTTTGTTGAAAATTAAATACCTTGGTCAAATTATTGATAAAAATTGTCATCAACCAGATCCATTGAGGACAAGTGCAGTTGAAGATATGCTTCCACCAACAAGGTTTTTCCAGGACTGGCTAATTACTATCAAATATATGTACATAATATGAGAGTGCTCCACTAAACGATCTATTAAAAAAGGAGTAAAGTGGAACAGGAATGATAATTGTCAAAAAGTGTTTGACAAAATAAAAAAAAAAAAACTTATGTCAGATTTATCATTAGCACACTATGATCCAAAAGCAGAAATTGTAGTGGCTTCAAATGCTAGTGAGTATGGTAATGGAGTGGTGATTTTACACAAATACAATGGTGGTAAAATGAAAGCTTTCACTGATTCTTCATGCTCACTTTACCAGCAGAGAAAAATTACAGAAAAAGAGGCTCTAGCAATTATATTTACTGTGAAGAAATTTTAGGCTGCAAACAGATCACAGCTAATAGACTGCAATGCTGGGGTGCCACCTTTTATTAAACTGATTTTACAATGGAGTACCAACAGTCAAAAAATTAGGACATGGATGGATTATCAAGATTAATACCTAAAAATGCAGAACCATTTGAACCATGAGGACATGGTCATTGTAGCACTAAAAAGCAAAATGGAAATAAAAAATATTTTGTGCAGTGTAGTACGAGAGTTACCAGTTACTCATGAAGACATAAAAGAAAAAAATGGAAAAAGATGTCTTTATTGCAAAAATAAAAAAGCTATTGGAAAGAAGTAATAAAGAATGAAATCCATACTTAAACGCTGACTTGCTATGCAACGATATAGTAATGTTCAGGCAAAGGTTGTAATACTTAGTATGTTACAGAAGCAAATATTAAAGGATTTTCATAGCGGACGTTCTGGTATTTCAAGAATGAAATCTCTGATGCAAAGTTTCATATATTGGACCAGAATGGTTGCAGAGATTGATTTCTGGCAGCAAAACTACCTATCACAAAGAGAGAACCTTGGCGAAAGATAGACATGATGTCAAGACTGCATATAGATTTTGCAGATCCTATGGATGGATCATATTATCTTGTGGTTGTTGATAGTTTCACAGAATGGCCAGAAATTTATTAAAAAATCCAACATCTTCAGGGACAGTAAATTTCTTGCATGGACTGTTTGCGAGATATAGCAATATCAGATACCATAGTCTCTGATAACGGAATGCAATTCACAGCTAAAGAATTCAAAGACTTTTGTAAGATGGTCTCCATTGAACATATGACCCCGCTGTATCACTCAAGGTCGAACGGACAAGTGGAATGTTCAAAAGAACATAGAAGGAAGCAAGTCATGAGAAAGTAAATGAGGAAGCACTTCAAACTTTTCTGAGAGTTTACCGGGTAACACCTAACCCCAATACACCATCAGGCATGTCACTGGTGGAATTAATGTTTGTTAGAAAAGTAAAATTGGTGTTCGACAAATTATTACCAAGTCGAAAAACACAAATGGATAACAATGCCAAACATTTCAAGGTTGACGATAAAGTATTCTTTAGAGCATATAAGGATGGCAAAGAAATGTGGGAGGATGGCATAATATCAGCAAGAATCGGAAAGTCGATTTACTTGGTAAAAGGGAAAAGATTTGAACATAAAAGGCACCATGATCAACTGAAAAAAAAGGTTCATTGATGAAAATGTAACGAAAGACATGACTTACCTCGGAATTCGAAATGAGTGCGAACGTGTCTTGTCTGCAAAGTGATGACAAAAAAATATGGCTGCTATTGAAGACACAATTTATGTGTGCCTATCTTGTACAAGACGAGATGATATTTGCACACATGCAAATTTTGGCCGTCTTGGAATAGCGTAAAAAAGTGGGGTGCCAGCAGCACGGGGTGAGAAGTCATTCGGCGGACTGTGTGTGTCAGAGTTGGATGTACAGATTGACAGACAGACAGACAAAGAGGAAGTTGAAGTAGGCACAGCTGAGTTGGTGTCTGTTTCACAACTGCCCAGTGTAACGGCTGAGAAAGGGAGCTATGCAATCCATTTCCTTGAGACGACTGAAGAAGAAGAAAAAGAGCTGGCCTGCCGGCAAGCACCACACTGAACTTTTTGACTCCCATTCATCATCATTTATTTTTTCCCTACAGAAAACCTGAAACATTGGAAGAACTGATAAAAATGCTATGTGATGTTTTTGATGTGCCATCTCCACAATAAGTCGTGGAACCTACAAGGACAAGTTCCAGAAAAAGAAAGTGTACTAAATAACAAAGTGGATCCACGGAAACACTACGGTCTTCAGACTAATTAATACAGGCATCATGGCAAGTAACCGAAGCATTACTTATAAGTGCTACAAAGTGCATTATAACATTATCCCAAGAGTATTTGTGTGTAAGCGAATATAACAAACTCAAGAGGAATTAGAACTCGGCTCTCCAATTAACAATTCCGAGCCATTATCTATTACACCATCTGCACAGTCATATTTACAGCAACTGGTATTCCCAAATAGTCACTCATCTAGGTACTTACCAGGCTTGATGTTGCTTAACTTTATTCTCTAAATATTGTTGGTCAGTTGACTTTCATTGTTTAATAGCCTTTTAATTTTTCTCTGATCTCTTTTGGTGACTTTCTTGAAGCCAGTTTTTTTTGTGCTGCTTGGCAATGTTTTCAGTGTCTTTTTTATTGTTTTGTGACCTTTATTCAACTTTATACACTTTTCCCCAGATATGGGTTAAATAGCAGAGAAGATTCAGCTCTATAGCTGAATGGCAATCAGTCTAGAAGGACCTCTCTGAATTCAAAACCAGGGAGAAGGCATTGGGAAATGGCTCTATAATCTTTCCCCAAAATTTTATAACAATTTACAGCATTTTAAAGGAAAAGCAGTATTTGCCTACACCCTGAATGACTAAATGAATAGTGCTATTATTATGTATAATTCAAATGATTGGCTAATGATAATCCATTGAAAATGAGTAAGAAAGGGATTGTCAGTGGTCATGAATTAATGGAAGTATTACTGGGAGAATAAGTTATTGTAAATGGTATTGCTATAGAAATGCATTAAAAATGAGTAAGAAAGGGATTGTCAGTGGTCAGAATTTATTGGAAGCCTTACTGGGAGAATAGGACATTCCAAATTCTTTTACTGTTGATATGTATTGAAAATGGGAAAGAAAGGGATTGTCAGTGGTCAGGAATTAATAGAAACATTACTGTGAGAATAGGACATTACAAATGGTTTTACAAATAGTAAATTATAGACAAGTAAATCCTCGTAAGATTTCATGGTTCAAAAAATTATACAATGTAACTGTCGGGGCTTAAAACCAAAAATAAACGATCTACTTCTTCTTATAACGAATCATCTCCCCATTATCATCTGCCTACAGGAAACCTTCCTAAAAGCTGATAAAATAAAAATAAAAAACTATACACAATATAATTACGAAGATCCTCCCGAATGCATAGCATGCCAAGAAGCTTATACCGTAAAACACTTTCTACTCGATTGCAGTGACTTAACACATATTCGGCAATCTCTTTACAATGTTAACAACTTGAAAGAACTTTTTGAAAAAACAAACTCCAATACAAT
Source organism: Acanthosepion lycidas (assembly GCA_963932145.1). Taxonomy (NCBI): domain Eukaryota; kingdom Metazoa; phylum Mollusca; class Cephalopoda; order Sepiida; family Sepiidae; genus Acanthosepion; species Acanthosepion lycidas. Next base: position 52,402,454 of record OZ010600.1, on the reverse strand, counting down.
CTTAACCTTTCTTAAAAAAGTTAAACTATACAAAAAAATATAATACCAATTAAATATTTGACGATAAAAAAAGGGACCTTTGACACTTACCAGGTGAAAAGTTTTGAAAACAACACAACTCTGAAAGCAATGGATATTTTTAAAAAAACAAGACAATACTGAAAAAAAAAAAAAAAAATTTTTGAAAGCAATTCAACTTTATCCAAAAAAAACAAACAATTGTTTGACCTTAATCATAAAGATTGATAGGTCGTTAAACAAACAAACAAATAGTAAATTACATACTTATTTTTACATTCCTAATTTTTTTAGTTTTCCTTTCAGAAAAATGATTTTAAAGAATAAAGAGTGCATGTCAATGTTTTCTTTTTAGAGATCAATCTAATATTGATTTTTTTCGATTTCTTTTTTTTTCTCAGACAACTGATATAAAAGAAATAGCCCTCAAATCTTCACAGTTACCCAAGGAAAACAAGAAGCAATCACGAGTAGTCATTTTCACATGTGGAGATAAACCAACAATTGTCGTCAAAGGTAAGATTGTAATGCATTTTATAATTTTCTAAAATGTTTTTTTGAATGAACTTTATAAATTGCTTCTGTTTAAAAACGAATTATTTTGGGAGGCGATGATCAATAATCCTGGCTGGAAATTTTCTTTTCTCAGATATCATTTTTAATATTACTGAAATAAGTTAATATTTGGTTAAAATAAAGGGTGTATGAAAAAAAATAAATTTTTTTTTTTTTTTTTTTTTTTTTTTTTGTATATTTTTATGTCTATTGAATAAAAAAGGACCTTCATTTCTCCAGGAAATTTTTTTTAAAAAAGTTTTTAAAGTCAGTTATTTGATTTACAATGTTTTTGAAATGCTAAATTGGGTCATCATTTTGTGCTTAGTATTATGGAAGTTGCTGGTATTTTTAATTGGTGCATTATGACTGCAATTCCTAGCCGCTTCATGGCGATGTGTGCAATGCCACAAGCCGGTTCATGATGGTGCATGCAAGTGACGATTCGTGCAATCACCCCCCCCCCCCCGTCCGTCCGTGACGATGTGTGCAATCCCCCCCCCCCCGGGTTCGTAATGATGTGTGCATTCTCCCACCTGGTGCGCAACGATGCATGCAATTCCCCCTCATTCGCAATGATGCGTGCAAAGTCAGTGATGTGTACAATCCCCCTCTCCCTGTTTCGTAACGATGCATGCACCCCCCCCCCCGCTAGTCTGTAATGATGCGTGCAATCCCCCAAGGTCTGTGACGATGTGTGCAATCCCCCCACCCCCTGGTCCGTAATGATGTGTGCATTCACCCACCTGGAGCATGCAATTCCCCCCCTCATTCGCGATGATGTGGGCAAGGTCAGTGATGATGTGGGCAAGGTCAGTGATGATGCATACAATCCCCCTCCACCTGTTTTGTAACGATGTGTGCAATACCCCCCACCCCGCCTGTTTTCATTCCTTTATAATGTCTCTGATTTTTTTTGATTGTTTCATAATGTCTATGACAGGAGGCATAGTGGAGTAATGGATAATGTTTGCGGAATCGGAGAGCCAAGTTCGAATTCCAATCTAGTTCATTATATCCACTTATGTGCTAATACTTTTGAGAAAGGTATGAATCTATCTTGTCTCCCTCACTGCTATGGGTAAATAGCAGGCCTGACTGGGTCCTATAAGCTTGGTTGGTAACTAGTCTAGGAGAAAGAAAAATTGAATACAAACTACCCTGGAGAAGGTTAGGGCTCTGTTAGGCTCTTGTGTCCACAACACACTTAGTACTATTGCAGTACACATGGCACCCAATGACCCTAAAACGTTACAGAACTTGTGATCGTGAATGTCTATAATTTTAAAGTACAAGGGGACAAAAAAGAATGTTGCATTTTCTTTTCTCACGGACTGGGAACTCAATTCATAATGTTTTGAAAATCCTAACCTGACAGCTCATAAACTAACTTTAGGTTTTGAACTCGATAAAATAATTCTTTTTTTATTTTTTAGGCTTATACATTTTAAAATTACAAACATTTTTATAAAGAGAGAATCCCAAATCACAGTCCAGTTTAAAAGTATATTTAGACTGTAAATTTGTACATTCAATGTCATAATGTTGGATACATCATCAGTGTCATGTTTGATATTATGTGGACATCAGCACTATTGTAAAAAGATATAAAAAATATGATAATAGAAGATAATGTAGTAAAAAGATACAAAAGATTGAGATAAAAACAGATATGGTAAAAAAATATAGTAACAAGATAAAAAGATATAAAAAATATAATAAAAATGATATAGTAAAAGGATATAAAAGATATTGTAACAAGATATAATGAAAAAAAGATATCGTAAAATATACTAAAACAATATAAAGATATAATGATATTGTAAAAAGATATAAATGTAAAATATATAAAGATGTAAAGGCAAGAAATATAGTAAAATATAAAAACTGAATCTAGTAAGATAAAAGATTTTATAGAAATAAAGAAATATAGTAAAAAAAGAAAAAAAAAAAAAAACCCAGTCCAGTTTAGAAATGTATTTATATTGTCAATTGTGCATTCAATATCACAATGTTGAACGCATCATCAGTGTTTTTCTAATAAAAAAAGCCCACTTTAAAGTCACTTTGATCATTTCCACTTAAATGTTCTGCAGGATAAAAATATTTCTCAGAGATGAAGAAAAAAAAAAAAGAAGCAGAACTGACTATGCCAGAAGTATTTTTTTTTTTTTTTTTTTTTTTTTGCAAAATTATACACTTTAACTAACAGCCCCGTTAAAGGTTTGAAAACATGGACTGAGACAGTCCACAGAAATATGCAGGGTATCCATAAAATTCGTGTGCACTTTAAAAAATTTATAACTTTATTTGTACAGTGTGACCCAGATATAAGAGAGTTGTCGGGACCGGAGAAGTCTCTTATATCCGGGTTTGGTCTATTTTGTTTAGGTAAGTATGGCTCTAATTTGTGACCAGAGAAAATCTCTCTTATATCCGGGTTTCTCTTATATCCAGGTTACACTGTATTTGCAATACAAATAATCTGTAAAAAATGTTATTAAGTTTAATGTACCTAGTTTTAAGTATAGCTAAAATAACTAATGTGACTTCAGGCATTACTGTAAATCAGTTGGCAAATGTTTTCCGTGAACTGCAAAATCGTATTACCCTTTGTATTGCTAATGATGGAGGACATGTGGAAGCTTAAATAAAATTTCAATAAAATCTTACAAAATATAGATTTACTTCTTTCTAATCCTTTTTACAAATTATTTCTATCGCAAATATAAATAAAGTTATAAATTTTTTTAAAGTGCACACGAACTTTATAGACACCCTGTATATTTGCAGAAATTGAATGTAACAATATTTTGTTCCAGCAGCAAACCAGGTACACATAAGCATATATGGAAAAGAGAAGTGAATTAAGATTTTACTTGGTTACTTGATATGGTCGCCATTGAGTCAATGATTTTGTTTCAGTCATAAATAACAGTGAGAGAATATGAAATTCTATTCTAGATTGATTCCAACTAACAAGTTGGCTTAACTTTCACACTTCTTGCAAAAAGTATCTTGTATTTTTTTTTTTTTTGTCCCTTGACACGTTCACAGTCAGGAGCAGAGACCCAAGTTTTGTAACTTTACAGGAGTTTTTCGATTTCATTCTTTTCAGAACATCAGTAGTTGTTTATAAAATACCTTTTATCTTTTTTATTCAGTCAAGCTAGCTTGGGTGTTCATGAGTCTATCATTCCAAGGTCATTGGTGCGGTATTCTGTCATGACATATCTGGTCGATGTTGGTGGTTACTTGGCATTAAGCCCGTCTAGCACCCTGGCTAGATGTCCAGAGCAGAGGATCACTCACTAGTTCTTGTTTTGCCTGTCAGTAGTGTCCTGCAAAGTGCATTCTACATTTGCATAAGATTGTAGAAATATTAGGGATTGGTCCATAGACCAGTGATTTAGTTGGAGGTTGTCTTCAGCGGATGTTAAGTATAGCTCTCAGAATCCGAGTGTAGGATCCATCAAGCCTAGATTCTAGCGTTTTAGCTGATGTCCAGGCAGTGGCACCATACCATTAACACCGCCTCTAGAGTGGCTTGAAAGAATCTCTGCTTGAGGTTGTATGGTAGATCAGATTTCCAGGTTACATCCATTTTGTTATGCGAATTTTCACATCCTTTTCATTAGAATTTATTTCACCTCCTAGGTATATAAAAGACTAGTGGTATTATCACCTTGCTTGGGGTGAAATGATTAACAAAAAAAAAATTGTGTATATGCTTTTAGGAATTAAATCTTTTAAAATTATCTGTTAAATATACTGAGATGTTTGTTTATTTATTTTTTTTTTATAGATTATATGTCTATATCTTATACACAAGATATTTTGTTTTAATCCAGTTGTGCAGGATTTATAAACCTACAAAAGGAAAATAACATATTTCCTATATTACATACAGTGTAACCTTGGTTATCGAGCACACCCCCACCCTGAAATGTGTTTTGAAAATTGTACATCTTTTTGGTTATTGAGCAAGGAAATCCGTCTGTTACAACTATACATTCGGGTTCACTTGCTGTCGCATGATTTCCCCAAGCCAATCCTTCACACAAAACATCGTGTGTATACATGATTCCGTCTGTCTCGCTAAATGAACATCTTCTCTAGCATTTACTGTTAAATAAACCGCCATGGGTCCAGAAAAAGTTCCAAGTGTGTCTTTGGGGAAGTCACTAGGCTTGGATGTGATTGGACAGGATGTGGAGGAGTTGATAGAGACCATAGGGAAGAGCTGACCGCTGGAGAAATCTAAAACCTTCAGCTGGAGCTGCAACAAACGGCAGCTGAGGAAAGAGCTTCAGAGGAGGAAGAGGATAGAGGAGAGAATGTGCCTTCCTCAGTGATTAAGAACATTTGTTCAAAATGGAGTGAAGTGCAGAGTTTTGTTGAAACATCATCCTAACAAAGCTGGTGCAAGCTATGTTGTAAACATGTTTAATATTTCAGGCAAATTTTAAAGACAAACCTCTGGGCTGGTTTTTTTAGTGAGACAGATTCTGTAAATAGGTTCTAGTAGCACAAAAAAAAAAAAAAAGGAAAAAAGGGAAATAACTCCAGAAATAAGACTTTATCTGAAGTCTTCATGGAGTGGGTTTCCCTTCCAAAGAATAGCACCTCTCCTCTCTCACGACTGCTTGACAACAAAAATGTTCCTTTATTCTATTTATTTATCACTTATATTTATTTCTTATTGTTTTTGCATATAAGAACATCACTTATTCTGTATAAAATTTATTTTTGTTACTATTTTTGGGTGAGTGGAACAGATTAATTGGAGTTACATTATTTCTTGTAGGAATATTACTGCAGTTTTCAGCTGACTTTTTGGAACAAATTATGGCTGATAACCAAAATTCCGCTTAGAATTTATAAAACAAAAAATATCTTTTAAACTGAAACATTGTTTAAAAAAAAAAAAAGTTAAGGCAGGCAACTCAATTCACACAGTTAATCAGGCATGGGATTAATGTTCTTTTTTATTTTGATTTTTATAATTTCTTAAATAGATCTTTATTTTAAAACTTTTAAACAAACTTTATATAATTATATATTTTTATATTCTTTTAAAATTTTTTTTTTTTTTTTTGTATCATTTTTGTTAAAAATATTTTGTGGTCAATTTATTTTCTAAGAAGAACTGTTAAACTGTCATTTCAAAAACAATCATAAAAACATTTTTTTTCTTAAAATAACTTAAAAGTATTATTTGATTCATTCTTGTTATTTTATTCCATTCCTAGAAAAAAACTGAAAATATTTTCCTATTTAAAATTTCTGGTGAATGTTAATTCTTCAGTTAATGCTTGAATAAACTCATGACGATTTCTATGACAATAAAATATCTGTAGAAATTCATGTATCACATTATTAAATATTTGAGCTTAACAACGTGAACAAAATATTGCAATAACAATCATAAATATAGATGCTACTTGTTAATTTAAGAAGTGGGTACAAATGAAAAGTTCTGAAATATATAACTTTTCTATCTTCCTGAAACAGATGTTAAACACTTCTGTCTTCCTTTCTTTCATTTTCTCACTGAAACCAAGTAGTGTCTTGTCTTTTTATGCAATCAAAATGGAATAGTCCATTATTTATGAGGTATTGGCAGAAGCCATTAAACAGTTTTATATTCCCTACTTCCTTTTTCTAGCCAAATCCTCATCTTATGAACATTTTTTTTTTTTTTTTCATATTAATTTTAAAAAATTCAATAGACAATGGATTTTTGGCAACTACCTTACTTGGTTTTTGTTGTTCGATTATATGTTTGAAAAATGGCACTTTTATCACAGTTGCGTCCACTTCTCGGTCTTTTGGCTGAGATCAAAGTGTAGTATCTGTCTCCAGGTGGATAAACTACATTTCACCTCTCAGTTGCACTCTATCTCTGTATGCAGATAGAGTGCAACTGAAAATGTTATCAAGAGTAGCTTGGTCTTGGAGATACAGCTGCCCACAGTAGTACCTCTGTAACTAGACTAAAGTTTTTTTTTTGGGTGGGGGGGATCAGTTGTAATATCATTACCTGTACAATTGCTGTGGCTGGAATATTTTGGGACCTGGCAGGATGTATGTATTTCAGCTCCCTACATTAAACTGACCTAGTTTCACATCCTGCCAAAAAAATATGATATCTTCTCAGCCTTTCAGCTAAGATCAAAGTGTTGTATCTGTTCTTATCAGCTTAATCTGATTCCCTCTTTCTCTCTCCACTTCTATCATCCCTTCTTTCTTTCATTCATTTCCTCACTGAAACCAAGTAGTGTCTTTCCCTCTCTTTCAGCATGATAAAAACGGAATAGTTCATTATTATTGGCAGCGTGTAATGGTTATGTGAACTAACTAATGAAGGCAGAGACAAGTACAATAGGAATGTTTTTATTGTTTTTATTTAATTATTATTCGTTTTATTTATTTATACTTTATTTGTTTATTCTTTTTGTTTGTTTGTTTATTTATTCCTGTTGTTTTTTGAAAACATTGAAATTTTAATTTTTCATGAGTTCCGTCACATTTGTCCATATCAAACTTAAATAATAATTGTCAATTTTTCTTGTTTTCATGGCTTCAACATTTTTAATCTATTGAAAGAATGGTCTTTATTATATCAGTTTTCTCCCTTGTGAGAACTCTTTAGTTACATCCAGAATTTCTGCCAGACAATTATCCAGTTAAAAAAAAGAAATTTTCTTTAATAGTTTGATTCTAAATGAGCTTAAGTTGTCTTACCCATTGTTCACACGTTTACCATTTTTGAAATGAGCAAACAGATCTCTATAAGAACAACACAGACAATATTCTGATACAAAATCTTTTTGTGAGTTTTGGCTCCAATTTACAAAAAAACAATCATAATATTTTGCAGGAAGGGTGTATGACTTCTGAATAAAGACCTTTTCAAATTTCTTTAGTTTTTACAAAAAATGCACTTATGTGCTTTAAGCCTAACACTGATGAGTTGCAAAATATGTCATGTTAATTAGTGTATGGGTTACCCCACTTGGCTTTGCCAAAAACGCTCGTTAGGGGGCGCTCTTTAAGTCTATAAAAAGGCAAGCATATTCTCTCTCTTTCTCATAAGTCTTGCCTCCAAATGCAGTCGAACGCAGATAGAGAACGCTGCTGATGGGGCACATTTGCTTCCTTGGCCCCCCTCTGTTGACTTTTGAACTATCTCGCACATGCACATACACACGTGTTTATCATGCACACACGCATACTCACACACACACACACACACACACATATCCTTATATCAAATTTCAATGTATTTTACTTTTATTTCAATTGTGTATACAGTGATACCTTGACTTAAGACAATTTTGCTTTTACCCAATTTGGACAATTTTGTTGTTACACTCAGTGTTGTCATTTTTGAAGATATGTCGGTTTTTCTTAAATATTTTATGGAAAAATAAAACTCGTCTTAGGTTGTTTTACTTGAGTTCACGTTGGCCATTAAAAATATTAGAATCATCAAAACACTAAAATAACAATAAACACAAAATTATATTTAAATAAATTTTTAAATAATATATATATATATATATATATATATATATATATATATAAGAAAATCATAGAGTCATCAGAAACAAAACAATTAATATAATATGTTCAGCAGACGTTCATATTTCAAATTCGTACGTTTTTTTTTTTCCGCTCCAACACCAATTTTTGAATTCAGACTGATTTACATCGTGCTTTGCCGTTGATGTTCCTTAAATTACATTTCAATTGTGATTTAGAATACATTTTTGTCAATGAAAAGAAAAGTCCCAGTGCAAGTGCTAATGTTAAGCATAAAGTTATATCACTGGAAGATAAAGTGGAAATTAATTATTTTATTCAGAATACTGTACGTACATATAAATACTGTAATAGTCAATGGGGAATGCTTATTTAAGCTTTATGGTATGGTTATTTTGTCTTAAGTCATTTTTCAACCAAAGTTGTAACTTCTGGAACCACTTAATGACATAGGGCAACGTATACCTGTATATACAATTACTTTTGTTAATACATGCATATAATTTGCCATTTTTAGATTAATTATATTTTTTTTTTTGTGTTACTTATTTTTAAGCAGATTCACATGAGTCCACCAATATTGTTTGTCGGACAAATATATTTATATATTAGCAGCATGGCCCGGCGTTGCCCGTGCTTGATTCAAAAATCGTATGACTCATACAGGAATGGCTGTCACTTGACTTAAAATATTTTTGCCCTTCCTTGCCTTTAAAGGAGTGCCCTTTGCCGTACTGATGTTGCTACATGCCTTACTTCTTGCCTATCTCACACTGCAAATTTTTTCTAAGCTCTATACTAAACATTAAATCTGTTACGAAAAAAGAACTAAAGAAAATGAACACAAAATGATCAGCTTTAAAAAGGGACTCGTAACTGGAAAAACTGAATGAAAAAAAAAATGTTAACAATAAATACTTTTTCACATCTGTGGCACCCTGCATTTTAGAAAGACTAAAAAGAGATATTCATAGAAATATGATTTAATTTTTATTCGGTTTATTAACCAGTTGTTAGTTATTTAGAAACGAATAATAATTGAGTTTTGAGAATAATTCTCTAACTGTATTTAGGCGATCCAAAGAGAAGAAGAAAAAAAAAAAAATAATAAAAAGAAAGAGAAAGAGGAATAGATAATACAAAACCCGGTCATAAGTAAAACTAAGACAAGACAGGTGTCAAAATATATCAGGTCAAATTACCTGACCGAAATCCAGGGAAATAGAAATTGTTATATATGGTTGAAGAAATAGTTTGGAGATAATAAAATAAAACAAAAAGAAGAGGAAAGACAGAAACATAATACGAAACCAGGTCGTAAGCGAAAACACACACGTGCGACCAGCACCTAACAAGTGTCAAAATTATCAGGTCAAGCACTTGAACTAATTCCGTGTCTGCGTAGGATGGAAGTTTGTTAAGGTTGGCTGAAACAATAAAGATTTTTTAGAACAATGGAAACGAAATTTTAATCGGAGGAAAGGTGTCTTTTGTGTTGAGGGGGTGACCGGTGGAACTGTATACAGATTCTGACCTGTTAAAAATTGGAACCCCACGATGATGAAGTGGAGACATTTTCAATTCAGATAATTAAGATTTTTGACTATCAGGTCTGACCAAAAACAAAGAAGGAAAAAAAAACGATTGTCTCTGCTCACAGATAGCGCCAATATTCTTTCCTGAAGTCACATCTAATTAGCGGCAGGCTGTTTTGACAGAACCCAGGTGAGAAAAAGCCAAGATTATCATTTTTCGTACGTGTGAAAAAGGCCAAATTAGATTTTGTTTTTTTTTTAGAACAAGAACGATGTAAGCCACGCCTGATTGGAGACGGGAGGCGTCCCACCACGGTCTCATTAGCCGAAAGCGGTCACGTGATATGCGGAAAGAGGAGGGAGAATGCTCGATCAAAAACCATTGGTCAAAAACGGTCACCTGACATACGAGAGACCGGGAGAGATGGGTATGCGTCTTCCCCCCAGAGGCACTGTGAGGAAGTAGGGGTGAAAATAATAGCGATAATGGGAAATCAGAACTAATGCGACTTTTGGGATTATCGAGAGAGCCCTGACGCCGACAGACCCACCCCGGTTTGCTGCGGCGTCAATAAAAGCAGGACCCCAATCGACAAAAAAATGAGTTCAGCCCCGGACGGCAGCGAGAAGAGATCACCTCGGACGACAGAGAGTTGCGGCTGAGTTGCGGCAAGAAATCCTTCCAGCCCAAGTCGAAAACAAGAAATCCTTTCGGCCCAAGTCAAAGACAAGAGAAGTTCTATCTAAGTCGACGAAGAAGAAGATTACTCGAAAGCCGCGGAGAAGTTGCAGCCAAGTCGAAGACAAGGCCAAAGAGTTACTGGACGGAAGAAGAAGTTAAAATCAAGCCCAGCCGAGAACAGAATTCGACCCAACCAGATCGAAGTGAAGAAATACAACTCAAGTCGAAGAGAAGAATCAACTGCGAATGATTGATAGAAATTAGCCCCAGTGTCGAACTAAACCACACTCCGACATACACAATTCTAGAGAGTAGACAATTCGAAATCGTTAAGTTGTATGATAGAAGCTTGGTGCCATAGTCCACAGAGCGGGTCGGGAATGAGAACAATTTTTCTTTATGTAACGGACATTAGATATAAAAGGTTGTCACCCTTTTTTTTTATCAGTAATTTTTTGTCTCGTGAGTTTTTTTTTTTTCTTTTACTTGTGTTTTGCCACCCCCGTCGGACTCAACTTGCATACGGCCCAATCCCTGCTGGTCCCGTCTGTCTAAGATCTAAACACAGCGTGGGTAGACAGACCGGAGATCAGTACAGTTGCTTTAGCAACCAGGTATTGGAAGCGGGTTGGGAAAGGCGAGGCTGGTGATCATCTAACCAAGAGGTTGGAGCGGCACGCTTGGAACCAGGAGGAGCGACCAGGAGGAGCGACGTCACAGTTGGCGCCGTAACCAAAGGATTCGACCCTGGGCCAGGTGTGTACCCGTCACACATCCAACGCAGTTCTGCGGAATCAGAATCAACATTGAGTTTAAGCAAGCGAATGAGCCAATTGGAGTAAAGTGCCATGCAGATTTAAATTTTTCCCACTTGTGACGAATGCAGCTAACGATTTTTTTTTGCATGCTAGTTAACATTCGTGTCAGTCAGCTGGTGGCTCTCACTCTGGACAGTAGAAAATGGCCGCAAACTAGATGACAACTGCCGTAGAAGCATGAAAAAAAATCAATTATTTCCACTATCGATGGGAGTTGGGAAATGCAAAGTCGGTCTTGGCCTTCCTGCTAACTTGGAGCATGTGCATGTAAATTTTGGTGCAAATCCGTCAAAAATTGTGGCCGTGCATTCGTTACACACACACACACACATCCTGCCTTTTATAGATAGAGATTAAGTATGAATCATTCATACACCTTGCAAATAATAAGGTGATACCCGCAACAAAGAATATCTGAATTGTGGTGTTGTTACAATTCTACATTTATTCTTTTGGATTATTTTTCTCATTTCCGTTGTCCTTGACCTTTTGTGATCAGCAACAAATCCAGTGCAGAGATTTTCACACATTTCTGTAATGACACCATGCTAAATCCTTCAACATAGCAATCTGAGAGTTGTGGTCTGGTGCTTCTGCTATGTATTTAGAGATTCTTGACAAAATTCGAACAAAGAAGGATTTGCAATGTTATAGATCCTAACCTGGCATCTAGCTTCAGTCACTTTCCCCACTGTCATAACGTAGCTTCTCTGTGCCATTTTTATAAATATTTTCATGGTAATTGTTCCGATGTGCTTTACTCATTGTCATTGGAGTTAGATTTTTTTTTAAAAATTGTTGTTTTCATTTCCCTCTTTCCTCACAGAAAAAAATTGTACATATAGCGATTAGTTAGGACTTTATAGAGACTTTGAGGTATTATGGTAGCTGTAGTAAGAATGTCGTTTTGGTGTAAGGATTACTGCGGAATGTTTGGATCAGTAATAGTGGCTAGCTATGATTAATTATAAGACAGAAGACCAGCCTTACTCATCCCCCCTTTTGGCCTTGTGCCACATTTTTGTCTTATTCACAATAAATATTGCTTTCCTCTTTGCCATTGTAAGCATTCATTGGGGTTAGATTTTTAAAGTTGTTACTTTATTCCCCACTCCCCACAGACAAATTGTACATATGGGGGACTAGTTAGGACTTTATTGTGACTCTGAGGCAGCATTTCTCAACCAGGGTTCCCCAGAACCGTAAGGTTCCACAAAAGGTCCCCGAGGGTTCCACAAGAACAGGTGAGATAAGCTCAATTGAATTGAGAATGGAATCCATGTTTGTTTATCTTAAGTTCGACCTCGAATTAAGTATTTGTATAGCAAAAGACAGGTAAAGGCTTCACATTAGAGAAGCAGGTTTCATTTCATCAAATGGCTCTGAAAGTAACATTTTCTTAGCCCTTTTATTGGTTCACAGGACATTTTGCCTTGGTTTACCTTATGTTTTTTTGACATTGCCAGTAAAGGATAAAAAAATAAACAAATTGATGCAGCAATTAACTGTTTTCATTCTGTTTGCATTTATATTATAGGTAAAAGATATTGGTTACTTATGTTTATTGTTTATTTTTTACGTTTGAGTTTAGAATTTGTTTGTGTGTGTGTGTGTGAATGAATGAATGAAAACTGCCTGATGAAGTATTATTAGGTTGGTGCAAAAATAATGTCGTTTTCTCACATGTGAGAAAACGACATTATTTTTGCACCAACCTAATATAAACGAACAGTATGAATTTTATTTAGCATTACCGAAAAAATTGAAATAGAAATATTAATTTTTCCTTATACTATGATATTTACCACGTGATCTACGGTGAAAATAAAATGATAAAGATATGGTATATAATTTTGTTTTTGAGCAGGGGTTCCTTGAGACATGTAATTTATTTTAAGGGTTATGCAAGTGGAAAAAGGTCGAGAAATGCTCTTTCTAAGATATTGTAGTGACTTTAGTAAGAAAGGTAAGTAAAAATGTATTGTTTTGATGCAAGTAATATTGTAGTTTGAGTCGGTGATCGTGGCTAGCTAAGACAGATGAAGACCATCCTTCCTCTTCCCCTTTCTTGGCCACGTGCCACATTTTTGGATTTTTACGAAATAAATATGGCTTTTCTCTTTCCTAGCTTGACTTTATGTATTTATATGTACTGCTAATTGGCAGACAGATCTCAGCTTTTTACTGTTGAAATTGCTAGAGATGTTCCTGTAAATTCTATACTCTTCGCCTGTGGAACTTCCTTCTGCTTTCTTGTCAACTACGAACTACAAAAACTGAAAGCAGCATCAATTATTGTCTTCTGTCTCTTTTGAATCCTGTTCTTTTATTGTCCTTTCTCTTAAATGTTTTTCTTTCACTCTCAGTAACCCCGTCTTAGTGGCTTTATCACCTTGCTTGGGGTGAAATAATGTAAAACAAACAAAAAACTAATGAAATAATGACAATGATTCATCTAAGAAATTTGAACAATTCAAGACTATTATACAGTGTAACCCGGATATAAGAGAGTTGTCGGGACCGGAGAAGATTGGTCTATTTTATATACATCAACACAGGCTCTAATTTGGGACCAGAGAAAATCTCTCTTATATCCGGGTCTATTATATCAGGGTTTCTTATATCAGGGTCTCTTATATCCGGGTTACACTGTATGTAATACTACTAAAATTTAAACAAGCAACAAAATGGCCGAAAATTAATGGTGACAATTCTATGTGCTGTGTCCATTCAAAATGGCTCTTCTCATGGCTCTCCACAATTTCCTGTCCTTTGTAGCTCTTAATAAATTTTGTCTTTTTGTTATCTCTCTTAAACCACCTTCTGCCATCCATTTTCACAAGCTTGCTAGTTAGGTTATGCATTATTTTTGTGTGTCCCTCTTGCCTTTAATCTGACCTGTGAGTATCAGATTTTCCATGCTTTCTTTCCTCATGTGCACTAGAAACTTTGACCCTGTCTTTCTTCCGGATGTTAAGTATAAAAAAAGCCTTCTTGCGACACAACAATGAACGCCTTCTTGCGAACCAGAAATGAATGCGACACAAAAACGAACGCCTTCTCTTCCGAACGAACACTTTACGACAGCAAACGAGCAAAATGGCACCCAAGACTGCTGCTGATGGACGACTGACTGCAATGGCTTTTGTAGCCCAAGAAAAGACACCAAATGACTCGCGCATCTTGTAGTCCTCGGTCGAGTCCATTATGGTACTCCAAATTTGTGCCCGGCGATAACCCACACACGCAGTTCGAGGACGTTTCCACACATGCTCGTTACATATTGTGTCTGTCATCTTGTAAATGCTGGAATCATCTTTAAGCTGCTAGTATCTTTATTGCAGTTCTATCTGGTCCTGCTGCTTTTTTTCTGTTCAATTTGGCCTGTGCTGATTTCATTTCAGATTTTAATGTTTCTTGTCCTTCAATATTTCTGTGTATTGCCAGTTGTGCTCTTTCATCATAGAAGTGTTCTTCAATGTATTTGTTCCATCTCGGAAGTATTTTTCCTTTCTCTAATGTCAGTGTCCAGTTCTTGGATTTTATACATCTTTAACTCGCCTGCATTTGTTCCTAATTTCTTTGTGCAGAGCTATATATTATGTGCTGTATCTTGGCATTGTTTTTCGTCTCCTTTTTCAAACAGGAGTCGAGATTTATCCCTTGTTCCTTGTTTAGGTTTCCGGTTCCTTCTAAAGTCTCTTGATTCTCTTTCACTCCCAGTAACCACTTGCATCTTAGTGCCATTATCACCTTGCTTGGAGGTGAATTGATTTAAAAAAAATCTGTTGAAGCACAGGCCAAATTGAACAGAAAAACTGTCATCCATTTTTTTTTCTTTGTCTATTTGTCTTTGGGATGATCTTGATTGCTGCTGTTACTAAGGCTAAATCCTAGTTCAAGTTTCCATTCACATTTTGTTCACTATATCTGCTTTTAACACTGTCCATATATTTCTCCTCATTTGGCTTTTCAGGAAAGAAAAATGGATGTTAAAAATTATTCTGCAATTGAATAATTAGAAATGTTAATTATAATAGCAGAATGTTTGCACCTTTAACTTGGAAAAGATTTAAAATTTTAAAAGCAGTCCATAATAATACGGTTAAAAGGATACAAAAGATTTCACATATCATTCATGTAAGAAAAATTAGCTATTTTACATCTGAACTATTGTCCTCATCTTTGTTGTTATCATCACAGCTTTGGGCTTCAGGTGTTCGGTGATCCAAGTAACTTTCAGGAAATTTCAAACTGAACTCTTTATTTAATCTACCCCAATTATTCTCATTCCGATATCTAGGGATATCTTTTTCTTTTTTTTTTTACAGAGTGCAACATAAATGCTACTACAAAATTTCAAAGGAATTCTGCTTATAAATTTTTGATTATTATTTTATTGTTTATAGTTTGATACACACTAAACAATGTATATTTAGTGTTTTAGTATTTACTGGTAAGAATGTCTGCGGAATTTATAAAAGTATATAAAAACATAAAAAATAAAGTACAAAAAATAAAGTATAAAAACATAAAAAATAAAGTATAAAATATAAAACATAAAAAATAAAACAATAAAATATAAAGACATAAAACAATAAAAGATATAAAAAATAAAATATAAAGACATAAAAAATAAAATATAAAGACATAAAAAATAAAATATAAAGACATAAAAAATAAAACAAAAGATATAAAATATAAAACATAAAAATAAAATATAAAGACATAAAAAATAAAACAAGATATAAAAAATAAAATATAAAGACAAAAAATAAAACAAAAGATATAAAAAATAAAATATAAGACAAAAAATATAAAAATTATATAATTGAGCAACATGAAAACAGATCGATTCCACTTGGGGTTTTAATTCTGGAAATTTGGAATCAACAGAATGTTTATCAAAAGGACAATCAATTGATACAAAGAGATTTCCTCCTTCAAAGATAGATCAAGACCAGGACACATGTTCCTGGTCTTGGTCTATCTTTGAAGGAGGAAATCCAGAACACCAAAAGTCATTAAACAGGTGCATGAAAAAATCAGACATAATCCAAGAAGGTCAGTGAGAAAATTGCCTAAGGAGGTTGGAATATTGGAGTGAACCATGTAGTAGCTATGTCAAAATGATCTTAGGATGTCACCCTACAAGATAAACAAGAAGCAGTCTCTTTCAGCGGCCACAATGAAAAAGAGACTACAGGGAAATAAGAAGTTGCTGAAACGGATTTGTGATAGTACACTGCAGAATATCATCTTCACTGATGAGAAACTGTTCACTTTTGAACAGACTTTTAATCATCAAAATGGATGTGTTCTTTCAACAAATGAGAAACTGGCATCACTTATGGTTTGGGCAGCCATTTCTGAAAGGAAGCTCTCCTTTTGTTTACATGTCTCAGAGAGTAAAGATCAACAAGTGTACATAGAGGACATCTTGGAAGGTGCACTTAGGCCATAGTGCAATGCCACTTATGGTGATTAATATTGGACACTTCAACAAGACTGCGTAATGATATTGCTTGTGTAACGCAATAGCTGTGCAGACACAGTTGTCCTGGCTTCATCTCCAAGGATGAAAGGCCTCACTCATCGCCAGATATCAACACTCTTGTCTCTTGTTTGTGGGCAGTTCATGAGACTGAGGCCTGTTCTATTTCATACCACAATATTGAATCTCTGAAGACAAAACTGGGACAAAATACCCATCGAGCCTTTGGCTAAGATCAAAGTGTAGTATCTGTTCTTATCAGCTTAATATCTGATACGTCCCCGATTTGGGGACTTCAATATTAAACTGATTTTTGGAACATGGCGAAGAGTCAGAGGCTTGCTCTGCCTTTGCCACGGGTCGGCCTGGTATTGCAGTTCCTCCAGGAGTCAGCCCAGTCTTCCTACTAGCGGAGACAAATAAAAACTGTGTGTGCCACCACCAATGGCTCTCCCAAAAGAGTTTGATGTGTGTTGAAGGCTAAAGGCAACGATATTGAATTAAATTTTCTGGTGTTATTTAACAGATTAATATTTGCTTTGTGTTAAAATTGTGTGCTGATATAAATTTTTTAGGAGTTATTGTAGTGAAGTGAGACCAAGGGGTGGTCATGGTTGCCATTTATAATTCCATCATGGTGCATGTGTGAGACAGACTTAAAAAACAAAAAAAAACTGTTGTTGATTTGCACGCACAAGCATGTAACTGATATAAACAAAGAGCATGTTTTTTCATGGACAGTTTTTAGAATCGGATGGTTTGAACGGTACAGTGGTTTGATAGTGGAAGGACATGTGCTGGGATTTCTTGATATTGGACGTACGATTCTTGATTGCAATATTTCCTTCTGCACCCCACTTTGGTTTTACAGTGTTTTTGGTTATCAAACAATTTGTCTTGCTTTGAACTTGAATTACTACTTCAAATCAACTACATCCACGTCCTGGGTAAGACGATAAACTACGTCCAGCAGCAAGGCCTCTGATCAGGAGGTTTTGCGGAGCATGGAACCACCTCTTAATTGCTGGTGTTCCCAGGTCCACCCTGACCTGGGGTGGTAGTATCTGTTAGGGTCCCAGCTATGGGCAAATAATTAACACCCAAACTTGTGTAAAAATAGATTTTAATACCAGAAATACTTTGTAATAAAAAAAATTATTACCAGCAAGTTTTTGAAGGAAAAATTATTATCAGCAATACTTAAAAAAAAAAAATACCAGCAATACAAACAGCTATACATTCTTTGAAAAAAATATGACCAGCTATAGATTTCTTCAAGGAAAAATATTCCCAGAAATAGTTTTGAAGAAAAACATATCACCATCAATAAAAATTTTGTCGGCATTAAATAACCCATTGAGTTTGATATGTCGTAAACCAAACCAAACCAAACCACTATGAATCTATCGGGTCATCCCATAAGTTCTGTCTGAATTTTAACTTTTTGTTAAAATGAATAAAATTTAAAGAGTATTTTATAATGTCTAATGGAGCTGAGCATTATTTCTATGTTTAGATGCATTTAAACTGATCAAATTTTATTTCAGAGAACAATAAAACTAAATTTTGTTTGATTAAAACCCTGCTAACATTGAAGTACCCAAGAATCATTTGAGACAGAATAATGCTTTATGTGTTCAAGAAAGGAAACTCAGCAGCCAAAGCAACTAGAAACATTCACTCAGTTTATGGAGAGGAATGTGCAAATGAAAGAACTTGCAGAAGATGGTTTGCAAAATTCAGAGGTGGAGATTTCACCCTTGAAGATGAAGATCAAACCGGACGTCCAGTTGAGTTTGATGAAAAGCTTCTTGAAGCAGACCTTGAAGAAAATCCTGCTTTATCAGTTGAGAAATTGGCAGTGGTCCTCAGTTCAAACCATACAAATGGAAAAGTTCCTAAACTTGGAAAATGGGTGCCTCATGAATTGTCTGAAAACAACCTCAAATCCCAAGTTGACATCTGCTCTTCTCTTCATTCTCGCCAACTTGTTTCACCTCTTTTGGATAGACTTGTGACTGGCGACGAAAAATGGATCTTTTATCGAAATGTTAAGCATCGTAGACAGTGGCTTGGTAAAGGGGAAGGACCCCAGCCACATCCGAGAAGGGAACTTCATGGGCAAAAGGTTCTTTCAATCTAGTGGGATCGCCAAGGAATAATCCACTTTGAATTCTTACCACCTCATGCAACAATTAATGCTCAAATATACTGTCAGCAATTAGAGCGTTTGAACCAAGGTTTGAGGAAAAAAAGACCTGCTCTAGTGAATCAAAAAGAGGTGATGTTTCATGAAGACAATGTGCGACCCCACAGAGCAAGAATCACGTCACAAAAGATCGAAGAACTTGGTTGGGAGAAAATTCCTCATCCACCTTATTCTCCCTATCTTGCTCCTTCAGACTACCATTTGTTTCGTAGCTTACAGAATCATTTGGAAGAAACACCTTTTGTAACACAGGACGATGTTAAAACTGACATTTGTGAGTTCTTCGAATGAAAGCCAAAAGAATTTTACAGTAATGGAATTAGTAAGCTTGTTAATAGATAGAAGGAAGTCATAGATAATCAGGAAATACATTGTTGATTGAATCTGTAATTAAATGTAACATTTGGTCACTTGTTTTCTTTATTCAAAATTCGGACAGAACTTATGAGATGACCTGATATTTCAAAATTTTGTTGGCATTAAATGACCCACTGAGATTGATATGCCATGAAACAACCAATCAAATCAACTACAGTTATGAGTTTTTTTTATGTATCAGTATTTATACCGCCCCCATGTAGTACTCATCAGTTATTGATTGTCGTATTTCCACTGAGTCTTGTCTATTAGCTTAGTGGATTAAAATATTGGTTTGTGAATTAGTAATTGTGAGTTTAAACATTGGGCTAAGTGTTCCAACTTGTGTAAACCGGTTGAGCAATAGCTAAGTAGGAGTAGAGAAGTTTATCTATCGTGCAGTTCGCACATACCTCTCCTGTCTTTTGAACAGGAGTAGAGTTTTATCCCTTGTCTCCTGTTTAGATTGGATTTCCAATTCTTTCTAAAGTCTCTTCATTCTCTTTTACTCCCGGTAACCCCTTGCATCTTAGTGGCATTATTGCCTTACTTGGGGTAAATTGATTTAAAAAAAAAAATGTACTAAATAATCGATTGTTTCGTTCATTTTCTACAATGGTGAAGCTCAAGCCATAGCTCTAGACATATCTCTAAAGCCTTTGATAGGGTTTGACATGCTGGCCTTCTTCGTAAGCTTCAGGGATACGGGATTACAGGAGGATTATTTGACTTAATACAATTATTCCTATCAAACCGTAAAATAAAGGTTGTCCTAAACGTGTTCTCCTCTGGCACATTTATCATGAATGCTGGTGTTCCCCAAGGTTCTATCTTTGGCCCTACACTGTTGCTAATCTTCATCAATGACCTTCCTGATGTCATCAGTTCCCAAGTAGGCATCTAAGTGGATGACACTACTATTTACTCCTGCCTCAATAGTAAATCTAGTATCGTTGGTAAAACTAACCTGGCTGCTGATCTCAAAAGGACCCCCAATCTGTGGTTGACTGGGGCAGGAAATGACTTGTAAATTGCTCTCTTTTACCTACCACATAGAACCCTCCCTGCCTCTCATCAGAATAGCTGATTCTCAACTCCATAAGAGTGCCTTGTTATGCCTGCTTGGTCATGCACTGTCCACTAACATGAGGTGGAATAAATACATTGAATCAATAGCTTCATCTACTGCAAGGAAAATTGGTTCTTCGTGTTGTGCCAGAAAGTTTTTCTTGTCTGAGTCCATCCTTCAAATCTATAAATCAACCATCTGTCCTTGTATGGAATATTGCTGTCATATATGGTCTGGTACCCCCAGTATACGTCTCGAGGTCCTTGACAAAATCCAGAGACGAATTTGCAAAATGATGGGTCCTAATCTGACATCTAGTCAACAGTTGCTATCTGTGGTGGTAACACAACGATTCAAGTGATAATAGAAGATAGGAACACAAAAACCGCCGAGGACTGACCATGATTTGCATGCGAATGACGATACAACGAGATTTCGCGTTAACTGTCAGAGACCGCCTGGCATAAAACATGGGCGCCGCCATTTTGGTTCCTTTTACCGTTGAGCAAACCGGAGTTTGCACATTGCACAGATTCGCAGGCGTTTCCGAGGTAGGCCATTTTCACAATTTTCCCCACACTATCTCACAATTGTGCTGTGGCTTCCCTCTGTCTCTTCTACAAGCATTTTCATGGCAACTGTTCCGACAAGCTACTTTTGATGGTTCCTGAACTACGTGAATTTAAGCGAGCTACCATCCGGTCCCACCCTTTCAGTGTTGAAACGGTTAAATGTAACCGTCTCTTCTATTCAAACAGCTTCTTCTCTCACACTTCCCGTCTGTGGAACTCCCTTCCCCTTACTTGCTTTGCCGATGACTATAATCTTCAAATATTCAAGTGTAATGTCAATCAACATTTGACAACCTGAGGTTGTTCCCCATCCTTCTCTGCATCCTTTCCTCAAACATGCCCCTTTACTCTTGTTCTCAGTCCTCTGTAACCTCTTATGTGCTAGTGGCACTCCCGCCTTGCTTGGAGTGAATTACTTCGAAAAAAAAAAAAAAAAAAAAAATTATCATCTCTTTACAGGTTATTTAAAGCCAGGAAATATTTTTCGAATTTAAGAATTTTCTTTTTTTTTTTTTTTTTTTTTTTTTTTAAGATAATAATGGTTTATTAACCCATAGCTGGAGGTGAAGAAGACATGTATTTATGCCTTTCCTAAGGGCATTTGTGTGTGTGAGAGTGAGTACAACAAACTCTATAGGAATTGGAACTTGACTCTCTGATTAACAATTCCAAGCCATTATCCACCCGCATAATGCAAGCTTACAGCACTTGATATTCCGAAGCAGTCACCCATCTAGATACTGACCAAGCTCAACATGGCTTAACTTCGGTGATAGTATGGGAACTGGTGCTTCAACTTGATGTGGCCATAAGCCTAGCACTAAATAAGGATTAGGTGAGATATCCCTAGACATGGACATTAGAATGAGAACAATCTATTGCTGTAGATTAAATAAAGGGCTCTGTTTGGAGTTCACTGAAGCTTTCCTGGATTGACAAACACCTGACGATGGCTTGAGGGCACCATGGCTGAAACATGGTGGTTATAAAAACAAAGATGATGACAAAAGTCCAAATCTGAATGATAATTTCTCATCGCCAAAAATAGTCATTTGGTAATATTTTTTTTTTTTCTGTTTAGCAATTATTGTTTGCATTAAATGCGGATGATTACAGTGAGTCTTAATGATCTTTTTAAGGGTTTTTTTTTTTTTTTTTTTTTTATTTTTAAATCAAAGAAATTGCCACTCATAGACTACATTGTAGATTTCCATTTTGTTGATACTAAATTGATTTGGGGAATTTGTTTTTTGTCAAAACTATTCTTCTGTTTGTGTGTGTGTTCATATCGAGTTTTAATTTTATGTTGAATATTTCTCTGAATATTTTTCACTTCAATTAATTTTCGATTCGGGCAAAAGAATTTTCTCCCCATTTCTTCATTTTGTATTTTTCCTTTCCTCTCCCCACCTTTTCACCTCTTAAGAGGATTCTGACAATTGCCTTGAGACATTTGATTGTCTCATGCCACAATTATGCAGTACCATAGCTTCTGTAGCCACCATCTTCTCTTTACTCTTTTCTTTTCCTTTTCTTTTGCTTTTTTTTTTCTGTTTTTCTTTCTGTGAAATCTCATTTCCTTTTCTCTTTAAACCTATTTTCTTTGACTCTTTTCTTTTTCCTTTTCTCTTCAACTATTTCCTTTTCAGTTCTGCTTTTCTTTTTCTTTTTACTAATTCTCTTTTTAAATTTTCTCTTTTCACCTGTTTCTTTCTTCTTTCTTCTTTTTCTTTTCTCTTTTTCTTTGTTCTTTTTGTTATGTTTCGTTTCTCTTTTTCTCTGTTGTTCCAATTCTTTCTTTTTCTTTTCTCTATTTTTTGTTTTTTCCTTTTTACCATTTCTTTCCTTTCTTTTTCCCTTTTTTAACAATTTTTTTTTCTTTTTTCCTTTCCTCTGTTATCCAATTCTTTTCATCTATTTCCTTTTCTTTTTCACATTTTTATTTTGACCAATTCTCTTTTTCTTTTCTCTTTCTGTCTTTTCTCTTTGTCTTTTCTCTTTGTCTTTTCTCTTTGTCTTTTCTCTTTCTGTCTTTTCTCTTTGTCTTTTCTCTTTCTGTCTTTTCTCTTTGTCTTTTCTCTTTCTGTCTTTTCTCTTTCTGTCTTTTCTCTTTCTGTCTGTCTCTTGTCTTTCTTTCTGTCTCTTGTCTTTCTTTCTGTCTCTTGTCTTTCTTTCTGTCTCTTGTCTTTCTTTCTGTCTCTTGTCTTTTCTCTTCTCTTGTTTTTTCTCTTCTCTTGTTTTTTCTCTTTCATTATTTTCTCTTTCTGTCTTTCTTTCTCTTTCTGTCTTTCTTTTCTGTCTTTCTTTTCTGTCTTTTGTCTTTCTTTTCTGTCTTTTGTCTTTCTTTTCTGTCTTTTGTCTTTCTTTTCTGTCTTTTGTCTTTCTTTTCTGTCTTTTGTCTTTCTTGTCTTTCCTCTTTTGTCTTGTCTTTCCTCTTTTGTCTTGTCTTTCCTCTTTTGTCTTGTCTTTCCTCTTTTGTCTTGTCTTTCCTCTTTTGTCTTGTCTTTCCTCTTTTGTCTTTCGTCTTTCTTTTGTCTTTATTTTCTTTCTTTCTTTTCTCTTTCTGTCTTTCTTTCTTTTCTCTTTCTGTCTTTCTTTCTTTTCTCTTTCTGTCTTTCTTTCTTTTCTCTTTCTGTCTTTCTTTCTTTTCTCTTTCTGTCTTTCTTTCTTTTCTCTTTCTGTCTTTCTTTCTTTTCTCTTTCTGTCTTTCTTTCTTTTCTCTTTCTGTCTTTCTTTCTTTTCTCTTTCTGTCTTTCTTTCTTTTCTCTTTCTGTCTTTCTTTCTTTTCTCTTTCTGTCTTTCTTTCTTTTCTCTTTCTGTCTTTCTTTCTTTTCTCTTTCTGTCTTTCTTTCTTTTCTCTTTCTGTCTTTCTTTCTTTTCTCTTTCTGTCTTTCTTTCTTTTCTCTTTCTGTCTTTCTTTCTTTTCTCTTTCTGTCTTTCTTTCTTTTCTCTTTCTGTCTTTCTTTCTTTTCTCTTTCTGTCTTTCTTTCTTTTCTCTTTCTGTCTTTCTTTCTTTTCTCTTTCTGTCTTTCTTTCTTTTCTCTTTCTGTCTTTCTTTCTTTTCTCTTTCTGTCTTTCTTTCTTTTCTCTTTCTGTCTTTCTTTCTTTTCTCTTTCTGTCTTTCTTTCTTTTCTCTTTCTGTCTTTCTTTCTTTTCTCTTTCTGTCTTTCTTTCTTTTCTCTTTCTTTTCTCTTTTCTCTTTCTTTTCTCTTTTCTTTTTTCTTTTTTCTTTTCTCTTTTCTTTTTTCTTTTCTCTTTTCTTTTTTCTTTTCTCTTTCCTTTTCTTTTTCTTTTCTCTTTCCTTTTCTTTTTTCTTTTCTCTCTTTCCTTTTCTTTTTTCTTTTCTCTCTTTCCTTTTCTTTTTTCTTTTCTCTCTTTCCTTTTCTTTTTTCTTTTCTCTCTTTCCTTTTCTTTTTTCTTTTCTCTCTTTCCTTTTCTTTTTTCTTTTCTCTCTTTCCTTTTCTTTTTTCTTTTCTCTCTTTCCTTTTCTTTTTTCTTTTCTCTCTTTCCTTTTCTTTTTTCTTTTCTCTCTTTCCTTTTCTTTTTTCTTTTCTCTCTTTCCTTTTCTTTCTTTCCTTTTCTTTTAAAAACCAATTCTCATTCTTTCTTTTCTCTTATTTTTTTTTTCTTTTGCTTTTCTCTCCCCCACCCCTGTTTATCTTCTTGCTCCCCAACCCCCAGGCTCTTCCTCCAAGTCTTTTCTGTCTAAAATAGTTGTGCCATGAGGCATCAATTTCCAACAGGGGCATGCCCCTACCACTTTCCTCATACACACTAAGTGCCTTGCCACTTAATTTCTTTCTTTTAAACCCTCACTTTTATTCTTTTTTTGGTAACAATGGCTTCCTGCTTTCCTTTACTTAAATTCTCCTTCCCAATTAATTTGCTCTGGGCACAATGTGTCACTCCCCACCCCTTCCTGTTTTTTCTTGATTGATATCACTCCCTAAAACATTCACTCTTCCTTCTCCCCGTATCCCTTACACACTCCTCCTAACCCCACCTTTCTCTTTAATTTTAAACTATGAAAAATTAGCTCAGGAAATTTTTTTTAATAAAAGGAATGCCATACTTTGAATATTTTATATTTTATCTAAATAAAATATTTGTGGATAGAATTTTCACTCAAAATCAGATTAAGTTTAAATGCCATCATTACTGACATGCTTACGATTTCATGGTTGCTCTCCCTCCCTCCCGACCTTAATTTCTGAACAGAATATGATGTACTTCCTTTTTAATTTCTAAACAAGTGATATTTGTTGTGACAAGATTATCTCCAGAACCCTCTTTTCATCTTAAACTATTTTTTAACAATTAACAGATAAACTGGTTAATTATGAGATTTGAACGTTTAATAAGCTCCCTCTTCTTTTATGGGCTGTATCCCTTCTAGACATGGGAGATCACGGCTCTCCACATCTTTCTATCCATCTTTCTTAGCTCTTAGCAACATTTTTTTTATTATTACTCTTCCCACTCCCTTTTCTGTTATCCATTTATACAAGCTTGATAGGTAGGGTGATCATGGCTCTCCACGACTTTCTATCATTTGTAGCTTTTAGTAAGGTTTGTGTGTTCACTATTCTTCTCACTCCCTGTTCTGCCATCCATTTACACAAGCACATTAGGTAAGTTGATCATGGCTCTCCACGACTTCCTATCATTTGTAGCTCTTAATAAGGTTTGTATTTTCACTAACCTTCTCATTTCCTGTTCTGCCATCCATTTACGCAAGCTCATCCTGGGTAAGACGATAAACTACATCCGTGTCCTGGGTAAGACGATAAACTACATCCGTGTCCTGGGTAAGACGATAAACTACATCCGTGTCCTGGGTAAGACGATAAACTACATCCGTGTCCTGGGTAAGACGATAAACTACATCTGCGTCCTGGGTAAGATGATAAACTACATTCAACAGCAAGACCTCTGATCAGGAGATTTTGAGGAGTGTTGAATCACCTCTTAATTGCTGGTGTTCCCAGGTCCACCCTGACCCGGAGTGGTAGCACCTGTTAGGGTCCCAACTATGGGCAAATAGTTAACACTCGGACTATATCCACGTTCTGGGTATGACGATAAACTACATCCAACAGCAAGTCCTCTGATAATGTTTTTGAAAAAAATAATGTTGCCAGCTATACGTTTTTGAAACAATGTTGCCAGCTATACATTTTTGGAAAAATAGTATTACCAGCTATATGTTTTTGAAAAAAAATAAAAATAATATTACTGGCCATGCATTTTAAAAAAAATAATATTATCAGCTATATGTTTTTGAAAAAAAAAAAAAAAAATATTACTAGGAAAAATAGTATTAGGTTGGTGCAAAAATAATGACGTAATAATGTCGTTTTATGACGTCTTTTTTAACGTCAAAAAACGACATTATTACGTCATTATTTTTGCGCCAACCTAATATCTCACAATCTGCCAGGAAATCCTAATCCGGGAACTTTCCGACACCTCCTCAAGTATTAGGTTGGTGCAAAAATAATGACGTAATAATGTCGTTTTTTGACGTTAAAAAAGACGTCAAAAAACGACATTATGACGTCATGATTTTTGCACCAACCTAATATTACCAGCTATACATTTTTGAGGAAAATACCAGAAGCTGTAAACTTGGATGTGCTTATGGCCATATCATATGAAAACACTTGTTAGTCATGTATCAAAAGATACATGATTGTCTAAGTATGTATCACGCCTGGCGCATAACTGAAGATATATCTGCGGAAGAAAACTGAGAATACCATTGACAGAACATGTGAGCAACAAGGAATAAAAAAACAAAAGAATTATTAAAGCTCCAAAGAATTCGGTATTAAATGACCCATGAGGAGTTGTTATGCCATTAAAAATCAAAAAAAAAACCCAAAACCATTTTCTCTGCTTTCCTTTACAACTTTGTCTAGGGTGTTCTGCAGTTTTTTTTTTTTTTTTTTCTGTGTCTGCCATCAACAAGCTGTTATCGCGTGCATTTAATGTTGATATGATTGTGCTGATATGATTGTGCTGATTTTGATAATAAATCTTAATAGAACTTCTAGTTCTCTTAGGATTGTCTCGTTGTGTAGGTTAAATAAATCTGGGGTATATATAGATGCATCCTTGTCTTACACTCTTCCTTTCAGTTTCTACCAGGTAGATTGCTTCCAGTAAATATTCTGGTAAACGGTCACTGGATGACAGATGATGCCAATTGGATCCCCACAAGCAAGGCAATAAAGCTACTAAGATGCAAGGGGTTACTGAGTGTGAGAGAATATAAGAAAAAGAAAAAATTAATAAGAGGGAACAATAAAAACAGGAATTAAGAAGACAGAAGATAATGATTGACATTGCATTTAAATTTTTGAAGGTTAGAGTTAACTGGCGTCACAAGAGGCTGGGAAAGAGATTCTCCAAGTGAGAAGTGTGAGAGAAGAAACTTTGTTACATTTAGCTATTTCAACTGTAAAATGATGAGACCTTGCCACCAATTAAGTACTTTACTTAAATTCATACAGTTTAGGTACCAGAGAGGAATGCTCACCAGAGCACAGTGAAGCTACATTACTACAGTGGGAAAGTGATTGAAGCCAAAATGCCAGGTCAGGACTAACAATATTGAATATAATATAAATTACATCTAATGAGAATAAAAAAAAATTTTTATTTTTTATTTAAACAGCCTGTGAAGGTCGTTTGCTGGAAATAGGCTTTCACAGATTACAAGGGAGGAATGGAGCATCACTCTATCATGCTGGCCCCATATGTTTTGGTAGGAGCAAATGTGGCATGCTTGGATGATCATATCTCTTTTTCAATTTGTGATCAAGGGTGTTTTTGTAAACAAATCTTACAAATCAGGCTGGAAGTAGAACTTGGCCCTTGGCAAGGTGGCAAGGATTTCAGGTGATTGGAATTACAAACTGAACCCTTTATTTTGTCTGCCGGAGTAGATTTAGTTCCATGTGCCAATCATCTGAAGAAGGTCAGAGCGTACAACAGCCGAAATGTTGTGAATATGGCAACATCGCAAATGTTGTGAATATGACAACAGTCCGAACAATGTAAATAGTGTAAATAATTACAATACCTCATCTGGAAAAGTGACAATTCAAGGGGAATAACCCTTGTTCTCCAGCTGCATATATTTATATAATGTTTCTGTTATGCTTGGAAGTGTGATAATTCAAGGGGAATAACTCTCGTCCTCCAGCTGCAACAGATTTTGTTAACAAATTCAAAGTTCTCATGACCAAGTGTTCCTTATTAATGAAAAGAATTTTCAAAAGTACTAATTAGTAATTACTTTTTAAATTGGTGAATGATTCACCGAGGGATAAATGAAACTTGAGGCACAGTAGCGTAATGGATTGCAGCTTGGAATGAGGAATCGGAGAGCTGAGTTCAAATTCCAGTCGAGTTCATTACATTCATATATGTGGTAATTGGGAAAGGTATGAATCTAATTCTTCTTTCCCTAGCCAACGTTAAATAGTAGGACAGACTGAGTTCTTTAGCCTTAGGTGGCAACTAGTCTAGGAGAGGGAAAACTCTGAATTGAAAACTGTATATAAACCCTGGCAAACGAAGCGCATACAGTGCAACTAAGGAAAGGATCGTTTGCATTAACTTGCTGATCCTGACTGTGGTCAACTCCTTTTTTTTTTTTTTACAAGAGAGGTTAATGAATATATATATATATATGCTATGAATATATATTATATATATATATATATATATATATATGCTATGAATATATATATAATATATATATA
>OZ010600.1:52345656-52370656 GCA_963932145.1 Acanthosepion lycidas | reverse complement strand
GTATATCTGAGTGTGGATGTGTATATTTAGATGGGTACTTATATGTCTTGCCATATATATATATATATATATATATATATATATATATATATATATATGTATGTATAACTATAGGAATTTGTGTATTCATAATGTAATGATGTATTGATATTGATATGTTCTTTGAATCTATGCATATGTGGGTGTATATGTGTATATATATATCGATATGTGTGTGTATGTGTTTGTGTGTATATGTATAGATGTGTGTGTGTGTATATATATATATATATAATTGTGTATGTGTATATATGTATGTATGTATGTATGTATGTGTGTGTTTTTCCTACAGGTGTATATGTGTATGTATGGGTATATACATATAGTTTTGCGTGGATGTGTGGGTATGTGTATATATGGATTTATAGGTATATAGGGATATGTATGAATGTGTATATAGATAGGTGTTTGGATATGTGTAGAGGTGTGTATGTGTATGGATATATAGAATATTATAAAAGAAGGACCTAATTTTCTGTTAGTAATCTTTTATCCAAATTTCTCCTATAATATTCTCCAATTGGAAGTGAGTTTAAATAATACGGAGGTAAATTTTAAATTGATAATTTAATTTAAATTGAAATATATTACCCTTTAATAATCATTATTGATGATAAAATTATTTAAATTGAAATAACCTTTGATAATTAGGTAGGTATCTAAAAACAGTCATGAGTTTAATCTATGCACAAAACTCAAACGAATAGATGTCAACTTAATAATCAACAAGAAAAATGTTTAGGAAAATAAAAAATGATTACTAGATGAAAAATGAATTATTCTTTCAATGTACTGTCTATGAATTTTTTCCAATCGACTATTTCATAGAAAATACCCAAAACTCCAACAAACATCAAATTAAATTCTTCATAGATTTTTTAGACATTTAGATTTATATCAAACTTTAACCCCCAAATATACCCTTTAAATTAATGCGAAATAACAGCGTCCAAGAAATTGAGTGAAACCTTCTCTCATGATCATGATTTATTTTATTTTATCTTCTTCCTTTTATGTCGGTTTTCTTCTTCACCCCTTACCCATCTATATCTAGAGATAACATACGTTAAGTTAAGCGATGTATGGCCCACACCAAGTGTTAGGGATAAAGAATTGAAATGGTACATCTAACTCATGTCTTCTCTACCCCCTAACTTCCTCACTTCGTTAATTTACATATGCTTAATACGGCCTGTCAAAAATGTGTAAATTTCTTTTCATTTTTCATTTCAACCTTTGGAAGTAAAGTCTGATGATCCAGAGACCTTTAAAAGGGTTGTGGTGAAATAATTTATTACATGGAACCTTAAAGTGGTCTGTTTTTATTCAAACATATTTGCTCTGAATTTACATTGAGCTCTCTGGATATCATCCTCCTTGGGCCTACCCATATGGATTACCTAGTTTTGCATAAACTATATATATATATATATATATATATATATATATATATATATATATATATATATATGTATGTATGTATGTATGTATGTATGTATGTTATATATAGTTAATGGCCTGACCTGAATCCAATAGAAAATGTTTGGAAGATAATATTAACACAATCGTTCCTTAACTTTTGTCCAGTAGCTTATTTCCTTTGTTCCATATAATCTTTAATTAAAAAAAACAAACTATTATGTAAATTTTTGTAACTTTGTATAATATTTATGCATTACACCCTAATCTTTATTCGGTAAAAATGTCATTGCTAATCATGCATTACTTTTTAAGTAATACACATACTTATGTCTTTGTTGTTTTGTTCCTTATATTATGGCCGCTACTGTATATATATATATATATATATATGTGTGTGTGTGTATAACAATATACTTGTGTGTATGTGTCAAGTATATAACAATATATTTAAATGTGTATACACATAAATATATTGTTATATACCTGCCACACACACAGTTTATATATATATATATAATTATATACTTGTTATATATATATATATATATATATATATATATATAATTATATACTTGTTATATATATATATATATATATATATAATTATATACTTGTTATATATATATATATATATATATATATATATAATTATATACTTGTTATATATATATATATATATATATATATATATAATTATATACTTGTTATATATA
Source organism: Acanthosepion lycidas (assembly GCA_963932145.1). NCBI lineage: Eukaryota > Metazoa > Mollusca > Cephalopoda > Sepiida > Sepiidae > Acanthosepion > Acanthosepion lycidas. The sequence goes on along the minus strand of OZ010600.1, from coordinate 52,368,482 downwards.
TATATATATATATATATATATATAATTATATACTTGTTATATATATATATATATATATATATATAATTATATACTTGTTATATATATATATATATATATATATATAATTATATACTTGTTATATATATATATATATATATATATATATATAATTATATACTTGTTATATATATATATATATATATATATATATATAATTATATACTTGTTATATATATATATATATATATATATATATATAATTATATACTTGTTATATATATATATATATATATATATATATAATTATATACTTGTTATATATATATATATATATATATATATATATATATAATTATATACTTGTTATATATATATATATATATATATATATAATTATATACTTGTTATATATATATATATATATATATATATATAATTATATACTTGTTATATATATATATATATATATATATATATAATTATATACTTGTTATATATATATATATATATATAATTATATACTTGTTATATATATATATATATATATATATATATATAATTATATACTTGTTATATATATATATATATATATATATATATAATTATATACTTGTTATATATATATATATATATATATATATATAATTATATACTTGTTATATATATATATATATATATAATTATATACTTGTTATATATATATATATATATATACTTGTTATATATATATATAATTATATACTTGTTATAATTATATACTTGTTATATATATATATATATATACTTGTTATAATTATATACTTGTTATATATATATATATATATATATATATATATAATTATATACTTGTTTTTATATATATATGTGCATGTGTGTATGGTTATATATTTGTTATATAGATATTTTCCTAGTGTAGCTTAGATATGGTACATGCTCAAAGTAGGAGGCAACCTGTGAGGATTGAGTTCACTACTCAGTCATGATTGTTCTAGCAAGGCAAGCTTGCTAACCATTATACTCATATATATATATATATATATATATATATATATAATGTTATAGCTCTATTTCATAACATTGAACACTGTATTTATAAAACCTGAGGGAGAAATATACTTATATGGATGTGCAAGCATATGTACATATATGTAAATTTTTTAGCCTACCCATTCTCCTATATGTGAGAGGGCTATTACAGTTTTGCATAATGATTTTTTGTGCAGGGCTTTCCTGAGACATTAAATTTTTTCAAGGTTTCCACAAGTGTAAAAAGTTTGAGAAATGCTGGTCCAAGGCAAGCCTCTTAAATATTTATTGTTATTACTGAGCTTAGACTGGCACATGCTCTCACTCTCTCTCTCTCTCATATATAAGTACTCACTGAAGATAATAAATAAGAGCTGGATACCAATTTACATCCTTTCTCTTATTTTTTAGGAGGGAGTGGGGGGGTAAAATTTAATCTTCATTGATTGATAAACCACATGTCAGGTGACTTGTCATTTGGAAACACATGAATCCATTTCTTTCTCATCACCATATATTTTCAAGTTCCCATTACTAGCATATCACAACTGTTAATGTGGTGTCAGTCAGGTTAGAGATTATATCATATTGCTACCTGCTTCATATTCTTATGGAAAGGAGAAAGATCCTGCCAAGTACCCCTCCCCACTAATCAAAAGGTACTATAAAGAACTAAACAGGGATCCCCAACAACCCCGTAGATTATAAAAGCAACAAAATATATAAGAATGTCTATCATTATTTTGCTTATTCGTACATACAATTGTTATGCTTTTCTACCTAGGATCTGAGTGTAGTAACTACCCAATCCCTGTCCCTTCTGGGCTGAATTTGGTTATGCTTTCCAATCGAGAAAACTACATGATACTATTAAGCAAGAAAGAATTTAGGAAAAAAAAAAAAGAGATTAAGGAGGAACAGTAGGAAGTAAGAATGTGATGCAGAATGAAAAGGAAACCAGGTGAAAGGAAAAAAAAAACAAGATATTCTTTTGATGGTATTGAACACTTTCAAGTAAATTTGTATCTTGTGTGTGTGTATGTGTGTGTAAAATTTCAGATATAACTAAAAATATTTCTGTAAAAGGAAAATATGAATAAAGACCAAAGGAAAATTTAGCCAACATGTTTCATCCTCTGATGAACTTTATAGAGGCAAATGTAAGGATTTTATTTGCAACAAGTTTTGTGTAAACAAAAGTAAAAATGTCATTAGTTTTTCAAAATTTTTAATTTTAAGAGATGCTTATAAATAAGTAAATTATGGAGGATGCTAAGAGACAATTTAATGACTAATAAGCAAAAGTGTGTAAATAATGTTGAATTTTTTTTTAATAATCTAATTAATATTTAAATATTTAGTTTTGGATAAATTTCTGTAACAAGTTATGAATTTAACCATTTTCGTTGAATTTTTAAACATTTTTATAGTCATGTATTTTGAAAAACTAACAATATTTTTACTTTTGTTTCCAAACACTTGTTGCAAAGTAAAATCCTTCATTTCACTCCAAACAAGGCAATAAAGCCATTAAGATGCAAGGCATTACTGAGTATGAAATAAGAGGAGAAAAAGAAAAATATTATTAAGGAGAGAGAGAGAGAGAGAGAGAGAGAAAATACAAGAGGGGGGGGGGAATTAAGAAGACAACAGATAACGATTGACATTAAATTTCTGAAGATCAAAGTTGACTGGAAAGCAAGATGTTGGAAGAGAGTTCCACAAGCAAGAAGTGCAAGAAAAGAAACTGTTAGCACAGAACATAAAGTTACATCTAGCTATTGCAACTGTAAAATGATGAGACCTAGCTGCCAATCTAGTACAGCACTTAAATTCGTAAAGTTGATGTACCAAAAGGAAAGCTCGTCAGAACAAGTCTCATGAAAATATTTATACGAAAAGCACAGGCAAGATACATTACAACAATAGGAAAGTAACTGAAGCTGAGCTATCAGGTCAGGACTGATAATATTACAGATTCTTTGGATTTTATCAAGATCTCTAAATACATAGCAGATGCACCAGACCAGATGTGAAAGCAATATTCACAGCAAGGATGAATGGTAGACTTTTCAATGTGAAATAAAAATTGTCTAACACAGTATGTGTGTGTGTGTGTGTGTGTGTGTGTGTGTGCATGCATGAGGGGGGAATGAATTGTGTTGCACATGAAAAAACTTAAGAAAAATATGCTGAAGGTCTTAATTTTAATTTTCCTGAAATGTTGCTGCAGAATTTGATCCAAGCTGTTATGAATGTGTTCTCATGTCTGTCTAGGTCGGGCAGGGCTAAAAAAAATCATCCACACATATAAGTTATTCATTACACGTTTATGTAACAACTACTTCAAAGGGCACCCAAGGTTGCCACAACTGTACAAGAGAACGTAAGATTGTAACAGAACTAAAAAAAAAAAAGAAAAAAAAAAGCCACAACCACACTGCCCATATTGAAGTATATTTAAAGTAGGATCAAGCAATGGCATTGCTCAAATTCAAGTTGCAGCCATCAGAGTGAAAAGTTCACAGCCTAACCAAAAAGAATTACCTAGAGACCCAAAACATACAGGGTGTTCATAAAGTCTCTTTACAATTTAAAAAATATATTACAAAGGCAATTAATGAGATACCATAATCAGATGTTCTATGTCCTCAATAGTTATCAAAGTTTTTAATCACATTGGATTTGTGGATTTCAGGTATCCAGTTGATGAAAGAGGTACTGTTAAATGAACCCCTAACATTCCCAGACTGGTGGATTGGAAGGGATGGCCCAGTTCCCTACCAAATATCACTTCCTTGGGCTTTTTTCTATGGGATCATGTTAAAGATGTTATGCATTGACCAAAGATATGGGACATCACTGATCTAAAGGAAAAGATAGATCACTGTTGCCATTGCTACTATTGATGAGGCTATGGTATATCATATATGGCAAGAAATTGAGTACCGTCTTAATGTGCTTCATGCAACTAATGGTGCCCATATAGAGGTGGATTAAATTAGTTAAAAAAAAACTTCAATATCTACTCATTTCCACATATTTGTCTGCTCATTTGCTTTTGTAATAATTTTAATAAAGGGGGGAGTGGACGATCAAGAACATCTGAAGAAAACATCGATCGTATAAGACAAGCATTTCAGCGTTCTCCTACAAAGTCCATCCGTACTTCTGCCAGACAGTTACAGTTGCCACATTCGACAGTACAAAAAGTCCTACACTAGAACTTGTGTTTGTATGCTTACAAAGTGCAAAGTGCAACTCATACTTGAACCAAATGATAAACCATTGATGAGGCTATGCTACAGCGAACATGGCAAGAAATCGAATACCATCTTGATGTGCTTCGTACAACTAATGGTACCCATATAGGGGTGGATTAAATTAAAAATAACTTCAATATCTATTCCTCATTTTGTAACAATTTCCACATATTTGTCTGTTCACTTGCTTTTGTAATAATTTTCTTAAATTGTAAAGAGAACTTTATGGACACCTTGTAGATTCTCTTCCACATATTCAAACCCACACTTCAACACATTTGGTAAACTTGGTTTAACCCTTCCCTGCCAAATAATTCTAAAGTTTGGCTATTAAAATATTGATTTTGGGAAGTGGATTGGATTGAGAACTTTTCATTATTTCCTTGTAGAGAGAGAAGATGAAGATGAAAAAAATAAAAGAGATAGGCTATCTGGTTGGATAACAAGAATAACAATGAGCAAAAGATTTTAAAGGCAGGTAGAGAGGGAAAGAAAGATAAAAGAGAGGACACAATAGAAAATATTTATGCATTCCTTAGTTCTATTTCCACATATGAAACTAATCCAAACTTATAACATTTGAATAAAAAGTTGGATTGGAAGAGAAGGAGAAGATACAGGCAAAGGAGCAAGACATGTGACTATAATGGATAATCTTAGCTTTCAGCACCTGTGGCATTTCCATAGGTCCAATGAGTAAAATGTGATATTTTTGACAATAACAATGAAGCAATGATGAGTTTGCACATGACAAGATAAAAGACATGAAAAAGCACCATTTATGCTAAGCAAGCAATTACTTGTGTAGATTTCCTCAAATAATAAGTTTTTCACTTGTCACCTCTTAGTAATATTTGTTTTAAATCAAACTAAACTTTAAATCAGCTAATAAATAAAATCAGCTATCAAATAAAATTTCAGAAAAGTATATTTTGTTTTTTGAAAGGTTTTTAATAATTAGATTGTGCTGGCAGACAGCTAGAAATGGCTAAGCTCAGTAATTTAAAAAAAAAAAATTCTTTCTAGTCAGTTTAAATTCATTTTTGAAATACAGCAATGTATTTTCTTTATTGGAAATGTTAAATTTAATCTATTAGCTTGAGATTAAAACTAAAATAAAAACTTTGAGAAAGATTTTTGATTTTCAAAAATTCATTTTAAATGTCAGGTATCATGTTTCCTTGGAGCTATCTATATATCATATACAGGGCATGCAAAAGTAGGTATACTGTAATGGAAATGAAAATGTGCACATAAAACATATTTTATTGATTATAAAAACATATCAATCATTCAAATGTTCAAACTGTTTGCCCCCATCATTCACATACTCCTCTTTACTTATTAATATTTATTAAAAAAATAAAAATTATAATATATGTATTATAATAAAAACTATGTAAATAAAAATATTAAAAATGATTTTAATGAATTAAATAAATTCTATCATTAAATGAATCCTAGAATCACTATTGTAATACTGGTATAATACTTACTGTATACCTACTTTTGCAGACCCCTGTTGATAAGTATATCGAAAAGACTGCAGACTAATGATGAAAAAGCATTTATTTTACGCAACAAATATTTATTTTTCAACACAATCACTTTCCTTGTTATAAATTTTGCCATTCAGATCATCTTGATTGTTATATGCACAATGTTTCAGTTGTTTTACTCCCCAGTCTTCTTCAGGAGTCTGTCTTCATCCTCAATAACATTCTTGAAATTTAGAATAAAAACCTTTACTCAATCCACATGGATAGACTATTCTCCTTCCACTTCCCATGCTTAGGGGACATTTTGTATCAGTCAGTACACACCAGTCTTATTGACCTTTGTGTCAATTGTTTGTCTATCCCACTAAACCACACAAGGTTATTGAGTATAATGACAGATATCTGAAGAAGGCTGGAGGGTAAAATGGCCAAAACATTGTAAGTATAACAACCAAGATGAGCATGTTGGTCCAAACAGTAAAGTATATAATAATAACTAGCAGTAGAGCCCGGCGTTGCCCGGGTATGTAACAGTAAGATATAGATCAAGTATCGACCATCATAAAGAGTGAAAAATAAAATTGACAAAGATTATTGTTTAAGGTTGACGGACACGCATGTCTTAATTAGTTTTATTTTTGTTTTTTTTTTTGTTTTTTCGAATTGGTCAAACCCAAACTCAAACAAAAACATTGTTTTCAATTGTTATGAGTCTACCGATTGAATAGAATTTTATTATAAACAGTTGTCTTGTAAATGGAATTTTTAAAGAATTCTGAATGTAAAAATAAAGAAAAAAGTGTGCAAGACAATAAGAAACACTACCTGCCAAAAAAAAAGTGAAGTTTTGTTGAAATCGGTTGTAAAATGTAGGAAATCCGATCCCATATATAAATGAACACACACACAAGCAACCTGGGTTTTATAAGTATTCCCTTTTCATTCTCGTGATGCCTCTTAATCGTGTTTTCAAATTGATTTTGTGCAAAAACTATTGTGTTTTTCCAATTTTTGGCACTATCAGAACCACCACAAGGTAATTTTACGTAGTCCTGTGAAGTTTTGTTGAAATCGGTTGAAAATGTAGGAAATCCGATCCCATATATAAACGAACACACACACACACAAACAACCTGGGTTTTATAAGTAAGAAAGATAATAATAATAATAATTCCTTATTTTTGACAATGATGAGGACAATCGTCTGAATATAGTGTAAATAATGACAATTCCTTATTACTGAAATTCAGAAAGAAATTAATAATTCATCATCTAAAAAATTCAAACAAAAACCTCCTGCTTTGTCCATGCACTTGATTAATGTCATATATTAATCCTTATCATCATCAGAGCTATTTAAACTTAAAAGGTACACTGCACCTCTCATCTTTAGTATGGTTCCTTGTAGCCAAGCATATGACTCTGTTCAGGCCTATTTTTGTTTTTATCATGTGCCTTGCCAGGTCTACATATATATTTAAAGCCAGAGATGTCCTTCTCCTAGACTCATTGCCAACCAAGGCTAAAGAGCACAGTTTGACCTGCAATTTAACCCATTGCTGGAGGGAGATTTGTGCAAAAGTGAATGTAAAACTTAAGCAGAATTCAAACTTACCTTTTTGATTTCTATATTCCGAGCCACTAACCATTATGGCTCCTGCACATATAAATTACATTGATCAGATATACAGTGGAAATTTCAAATCAAAATTCAGTAAATAACTAGATGTCAGGCTACAGACTTATTGATCCACTGTGTTATATTTTTGCAGAACTTTTTGTCCTGGACAACTGTATTGTTTCTACTAACTGAAATAAAAAAAAAAGTAATGCCACGAAGAAGGATAATTTACAGGCTACTTTATTTAATGTCATGAAATATATTTTTTTTTAAAAAAAAAATGTTGCCATTATAATCTGATGCAACATATTTCACCTTGAATTGTCTCTCTCACTCTTAAAAGAAAGAAAGAAAGAAAAAAGAAAGAAAGAAAGAAAGAAAGAAAGAAGAAAGAAAAAAGAAAGAAGAAAGAAAGAAGAAAGAAAGAAGAAAGAGAAAAGAAAGAAAGAAAGAAGAAGAAAAAAGAGAGAAGAAGAAGAAAGAAGAAAAGAGAGAAAAAGAAGAAAGAAGAAAGAAAAAAGATAAAAAAAGAAGAAAAAGAAAGAAAAAGAAAAAAGAAGAAAAAAGAAGAAAAAAGAAAAAAGAAGAAAAAAGAAAAAAGAAGAAAAAAGAAAGTAAAAAGAAAGTAAAAAGAAAGAAAAACGAAAGAAAAAAGAAAGAAAAAAGAAAGAAAAGGAATACATGAATAGAAGACAAACAAACAAATGAAATAAACCCATCAATAATAATCTAAAGATGTCTGTTGTCAGGTAAGCATGCAATGGCACTTTGTATTTACAAGGAATTCTATTTCAAGCTGACATTTTTGTTGCTTTTAAACTATGGAAGCTCAGAAAGTCATTTACTAGTCTGCGTTTCTATCTGGGGATCCCGAGCTTCTTGCCTGACTCAATTGCTACCAACGTTATTTTATATGAGGCAAGTATCACCCTAACCCAAGTGTAATCATACACTAAATGTTATTCAGAATTTTTCAGCTTCATACAAACCTGTAAAAATTCTGTCATATATAATTGTCATCAAAAGTTTGGAAATTGTGAAGTAGTTAGTGATATATGTTTTGAACTGAAATGTGATTTATTCTGAACTCAGTTTAGAACACCTGACACTATAGAGATTTTAGGCACACTTATTTTTAGTAATGTTTTGATCACTGGCAAACAATCCATTTCTTCCTGATTTTCAATGCTTTTCTGTAGTAAAATCATTAGCCATTATGTATATATTAACCTATCCAGTATTTTGGGTAGATGGAGGTTGACAACCCAGAAATGCAGTCCATTTAGGGCAGTGGTTCCCAAACAGTGTGGCACATCTCATAGGTGCAGCTGAAGAGGATAGCAGGTGAGGCAGAATGATTGAAAGACAATCAAAGATCAACAGTTTCAAAAAATTCATATGCCAAAAATAAATATGATTTCAAAATTGAAAATATTATTATAGATTACTTGCAATTGCATGCATAAGTCCCAGTATAAATAGTTATAAATAATTGACTGATTTTATCATTGTAATAGTTTTGCATTATATCAAGTATTATGAATATAGTAACTAAGGTCCGCAAATTGCAGGAGAGAGTTATCAATAATAATGTGCTGATTTTGAATCTGTGGTTATCTCCCTTTAACCCTCTCTCAGTTTTTTTTATTTTTAAATGTAAATTTTATCACATAAAATTTGCTGAGGCACAAGCTAATTTTAATTCTGAAAATGTAACCCAGAGAAAAAAAAGTTTGGTAACCACTAATATAGAGGAGGGAGAACCGTGATTTTAAAACCCCACTGTCTTGTAGTCATATCCAACCAAACACAGAAAAGGCTATGGAAGTAAATCCAGCCCAAAAACAGTTGGCTATCAACACTGACAACTTTCTGGCAACTTCTGCAGCCAAACCAGTCCCAAATCTAATGTTCTGTATTCCTTTGGATCTTTTTGATATGGCAGAGTGGGGCCCATGTAATCTTGGTAGTGCACAACCACCATATACCATCACCCAGGCCTGTGCCCATGAGAGATCACTCCAGTTTCACCACCAAAAGACTGAATTTTGACGAAACAGGGCACTACTTTTATCTTGCAAGATAAACAGATGCCTACTGAGCTATCAAGGAGAGAGTTGGGCCCCATCAAGCTAACTTGCCCGCCCAAGACACACCACTACTGCTGCTATGACAGCAGTACATATGGTGCCCCATCAAGCTTAACAGGTCATGGGACTCATGATTATGACATATTAACCCTATTCTCTAAAGGAAAATTGCACTTATTTCATGCCACTGACTATATCATGCTCATGTGTAGTTACACCAACAGAACAAATTTAGTCCTAAAAGGACTAAATGTGTCACACGTTTCCCCAATATTGTTCTTGAATATATATATATATATATATTATATATATATATATATATATATACACACACACACACGAGGAGGCATGGTGGAGTAATGGATAGCGGTTCAGATTGAGGAATCAGAGAGCTGAGTTCAAATTCCATTCAGATCTATTGCATTCACTTACATGCTAATACCCTTGGGAAAGGTATGAATCCTCTTCTCCCCACCCACCTTCTGGGTTCTATAGCCTTGGGTGACAACTGCTCTAGGAGAAGGAAAAACTGAATTCAAAACTAGATCCGGGAGGCTTAGGCTCCATCAGGCTGTCTTGTCCAAGAAACACCACTTCTAATGCAGTTGCAACACATGTGGTTTCCCTACAACCTTGATTGGTCACAGGATTCATGATCATGACTAATATGTATTATTTATTTTAGGATAATAAAAGCAAAAACATGTTAAAAACTGCTACACAATTACAATTATGCTTCAACACTCTACTCTGTATTAAGCCCTTTTTTAAATTAAATGTTACGGACATTGGAATTATATCCATTTGTTCTCATTTTACCTATATATATATATATATATATATATATGATAATTCCAGGCTAATAAGATTCATCGCAATATACTCTTTTCCTTAACGGTGCACATTTTAGAGAAATATGAATAGGTAGAAAGGAAAAAAAAAAAAACACATTAAACCAAGCTAAAGAGATTTATGTTAGTAACCAGAAGTCCATCATAGATGAAATACATTTGAGGCCCCTGGCATACTGGTATGATATATGAAATACTGGTGAGGCCCCTGACATGATATATGAAAAACTGCTATAGAATATATTCTATATGCAAGTTAAAAGAGTAGTGATCTTCACATAAGAAATTAAAGACTGCAGCTAAATTAAACCCTAAGTGTCATTAAATAACTGAGTGAATGTTACAGGGATGAGTCAGCCCTCGGTAAACAAGAATGACTGCCCCTCCCATGCAAGGTGTTTCCAGAAGAATTCCTAAAGGATGATCTGCAAAATCAAAATATCTATAGAAAGCAATACGTACTAAAGTTTATGGTACAAGGTCATAGGTTTTAGAGAACTTAATGAGGTTCAAAATTATCTGAGACAAGCTCTCACATCATTAACTTAAAGCCAGGTATTCATATATACTATGTTTGGTACAAGGTTAGATGTGTAGAGCACCTGGTGATGACGAAAATCACAAGCAATCGCCTGCAAGTTGGGCTTGTTAACAAATAATCCATAGGTATTAAGTAAACGTTGCTTTGTCTGGTACAGGGCCACAGTTGCAGAGTACCAATCGAGGATTGAACTTCTTTTACTATTAATAGTCAGTAAGATTATCTTGCTAGCTGTTGTTCTGTAGATATTTACTAAGATTTGCTTACTGACATTATTTAGATGCAGACTAATGTCTTCATCTTTGTTGTTGTGATAACAACTTTTAAGCCACTCTGCTCTCCGACCTTCTTCAGGGAATTTTCAATTTAAATTTTTTTCATTCTGCTCTTCATGTAAGGATCTTTTTTTTTTCTTTTTAATCCTTTCAACCCCTAAGCAAGGCAATAAAGCCACTAAAACATCTTGTTCTTTTCTAGTACTGTACAGTTACTGCCCACTCTTTCTTCACAGAGTCTGAACCACCTAGTCTAGAGATTGAACTCAAAATTACAATGCCACCAAATTCACAAACCAACCCATTAATCCACTAGGCTATTATCCCATGGGACAATCTGGAACATAGAACTTGAAGCCATAAACCTAATGTTGGTTAACCAGAAGAAGGCTGAAGAGCAGAATGCTCGAAACGTTGTAATAACAACAAAGATGAAGACATTAGTTCAAACGTAAATAACGCTAATTCCTTGTGCCAAAAATTCAAACAGAATTTGCTTAGTTTGGCACAAGGCAATAATAATGGACCAGTAGGGATCAAACTCACTGACAATAGCATTAGAAGATTATTTGCTAGCCAGTAATCAATGGCAGGTGACTCACAAGGTGGTACGTTGAAAGCAAAAAAATCTGAACGGTGTGTGCACACACCAAATGTCACAAACTTTTACAAGTAGCCTTTCTTGAACATTACCTATCTAAGAAGAAAATGGTAAGTAATTTGGCTAAGTCCTTTTCTTCTTTAATAGCCAAATTCCTGGAAATTTTGGGTAACATCAAACTATATATATATATATATATATATATATATATATATATATACATACACACACACACACACATTAAAATCACCAGAATCTATTTTACACATTTAGAAGTCTACCATTCGCCCATGCATTAAATACTGCTATCATATTCAGTCTGGTGCTTCTGCTAAGTATTTAGAGATTCTTCATAAAATAAAAAGAAGAATCTGCAATGTTATTGGTCCTGACCTAGAATCTTGACTTAAGTCACTTTCCAATTGCCATAATGTAACTTCCTTATGCCTTTTCTATAAATACTTTCATGAAAATTGTTTCGATGAACTTTCCTCTATGGTACTTAGACTTTATGAATTTTAGTGCAGCACTAGATTGGTAGAAATGTCTCATCGTTTTACAACTGAAATGGCTAGATGTAATTCATCTTATGCTAACAGTTATTTCCCCTTGTACTTCTTGTTTCTGGAAATCTCTTCCAGTTTCTTACTTTCCAGTCAACCTTGATTTTCAAAAATTTACATGCAATGTCAAGTGTTATCCTATATATTCTTAATATATTGTTTAACATCATGTGGCCATAAGTTCTATTTTTACTATATGATATACATCAGAGTAAGAGGCTCCAATAAATCTATTTAATTATTACCAGATATCATATTTATATTCTACAAAATACAACTGAGCATTTTAAGTGCCTATGAATATTTAAATATCATTTACTTGGAAATTCCCCATAACCATCTAAAACATAAGATTTTTTGATTTTTTGTTCTTAATTTAAAAATTTTAAAAAAAAGAAAAAAAAAAAACATTGAAAGCAAAAATTGCCATGGAGGTGGCTTGTTTTTTAAGGGTACTGTGGTATGAAATACAGACATTGCAGCATTTTGACATGGTGGCATGGTCTAAACTCTCTCTCTCTCATATATGTATATATATATATATTGATACACGTTTCATTAAATATTATAGACAAGTGTTGTCTATTTATTTTATGTAAAATTTTTTCGTAACATCTGATAAGTTTAATAACATCATCGTTGAACAAAGAAAGAAATTGACAATATTGATCCATATTTTTTTTATTTTTTTTTTTAATACAATCTAAGCTTTCGGCTTACATAAGCCATTATCAAAAGAAAATACACAGAAAATATTCCACCTACAAATAAATTAAAATCAGAATTAAATTTTAAAAAAACAGAAAAAGAATAGCTAATTTTTAAAGTTCATAAAAATTGCTCAATTTAAAAAAAGAAATTTTCATTGTTGAGTGTCCTTAGAATTAAAAAGAATTTGTAGTCTGTTGATAATATTAATTATCAACAGATAAACTCACACTGCTTTACCATCAGTAAAAATTAAAAAAAAAAAAAAAAAAAAAAAATTTTGCAAAATGGTATAATCCAAGTATCAATCTTAATTTTCCTATTGTGACAAACAAATGTGAATTAATACATTTAATGATTTAGAAACTTGGATCACTGTCCATGAGGCAGAGTATGAAGACCAACTTGAAAATAAAATAAAAGGCAAATGCTGACAGTGGGGGTGTAACAGAAGACAGTATCAAATGGTGGAACCAAATTAGACTCAAGGTTACATTCTAATAAAGAAATTATATTTCAGAAACAGGAAAAGAAATAATGAGATTTGGAGAGGAAAAAAGCTACCAGGAATTGGTTGCTTATTGCAGAAAAGAACTGTTGATTTTTGAAGAAATCAAGAAAATTTGAGAGACAAAAATGCAAATACATTATTTTCTGAGAGACGAGAAGGCAGAGACTATTTTGAACTTCAGGTTACAGAAAGAGAAAAATAAATTCAATTTTCAGAGAATTTATTCTTTGATATCTATCAACGTGACTATATATTTATCAGTCATGTAGTCTGGTCTCCTCTACTTGGTAATGAGATATTTCTTTGTTATGGTAACAAGACATATTACTCATCACCAATAAGAAAAACATGGCTTGTGTTACCATAACAAGGGAATATTTCATTACTAAGTTGAGAAACAATGTGATTTTATATATTTATCAGTCATGCTGCTTGATCTCAACTTCTGGCTAATAAGATATTCTGTTGTTAGTGTAATCGTAGGCAATACTCATCACCAATAAGCAAACATGGCTTGTGTTACCATAACAACAAGATATCCCATTACCATGTCAAGGAGATCAGGTTGATAATATAGTGCTGTTTTTGCCTCATGTTTGCTGTCTTTGCAGATATGTTTTTAGTATTTTTTTTTATTACTTAAAAAGCAGAATTCTCTCTTACATATAACAATAAAGTGAATTGATATAGACGAAAAATTTAGATTATGAAAATGGACAATTATAACTAAGAAAATTGCAAAATTACTAAAATATTATTTACATGCAGACTATTGTCCTCCTCTATTGTTTTTATCACAACATTTTGGCCATTGTGCTCTCCCTCCTTGTGGTGTCTATCGATCTGGGTAACCTCTAAACTGATATAGATTGTTCTTTTATTGCTGACCAAATCTTAGGATATCTTGTGTAGTTCTTATTTAGAACTGCTCAGTTACTGCCTGCTCTGTTTCCACTGAGTCCAAGTACACAATGCTTGGACCAGGGACTGAACTCATAATTATTGTGTCATCAAACCCATGCTTTAATCCACTAGGCTATTAACCCATGGAATTGACAAGCACCTGATGAAGGCCAGAGGGCACAACAGTCGAAACAGTGATTGCAATAACAACAACAAAGATGAAAACAATGGTCTGTAAATAAATAATGATAACTCTTCATTCGAGAAATTCAGATAGAAATTACAAAAATTTTTGGCAGCATAAGTAAATTAATATTGTATGTAATAATGAACAATTTTAACTTTTTTTCTGAATATCTTTTCCTTCTTTCTCTGTCAATAACTTCTGTTAAGCTCAAGCAAACTAATATAAACATTCTGCTGTGGAGGTAAGCGGGCAAGTCACATATCCACTATGCCAGCATATTGCTGCTCTAACAGCATGGTGAAATTAATCTACAAATATTAAATAAGACAGAGTACACAAATACCACACTGATCTTAGACAAAGAGCTGGGGGAGTGATAGTGATACTATTGCTATATTCACAACATTTCGGCCATTGTACATTCAGAGCTTATATTGTAATTTTTGTTGTTATTCATTGCTTTTCTCTAGCACTCCTTATTACTGGTTCCCATATTGTATTCATTTCTATGCTTGGTCAGTTCAGGAGATTTTTTGTGGCCTAGCATAGGTGCTGATTCCTTAAGTTTCTGTATTTTCCAGTGATGATCTCTATTATCCCAGAGAGAGCGGTGAGCTCCCTTTTCCCTCCATATGTGGTCAGCTCCGCCTAATTTTTCTATTTCCTTTTCATGTTACTACTTTATGATGTTCTTGTAGATTTACCTTAAGTAGGCAACCTGTTTCTCCTTTGTATTTCTTACCAAAACTGCATGAGATGGTGTACACACCGTCCTTAGTTCTCCTCTGTTTGGGGGGGGTACCCAGAAGTGGTGTCTGCACCACTTTTGAAGGTTGTCCTGATGCTATATGGACCACAGATCCTTTGTATTCTCTCTGATAATCCCTTCACATAAAAAACAGCTTCAGTCTGCCTACCCTGAGTGCTGTTATCATCTTGTACCCTTCTATCCCAGTTTGTTGGAGCTGCTGCCATGTACCCAGGGTAGTTGTTACATTGTAGGGTACTTCTTATACTAACCATTTCTTCCTCATATGTCTCTAGGTCACCACTTATGACTATTGCCCAATGTTCTAAGCAGCAGATGATCCCTTTTTTTACACTATGGATGGTGGGAGTTGAAGTTAAGGTATTGTCCAGTGAATGTTGGCTTGCAGCATATGGATGTCTTGAATCCCTGTTCTGTTTGAGATATTAGTACATCCAGGAAGGCGAGTTTGTTGTCATTTTCTCATGATGATTGAGATCTTCCTAGTGTGGCCAATGAAGATGTCCTCAAGGACACATGGCCCAGTGGATAAAGACATTGGTTAGATCCAAAGAGTTGAGTGTTCAATACCAGACCACAGCAGTGGTGAACCAAAACTTGGATAGTTGAGTAAAGTGAAATAACTGAGACATCTGGAAGAGGCATGGCATGTGGAACTAGAACAATGTACCCTGGTGAACGAAATAAAGGGTTTGGTATGAAATTCCTATCACCTGAAGAAGGCCAGAGTGTACAATAGCCAAAATGTTATGAATATGGCAATGAAGATGTGGATAAGTCTGAATAATGTAAATAATGCAAGTAAAATTTGATTTATTTTCTACAGCTTATCAACCATTTGCAGGTGATTTAAAGCCAGAAATTATTTTAGATTGTAAGAATTTTTTGGGGTAAGATAATGATTTATTGATACAAGTTTTACTAATTAACTCAAAGGTGGGGGAGAGAAGAAATGAATTCATACCTTTCCCAAGGGTATTTTATTCATAAGGGAATATAACAAACACAATGAGAATTGGAACTTGGCTCTCTGATCAGTAATTCTGAGTCGTTATCCATTACACCACCCACACATCCAAGGTTACAGTACCTGGTATTCCCAAGCAGTCACCCATCTAGATACTGACCAGGAAATTGCTGAAATTCAATATGCTATAAACAAATGTTACAGTTATATAGATTCTATCTTCCATGCTTGGTTTTACAGCATTAAATTTTTGTTTGTGAAGGCACAGTCGAGTAATGGATATAATTTAGAAAATTGGAATTGCAAATTCCAATCAAGTTCACTTATGTGCTAAATATGCTTTAGGGAAAAGTATAAATCCATCTCTTCTCTCTTCATCTATGGCTAAGTAGCAGGACATACTTTATTCTATAGCTTTGGATAGCAACCAATCTAGAAGAACAACTCTGAATTCAAAACCTGAGTGGTCAGTGACTAACCAGCTCCCCCAACAGACCCTAGTCTGGTGAGGAGGGTAAGTGGAACTCCAGCAGCACAATAAACAGAAACAGTTAAAGGGCAGATTAATTCCTCAGAGTCAACAGCTATGCACCTCAACTATGGGTTAAACAGTCTCACCAACCTGCACTCCAAAACAAAACTACTTTTATTTAATCACCACAGAGAACCTTTACTGTCTACCATCAGAAATGGATGATGTTAAACTCCAGGGGAGAAACACGTTGTGCCTTCTTGGCCACACATTTTCCACTGACATGAAGTGGAATGACTATATCAAATTAATTGATACACCTACTGCTAGGAAAGTTGGTTCACCGTGTCATGCCAGAAAATTTTCTCATCAAAATCCATAATACAATCTATCTTGACCAGCCAACTTCAGCCATTTTCTCACTGATGTGACATGGCTTTCTGTCTTGTCTTTTCTACAAATATTTTCATGGCAACTGTTGCGATAAGCTTTTCCCCTGCTGAACTAGCTAGATGCAACTGCCACTTCTACTCTAACAGTTTCTTTTCTTGTACTTCTCATATGTGGAACTCCCTTCTGATTTTTGGCTTCCCTGACAACTACAATCTTCAAAAATTTAAATGCAATGTCAATCTTGTCATCTTGAACCCTGTTCCTTTATTGTCCTTACTTTAATCTTCCCAGCTAAAGTTTTCTCACTCTCACTCTCTGTAACCACCTGCAATCTAGTGGTGCCTTACTTAGGGTGAAATGAGTAAAAAAAAAAAAAAAAATTGGGCCTAGCGTGGTGAGTACAGCTACATCCCAGAAAATATGTCAACCAGGGAAGAGGTCCTGGATTTGGAAATATATGTGTGTGTGTGTGTGTGTGTGTGTGTGTGTGTGCTATAAATTTACTTATTTAAAAATATGGTTGCATCGCTACACAGGAATTACCATGTTTCAGAAACAAACTACAAACTTCAAATTCAATTTCAATTACAGGATTAAATTAAAGTCCCTAGTTCTGTTTCATTTTCAAGCAAATTTTGGAATAACTTATTTTGAAATTTACTGAGTTTTATAAGCACATACATTCATAATATTAATTTCTATTTCTGGGGAAATCCAATCATTTTGACAAGGGGCGGTAGGGTATTCTTTTTCACTGACAACTATTGTATCAAAATATGAGTTACTTTCGAAAAGAGGTTAAGTCAAGGTACGGTAGAGGTGGCTTTTCAAACAAATGATGACATCCGTTCAGCGCATGATGTCTGGTCTTTTTCAATGACAGAAAGTTTTTTGGTACTTTAGTTTCACGGTTAAATTTTATTAACAATATATAGGCTATGTTCTATACAAATGATGCTCAAGAATTTCAATCCAGATATGACTGGACATTTCAACGAAACAAGGCATAGGATAGAGTAGAGTGCTTACAGTAACATTTCATATAATAAAATGTACAATTATGTTCCAACCATATAATAGCTTTTACTTTTGTTATTCCATGTTTTCCACCTTGTGGAAATAGACAGAAAATAGAATTTAATAGCAAGGGAAGAAAATTCAATACTATTTTCAGTATATTATAAGGACTTATAATGGGTGCATGACTGATTAGAATGTTTACTTTTCAACTCTTAGACAAGTGTTCGAATCTCACCAGGGTCAATTTGTCAGATAGGTGACTTCTTGATGTTATCATCCTGGGAAGTCAATCCCAGTATGTGGCACCACTGGAAAACATCTGAAAACCATACCATGGGTTAACCCAAGCCTCATGAATGAAAATGAGTAGACAAAATTGTTTGGAAACCACTGATGGTTGTACTTGTCATTGTGACCAAGTGTTTGGAATTAATGTACAAACTGCTGATTACACCAGAATATGCAATCTCTCCCAAAAACTGTAACTACGGTCTTCTTTACACTGAAATTCCTTTCCCGGTTTGGTTTATTTGGTTTTATGGCATATAAACCTCAATGGGTTATTTAATGCTGACAAGCTTTTTTAGGATTTGGTTTGTATGACTAGAATATGTATTCTTTGTAAGTATTCAGTTTGTAGATCAGGTTTCATTCACATCGTTTTTTTTAAATGGTTTTTGTTGAGGCTCAAACGTATTCCTGGTAATTTTTTTTTTTTTTTGTCAAAAATATATTGCTGCCATTTTTACTATAAAAATGTATTTTTATACTTTCATAGTGTTTTGATACCAGTTTGCTGGGGATTAACTATTTGCCCATAGCTTGGACCCTAACAGGTGTTACCAACCAGGGTCAGAGTGGACATGGGAGCATCAGCAATTAAGAGGTGGTTCCACACTCCTCAAAACCTCCTCATCAGAGGCCTTGCTACCAGATTATATTTTTGACAAAAAAAAAAAAAATTACCAGGAATACGTTTGAGCCTCAACAAAAACCATTTAAAAAAACGGTGCGAATGAAACCTGATCTACAAACTGAATACTTACAAAGAATACATATTCTAGTCATACAAACCAAATCCTAAAAAAGCTTGTCAGCATTAAATAACCCATTGAGGTTTATATGCCATAAAACCAAATAAACCAAACCGGGAAAGGAATTTCAGTGTAAAGAAGACCGTAGTTACAATTACTATTGTAATGAGTTCAATTTTCACTGGGTCCCCTTTAACTTGGAGTTATTGTACCAGGCAAAACTGAATTTTGTAATAAAATGAAAGTACAGAACAAGCACCAATTCTTTTGAGATTAGTGATTGCCATTGGTGAAGAAAAAAAAAATTACAACTGAGTTTTGTTGTTGATTCATTTGAAATGGTTGTTGGAGAGGGAATGAGAAATTGAATGAGAGAAGGTGAAGTTTCTTCATTAAACAAGGAACTGATTTTAACCTGAGCATTAATCCTTTATCATTCAATCTTCCAAAACCTGCCCCATAAATATTGAGAATGTTCAACCCACCATAACCCACCCCATGTATACTCTGCTATAATATGTAACATTGTCATTGCAAATAATGCAGAAAGTCATGCAAACAGTGAGACTCTGAGAGCTGCTATTTACAAGGTGGATTTGAGCATGTTTGAATGTAGTGGCTGAGTGAAATCCAAGT
This sequence comes from Acanthosepion lycidas, assembly GCA_963932145.1. Lineage (NCBI taxonomy): Eukaryota > Metazoa > Mollusca > Cephalopoda > Sepiida > Sepiidae > Acanthosepion > Acanthosepion lycidas. The sequence continues at coordinate 52,348,570 of OZ010600.1, read as the reverse complement.
CCTTTTGCTGACCTTGACCTGTGAGGTAGGTGGTCACTTTTAGGGCTAAAATGTAGGTACCTCCAAAAATTTGCATACCATGATGTAAAAAAAAAAAAACAAATTTGATAAAAACAAAGTTTTATTGTCAAAATATTTGTTATTATTAAAAGGAAAGACCAAAGTTTTTTTTTGATTATTCTATAACTAGTTCTAAGAGCTTCAAGTCGCATTTTCCCACCTTACAATCCCAGATTTCCTTAATTCTTTTCTTTATTTCTAAATTGTTCTTTTTACCATTACACTGAAATTCCTCCCCTGGTAACCTCCTTCTTTATGAATCCTTGTTCTAAACTGAATGACCATCTGCTGCTGTGGAATAAAGTCTAACAATCTCATAACAAGCTCAATTTCACCAAGTTTACTGATGTCATTAGTGGATTTGCTTAAGATTTACTCAAATTTTAGTAGTTGCTTATAAATGAGTTGTTTATTTAAAAAAAATAAAAAAATGTCTTGTTACAAAATCTGTTGATGTGTGACATGATACTTGTAAAATATCCTGCTTCAGGAGAAAAACCAAAAAGAATTTTTAAAACATTGAATAAATTACTTGAAATGAATTGATGACTAAGCATCAGAATAATTGAATAAAATCGTTTTCCACTAATAAAAAGACTGTTAAGCAAATATGGAGCAAAAACATCAGAACATTCACTACTCATTGCTTTCAATGCCTTTTCTACCAATTGTCTTAAATTGCTAACCCATCCATGGCAGCACTATTGGAGGAGGGGATTCACCCCACTACATCATTTTTTGCTGAAACGGAGAACTAAACAGAAAACTGAATTTGTTCCTTTAGGCTCAATCTATGACAACATTAATGAGCTGAGCTGAATCATTTGTTTAAAATCATTGCAGCTATTAATTTTCAACATTTATAAAAAAAAACAAAAAAAAAACAACAACTTCATTTTCTGTTTTTTTGTTTTGTTTTGAAACATTGGCTTTTAATCCTTTTATATTGTAAATTTTCATTATCTTAGACTTTTATAAGTCAACCATTTACCCATGCATTGAATATTACTATTATATCTGGTCTGGTTTTTCTACTACATATTCTTGATAAAATACAAAGAAGAATCTGCAATGTTACTGGTACTAATCCAGCATCTCCAGTTCAGTCATTTCCTCACTGCCGTAATGTTGCTTCCCTGTGCCTTTTCTATAAATCTTTTTGTCGTAATTTTTTTCCGAGAAGCTTTTCTCTTTAGTACCTCAACTTTAAGAATTTAAGCACAGTACTAGATTGGCACTTAGGTCTCATCATGCTACAGTTCAAATGTCTAGATGTAACCATAAGCTTTTTTTTCTCTTGTACTTCTCACTTATGGAACTCACTTCCGGCTTTTTGCTTTCCAATTAACTTTGGTCTTCAAAACTTTAAATGCAATATCACTTGTTATCTTCTATCTTCTTAATTCCTGTTCTTTTATTGTTCTTGTATGCTCCTTAATGCTTTCTTTCCTTATATTATCCCCCCACACACACACACAATAACTCCTTGCATCTTATATTTCCTTGCTTGTGATGAAATAAATCTTATATACTGAAAAATGTCTATAGGTTTCATTCCAGGAAAATATGTACAGGTTAAAAGAAAAAAATGTATATTTAAAATAAAAAAAATAAAAAAAACATATTTATGGTAAGATATTTAAAAAAAACAAAAAAAAAAAAACAAAATGTTCATTTTTATAAGATCTAATAAAAATATCTAAAATCATTGAAATTGAATATTTAATTTAATCTTTCCACATTTTTTTTGCAATGTTCACATTGTGCAAGGCTCAAGAGTCACTCTAGGTAGTGGCTTACAGGGTAAGAAACCCAGTATAAGGAGATATGTGGGGAAGGTAACTGTTAACCATAGACTTGAACAGGTTAAGATTGTAGCAATCAGGAAAAGCATACTCTTGGCAGTCGGTTCCACAAGGCAATGATTCTTTACCAGATTAAAGAATTCCAGAAATATGGCAGTTCTTTATAAATGCTGCCATTATTAAATACCAAGACCTTGCTCATGAAAAAATATCTAAATCAAATATTTGCTAGTTGTAAAAATATGCAGAATTAGAGTTTGTTCACAGAAATGATACGATTTCCTGTAGATTATATTTGACCAGCCAAATCTAGGACAAAGAAATTTCTCATGAGATCTCATTTTGCTTGTATTCTGTGGTGAACAATTATATAGAAGTAAGCAAGTCTTTAGATTATTCCAGAAGTGTATGATTCTGTAACATTGGCTTTTATGCAGCTTAGCATGGTTCAACCAATAGCAATTTGCATGTTGATTGGTCAGACTAAAGGATGACATTTGACTGTCGAAGCAAAAAACACTGATTGGTCATTCGCCTGGGGTTTGGCATAATAAAAGAGGGCTGAAACAGTGAGGAGGGAGAAGCAATTTTTATGTTGGTGATGTGTGCATGAAGTAGCAAGTAGATTTTTATGAAGTTTCCAGCCCCAAGCCCAATTAGTTTAGAATTTAGAGTTGTCTTTCTAGATTGGTTGCCAACCAAGGCTGGAGAGCCCAATCTGCACTGGTTTTTAAAAATGCCAAAACTTTTCAGGACAGAGGAGTTCATGACTCTCCAAAGATTCCTTTATTAAAGATAGCAGAAAATGTTTTCTCCCAGTTTTGGAATTTAGAGTTTTGCTTCTCTTAAAATAGTTGCCATGCAAGATTAAAGAGCCCAATCTATGATGCTATTTAACCCATAGCCAAAGGGAGAAGTGATGGAAGCATGACTTTCCCAAGGTCACTTATGTGAAAATGAGCACAACAGATTAGTCCAGAATTTGAACTAGGCTTGCCTATTTCTATGGCAATATCCATTACACTAAATACACATCTGATGACTGTTTA
>OZ010600.1:52280656-52340656 GCA_963932145.1 Acanthosepion lycidas | reverse complement strand
AAATAAATGAAAAGGATAGGAAGAAGTCATGTATCAATTATATTGATCAATCTTTGAACTACAAAGGTTGGAAAATGGACCTGCTAAAAAGTAATGATTAAAAAAAAAAAAATAAATTCCCGAAATTATAATCTTTTATTTTAGGAATTTCAGAGTTGAATTTATTTATTTATTGGTTTGGTATCTGTCTCTTCTCTGACAGCAAGATGATAAAATTTCAAATCTAAATTATTTGTCCATTTAAAATAGTACATTTATTAAGAGACATAATAATGACTTTCAAAAGGACCACACATTTCAGCTTATGCTACTCTTTTCTTGGTTTTGTTGGAAAGAAAGGAAAATTAGAACTCAACACAAGTGTACTGTCCTGGGTATGATGATAAACTACATCCAGCAACAATGCCTCTGATTGGGAGGTTCTGAGGAACCACTTCTTAATTGCTGTTGTTCTCATGTCCACCATGAACCGGGGTGGTAGCACCTGTTAGGGTCCCAGCTATGAGCAAATAGTTACCCCCCCCCCAACAAACTGTTATGTAGTGGTTTCACAGTGGAAGCTTGTATTTGTACTAAGTCGGTCCTAAAATAGGTTCAACGTACAAAATGTTAGGAACTCAATATAATAGGTAATGACGCAGTAATCTAGTTGTGGTGGCTGATACTTTAATATCCGACTAACGGTCGTCCGACATCGACTGACTGACCAACACCCTGAGTGACTGCAACTACTCCTACTTATTATAGGTGGGAGAGTCTATTAAGTATAGAATAGGTGTGTTCCACTATAACACAAACTGAGGTCAAAACACTATTCAAGTATAAAATATCTATAGTAAAAAATACCAGCAAAACATTTTCATAGTAAAAAAAATTACTAGTAATACATTTTTATGAAAAAAAATAAAAATAAAAATAACCAGCAATACATTTTTGTAAAAGAAATTACTAATGCTCTCAAGAAAATTAAATTTCAGCCTTAACTGAGCCATAAGGATTTGATATGAAACTAAACAAACACAGATGTACATTTCATTTTCATTCAAATTGTGTATGTAAGCATTTACCTGTCCTGCTGACTAAAGCAGGTTATGACACAAGGTTCATTTCTTATGTGAAAACTGCATTACACATACTATACATATGGGCAAAGGACAAAAATTTCTGCCATTCCCACAACCACTGTCATTGAAATCCCCACGAACAGGCCTTCTTCCTTATAACATGAGAAACATTTACTCCACTTCGGGCCCAAAACAAACTCCTGTGCCAATCTGTGGGTAGTTACTTTTGTACAGACCAAGTGGAAAGGGAATGTATTATTCTAATGTCATATTTTAAACTCAGTCAAATTGTGTATTCCTGTGTATGTATGGGTGCTTTTGTACAGATGGCACAATCACATGTAAGTCCCTCACACACAATGCAGACATATATATATATATATATATATTATACACAAGTGCGCAACAGATATAAAATCAGCTTTTCAATATAGATTTTTTTCTAACTAAAACTAGCTTGTTCTGCTTTGTCTAGTGGAGTTTTTTAAGAGATCAGTTTTTCCAAACTGTGAAGAATTGATCTGCAAAGAAGTTTCAACTATTTAGTTTAAAAAAAAAAAAAAAAAAATGGTAAATCTTGTGAAGAATAAGCCTTGTTATTAGCTCAGAAAATTCCTGCAGACGAGGACTCTGCTTTCAGAGTAAACCAAAAATAATGTCTATATTTCAACAACAGTTAGGTCAGGCTTAAAAATTATGCAAGTCACATTTGGTACATCAAGTGGTGTATATTAAATGGGAATCAGTACAATTACCACCCCCTATAGAAATCATGATGTTTGCCTTTGAATCTGTGATAAAATTAACTCGACTCCTGTTGTACAATGTACCAAACATGATTTGATTTATGTGGGTTGCACGAGAAAATTAAATAAAAGATTCAATGGATAAAGGTATGTCAGACACAATAATGTGGCATCAATGGAACTTGCAAAACATTTCATTATTGACTGTAATTTCAACAAACATCTTGAGGTGTACATTCTGAAAATATATTCAGAATCTACTGACCTGTCAACCCTTAAAATGCATGAGGATAGTTACGTCTGTAAACTACTAACTTCTTGCCCCAGGGGAATGAATGGAATGACATGGAAATTCCATAAGATTTATATTAACCTGTTTGATTAATTCCTTCTTAGCAACTAATCAACTAACGGGAAATTTCAAGATGAACAAGATTGCCACCATATTAAGCATATTTCAGTTTCAAGGTCAAGGGTTACTGAATGGAGATGTTGTAAGGGCATATAGGGAGGAAGCAAGAGTTACATATTATGAGGATATGTAGGATAGATAAAGTTTGACTTGACTTGAAGAGGTTAAGACTATAGTTATCAAGGAAACATCTGCTTAAGACTGTTCCACACTGTAACCATTCTAAATATGTCTGTATTGCATGTGAATGACTTACATATGATTGTACCATTCAATGTACACACACAATTTGACTGAGTTTCAATGACATTAGAATAACACATTCCCTTCCCACTCAGTCTAAACAACTCCTACTCTGGGCTGAGCAATAATGTTAGCAAAAAAAAAAAATCAGATAATTGTAAGACTTTATTAAATTTTGCAGAATTATTTTTTAAGCTTTTTGAAAAAAATAAAAATAGAAATTTTTTGGCCAGACACTGACATGTGGAAATCTGACAGTATTGAAGTTATCACTTAACATTTTTGTCAAGATTTACAAACTCTACATTTCATTCAATTTCACAAAGCAATCAATGAAATATAAAAACTTAAAACATATGCAAAAAACAAAATTGCATTTTTATTAAATAATTATTTGTTATTTTAATCATTAAATTGTTTGTAAAATAGTGGGAGCATTTTGTATGTTAAATAATAAAACTTTTAATTTTTCAAAAAAAAAAAAAAAAAAAAAAAAAAAAATGAATGAAAATTTATTGTACTAAGCTACACACCCTAGTAAAACCAACTGTACTTTGTACCCCTTTACCTGTTTGCAGTATATGGCTATTTTACACGGTGTGACATAGACGGACAGACTAACGAAAGTAACAGAATTTTATATATAGATAGAGAGATAGATTTTCTGGACATATCTTAGGTCTGTAACAGAATTAAAATATACATGTTCATACAAACACAAGCATACATATCCACACAATCTGAATGATATTGAATAATTAAGGTCTAATTCCGTTTTCTGCGTGGCAGCAACCCCTGGGTAACAGAAAAAAGTAGCCCTATAAAGTAATATTTGTAATTCTGCATTTAAACTGAATACATTTTCCAATAAATGTACTATTTTAAACAGACTATTTGGATTTGAAATTTTATCATCTTGCAGTGAGCAAGAGACAAGTACTTAACTAGTCAAAATAAAAACAAACAAAAGCTTTTCTAAGTGCTATTAGTGGGCAATAATTGTTTGCAATAACTTTATTAAAACAAGAGTTGTGTAGATGATGTGGTTGGTTTGTGTTGTAAATATACAGATTCATTAATTAGCTGCTTATATAAACAGATATCTTTTGATGAAGCTAACAGGTGGCAACTTGGATTTTGTAAAAACTAAAATGTGGAAAAGTAGTGGTTATTTATTGCATATGGTTAATATACAGGTTGCGATGGATAAATTGTCATCTAAATTACACAAAATTGAAAATAACACTGACATCTCATTTTAACAGATATATTTACCAAAATTACACAAAAATATCTTGAAATACTTTTGTGGCCTTGTTAGGGCCAGAAATAAAGACCAAGAGAGGAATTGAGTTAAACAAATATATTAACAGAAACAGTAATACAAACATATACAAACGAGAGTGTTACAGCAAGAATGTTTGGGCCGACTGTCAGAGCTGACTGCTGGAAACTTCTCTCTCCAAAGGGCAGTACCTGCTCCCATTTATAGCTGGGAGAGTCCATGCGTACGTGGGTAAATTACCATAACAAATATTAAAGAGTAAACTTATACAATAAAAATCACCATTGACTTCAACCGTGGCCTCTAGACAACTTAGGAATCTCCTGCAACTCTTCTACACAGTCTCCTTGTTTAAATTGATGAATGTTGCTATAATCCTTGTTTTCAATTCATCTTTGGTATTACAAGGAGTTTTGTTTGTCTCTTGCTCAAATGTGGACCACACATAATAATCAAGGGGGTTGCAGTCTGTGGCTAGATGTAAGGGGTGATGTGGTTGCAGAAATTGTCTCACAGCCATGACTGGGTTCTCCTGATTGTGTGACATGGTGCAGAGTCCTTTTGCCAGACATAGGGTTTTCCAGTAGCCACCCTCTTGATCCAGGACAGCACTACCTCCTCAAAGCACTTGATATAGGCCTCCATGTTGAATCTGAACTCCTCACCAACAAATTCAGGAGTTCTTTTCTTATCAGAATGATCAGAGTGAGTTTTCCGAGCTGCTGTACCTTTGTAATCACCATTAGACTCATCCAACTCTTTCCAAATCCTCTGCACTGTTCTGACACATTCATATTGGAGCTTCCGTTATGAATGCCAAGCAGTAGAGCATGCTGTTTCCGAATTTCTGGCAGAGTGAATTGTATCATGGTGTTCTTTTTTCTCACAGATGGTGCCCAACTGACCCAACTGCACTGTGCAGTTGACAGAATCAAAAAACTATGTGTATGCACAAAATTAAAAATATAACATGGCGACAATTTATCCATCGCACCATTTACAAGCTCCATGCAAAGAACTGGACAATATTTCTTAAAATCAGGGTTTATTTTTCTCTTCAGTGACAACACATTTTATAAGTGACTAGCAGTATAACCCATCTTCAATCGGGTGTTTCATTACTGGGAATTTTTGCCATTCAGTTGGAACAATTTTAGGTTAAAATCCACCCACCCAAAAATCAATATTAGTAACAACAATTGAGTGCAACTGAGGCACATCCCCAAATGGAGGGCTTAACAATTTAAATGGATGGGTGGCCCTGAAAAGGGCCGATTTTGTGTTTTCAATCTTGCAGGGAACGAACCTCTTCCATGGACTGTCATAATAATAATATACAATAATTTTTATTTATAATATAATTTTTTTTATAATTCTAATAATCATTAGATTATTAGATTTCAACTCTCTAAATTGACTGTACACTGTTTTTTTACAGACATTAAATTTTGCCTTTTGTTTTTGCACAAAGTGTAAAAAAAATCAGTTTTTTTGATTTTTCACCTTCAAGGCTGTAATTTTTTCCAGCCAATTTGGAACTCAAAACCAGAACTGAAGAATTATCTATCAAACAAAAAAAAAAGATTTATTGAAATTGGATGAAAACTGTGGAAAAGCATAAACATCATCCACACACACACATTTTAAGAATTATAGATATAGATGCAATAATAATTATCAATTTTGTACTGGCAGCCTCTCTCTCATTCTGTTATCATTAGATACAAAAACAAGGTTCCCAGAATTCCTCAAGACAAATATCTAAGGAAATTTTTATAAATATTTGAAACAAAACAGTAAAAAAATAATCTCAAGTAATCATAAAAACATAATTTTACTCTAATATACTTGGTATATGGATATGCAAGTTTGGTAGCTAGAAATGAGAAAACAGTAAGCAGAGTTAAAATTCCAGTAATTATTTAATCATTTCATTATAAGCAAACAAAGCCACTAAGCCAAAAGGGGTTACTGAGTGTGGAAGAATATGAGAAAAAGAAAAACATTAAAGAGAAAGAACAATAAAAGAACAGGAATTAAGGAGACATTGCATTTACATTTATGAAGATTAAAGTTGCCTAGAAAGCCAGAAGGGTGTTCCACAAGCAAAAAGTACAAGAGAAGCAACTGCTAGCTTAAAACTTACAGTTACCTCTGGCCATTTCATCTGTAAAATTCGGAGACCTAGCTGTCAATCTATTACTGTGGTTAAATTTGTAAAGTTGAGATACCTGAGGAAAGCTCATCAGAAAAATTACTATGAAAATATTTATAGAAAAGGCACAGGGAAGTTATGCTACATGTTGGGAAAGTGACTGAAGTCATGATGCCAGGTTAGAACTGATAACATTGCAGATTCTTCTTTGGATTATATCTAGAACCTCAAAATACATAGCAGAAGCACGTGGCAGAAATATTCAATGCACGGACAAATGCTCAACTTATGTACAAGATAGATTCTGATGAGAAAAATTGTCTAACACAATATAAAAGGTTCTCTAAAAGGATCAAAAGAGAGCAGTTTTGTTTTTAAGGTGTGTTAAAATTAACAAGCCATTTCTTGAACTTAGTGAACATTGTCACACTCAATTTCACATAAATGCCTTCAAGAAAGGTATGAATACATCTCTTCTACCTCCCCCACCAGCTTCGGGTTAAATAGAACACACTTGGTTTTCTACCTGTGTTTAACAACCAGTCTAGGTGAAGAAAACTGTGTAACAGCTCAGAATGGGAAATCAAAGTGCTGCATTTAAATTCCAGTCAGGTCCATACCATTCCTAAAGGTATTTGCACTTGCATGCAAATACCTTTAGGAATGGCATGAATCCCTCTCTTCTCCTAACTATGGATTGGATAGCAGGACAAATTGGGTTCTATAGAATTGTTTGGCAATCAGTCTATTGCAGAAAGAAATTTTCAAATGTGTATTCAGTCTCTAGCTTACAAAATGGGTTGGGAATATTTGCATAATTGCATAACTTGTTTCCCATTTTATTCTTTTGTCAATTCCCAAGCTAAGCAGTTACAGTTCTAATAGAAATGAAACCTGACCCTGATCAAATACCTTGAGCCACGCCTAGAATAGTGGGAAAGGCATGACTGCTACTCTCTAAGCATTTTATCCATTAACAGTGATGTTGATTTTTGCTCACATCATGTTGCAACACCAGTTCCCATACAATCACTGAAGTTAAGCAATGTTGAGCCTGGTCATTACCTAAATGGGAAACCACTTGGGAATATCAAGTGCTGTTCACACTCCCCCACCCCAGTATTTTGAACAGGAATAGAGATTTATCTCTTGTTTTCTGTTTAGGATTGGGCTTCTCATTCAATCCCAGTAACCACATATGCCTTAACAGTAATATCAATGTGCTTGGGGTGGATATATATATATATATATATATATATATATATATATATATATATATATATATACATATATATATATATATATCTACAGTTGTGCATAACACATTTCATCAGTGCCAGAAGGTCATAAATCTATTGAATTATTATCAGATATATTTATACCCTACAAAATAAACGCTGATCATAGACTCCAAATTTGAAATATGTACTATGCAAGAACCCGTTAAGAATATGACAGCTATGATCTTAATAATTATAAGACATAACAAAACCATTATTATCTAAAAAAAAAAAAAAAAAAAAAAAAAAAAAACACACACTTACAATCTAAAAATATTTCCTGGTTTTAAATATCCTACAATAGTCTGATAAGCAGTAAAAAATGATTCAGTCAATTCAGTAATGTTGTCAATAAATTATACAAGATATTCTTACTTGCAGCTGGGATCATGTAACTCATTATTATCTATAACATAATATATGGAGAGGAGGTGATGGGTTTTGTCAAGAACCTTTCTTTGTCCCTTAAGATCCCCAAAACTTCTCAACAGTACAATCCAGTATAGCACTTGAGTGGTTTAGATTTTGATCCTCCAGCCATGACACAGGGTGGGGTGGGTGTAGGAGGGTAGTTATCAAAACCATGCTTAAACTTCTGATACAGTTTACCAAATAAAAAAAGCTGCAGGTAGAAGTGGGAATCAATCTATTGCCTCCTATTACTTATCAGATGCTTACACTTTGTAAACAATCAGTTTTTTAAATATTTGGGGTTTTTTTTGGGGGGGAAGGGGTACAAGTGTTGGTGGGGAGGTAACGAGCAGTTTTTTTTTCTGGAAACTTATAATTAAAATGGAACAAATAAAAATAAAGATTAAAACATGGAACGTCAACAGAGAAAGAGAAACAATATTTCTTGCTAGAGAGAGAGAGATCGAGAAATATTGTCTCTCCTGTTTGTCAAGTGATTTTACAAGAGAAATAAGTTCAAAGTATTATAATCCCCTTCCTAGTTAAATCAATATCATCAAAGTTACAAATAGAAGATCAAACAAAAATGTTAACAATTTCTAATGATTTTCTCTGAAATGGTTTAAATGATTTTTAGCTCATGAATTGTGTTAGCCTTCTGCAACCAACACGAAATTTTAATCAACATTATTACTCTAATTTAAAATTAATTTTAAAACAAAGTCAGTTAATTGAGTAGTAACTGCTTTTTCTCCATCTAATTTTTATAAGGAATTTTAATCACAATATCTAAAGCAACTTGCCATAAGAAAAGGCTCTTGTTATTCTAACAGCGAGGATATTAGTCTGACTGTAAATAATAACTTATCATCACAGAAATTAAGATAGAAAAGGGTCTTGTAGTAATTAAAAATATCTTGATCAATGCAAAATTAATCTAAGTAAAAATTTGAATAAATTTACAAACCTCATGTTATGAAAAATGTTTTGTTTTTTTTTTAGTTTGGTCATAATCAAATCCATTAATAAGCTGATGGAGTCTGTTACAAGCAAAACTAAATTAAAAAGAGAATCAAAGGGGTTAATACTCCACAGGTGACAATTCTTTGCCTTTTTTTTCTTTTGTACATTCTACTATTTTGCTAGTGTGTTTTTGTGAGGTATGTCTGGAAAGCATCTAACCATTTAATATTAATTAGAATTTTTAAATAGAGAGCCTACCTAGAGTAATGGGGACTTTGTCCCCTTCAAAATATATCTCAGGGTCCTTACACTAATCCCAGAGGCCCTTCTACTTTTCAAAATCTTCTGCAGGGTACTCTTTGAGGAACACTATCAACTGCCTGTTAATGTTCTTAATCCTGTATATGATATTTGAACGGTGATTTCAACTTTGGGTAAAGTCTGATGTTACTAGGAGCTAAATATGGTCCGTAGAGATGCTAACAGGCCAGGATGACCCAAAAAAAAAAAAAACACCTGCAGAAGAGCAGTAAACTCCACTCATTCAGTTATTGAATGTGACAAGTCACAGTGTACACAAGCTTAGTCTCAGTGCTGACTGAGTAACATTATGTGAGAGGGTATGTTCATGCATGTACAATAAGGTCCACTCTGATTGGTTGCAAATTATAAAATCTGCACAAGACCAGCTATAAATTTCAAATCACCTAATTTCTTCCATTCCTGCAATCTTTGGCAAAGAATTAATATGGATTTGTTCTTTCCTGCTGCAATTACATAATTGTGAAGTGATAATGAGAGTTACACTTCAAGATGGAACCTTAAAAAGTGTCTACTATCAGCCACTGAACTGTCAATACTGAAAAGAGTGTGCACACAGTGAATAGTGAAGTGAGCAGTTTTTAGACTGATCACGTGTCCTGTACCTCATTAGAGTCCTTGAGGCACTACATGTAGGGGAGGGAGGGGAGAAGAGATGGATTCATACCTTTCCCAAGAGTATTATCACATAAGTGAATGTAATGAACTTGACTGGAATTCAAACTCAGCTCTCCAATTCTTCAATCTGAGTCGCAATCCATTACTCCACAGTGCCTCCATATGTTTTTAGATATGAAGATTATTTATCAAGGTTAGATAGATAATTATTTCAAAGTTTTCAGTTTTGGGCTCTGAACCAAGTTTCTCTGCAAAAGTGGAGGGTATCTCCAGATGCTTGATTGGTTCTTAAAAAAAAAAAATGTTTGGGATAGAATGATGGAAAGAGAAATTATAGGCCAAAGTGTATCATTTACTGAAAACATTTATTTGCAAAGTTTGTTCTCTTAATGAGGCCATTAAAGGATCATAGCATTTGAACAAAATGGACTAGTTTAGTAGTTAGAAATGGACAAAACAGAATACCAAACTCAGCCTTGGCACAAGGTCACAATAGTGGAGCACCCAGTGAGAATTTAACCCTGCTAACAATGGTCTGTGAGACTAGCTGGCTAGCCATTTACTCTATAGTAGGAATATATATGTATATATAAATGTGTGAGGCTAATACGTTGAAAATTCAGTAGATAAGATATTAATTACTAAATTACCTGATTCTGATAACTTGAAAGCTTACATAAAAACAGACATAGGTATTTTAAGTGATATATTGAAATGTGTAAAACAAGATGTCTGCACAGCTATATTATTCTGCATTGTATAATGTAAAACCTTGCCTCAAATTACTATGACAAGTCTCAGTATATTGATAGGTGTATGTTTAGGTTTTTTTATCAGCATATCAACCCTTTATGGGTCATTTAATGTCATTAATTTTTTACTATAAAGATGTATTGCTGCTATTTTTACTATAAAAATGTATTTTTATACTTTCATGGTGTTTTGACCCTGGTTTGGAGACTAACTATTTACCCATAGCTGGGACCCCCAACAGGTGCTACCACCCCCTGAGAACAACAGCAATTAAAAGGTGGTTCCACACTCCTCAAAATATCCTGGTCATGGGCCTTGCTGCCAGATGTAGTTTATTGTTATACTCAGGATGGATAGGCATATGTGGAGAAGTAAACTAAGATCTTCTGTCAAGTAGGGCCACACCTTACTTTGTGCAAGATTAATCCCTGCTTCAACAAAAAAAACATGGCTATTATGATGACTGATGACATCACTGTGATGCTTACCTAAACTGAAAGTGAATATCAATCTGGCTTTTCTACTGTTGGCCAGCTCCTTTCAAATTTAAGTTACGCAAATGATATTTGCTGCTCTAAGGAATTCATGTTAGGGCGTACAGGCTGAAATTTTGTAAATGTGTTTAAATCCGAATGCATGACAACTGATGAAGTGAACTCAAACTTTCAACTCACAATCTATGCTAAACTAATTAAATAAGTATCTGAATCCATATATCTAGGACACAAATTGTCAGGTAAAAATATTGGAACGATTGCAATTCAATATAGAATTGAATTAGGGTGGGCTGCTTTTGTGAAGAACAGGCTTGCTCTAATATCAAAATGTGCTCCATATCATATCTATATATTAGCCATGGTTAAATGAAATTGGCAGAAAATATGTCCAACAAACAGAACTGACAAAGTTTCCAATAAACAACAACAAAAGAAAAGAACAGGGCAAAAAATAATACTAAGCAAACAATATATGCAAGACAAAAATAGACAATGCAACAGTAATGAGGCAAAAAACTTCACAAATTAAGAATGGTGTTAGCACACAAAAGAGATATAGATAGGTGATTGCAGCTTTCTGACCTCAAGACATAGAAGAATAAAAATATGTAGGATTAGACCAAGAAGTAGTTTATCTTATTTGCTAGGAAAAAATCCCAGCATGCCTCTGTATGTTTTATCTATAAATTTGGGGAGAAGGATGTTTCTACAGTTATTCCAAAAGAATTGGAACCAGCAATATCAAATATAAGATCTAAGAAGTGTAAGAGAAGAAACTATTAGAATAGAACTTATGGTTACATTCAGTAATTTGAACAGTATAATGATAAAATCTAGTTGCCAATCTAATCCTGTATTTAAATTCAGGAAGTCAAGGCACCAAAAAGGAAAGCTCATCAGAACAATTGCCATTAAAATATTTATAAAACAAATTACACATTTTTGATAAAATCTACAAAAGAATCTGCAATGTTATTGGTCCTCACTTGACATCTTGACTTCAGTCACTTTCCCACTGCTGTAATGTAGCTTTCCTTGTGCCTTTTCTAGAAATATGTTGATTGTAATTGTTCCAATGAACTTTCCCCAACCTTTTGCAGGTTATTTAAAACCAGAACATATTTTTAGATTGTAAGAAATTATCTTTTTGTGATAATGATGATTTTAGTGATACAAGTTTCACTAATTAACCCATAGTTGGAGGAAGAAGGGGTGGATTTATAACTTCTCCAGAGGTATTTGCACATAAGTGAATATAATGAACCCAATGGGTATTGGAACTCAGATCTCTAATTAATAATTCAGAACTATTATCTATTATACCACCCACACATCCAAGTTTACAGCACCTGGTATTCCCAAACAATCAACCATCTAGGTGCTGCCCAGGCACAATGTTGCTTAACTTCAGTGATCATATGGAAACCAGTGTTTTGCATTAAATAATAGGACATGTATCTGGAAAAAACATTGTTATCTCTAAAAAAAAGTTGGTTAATGCAATGTTATCTCCCCTAAGCATGGAAAGTGTAATAAGAACGATCTATCCCAATTGAATGAATAAAGGGTTCAGTTTGAAATTCCAAAGTTACCAATGACAGACACCTATAAAAGACCAGTAAGTACAACAACTGAACTTATGGTCAAATCACATTGCAAATGCAGGTTCTTGTTTAATCACTGCATGTTGTTTACAATCTGCTAGGAATGACTTAAGCAGACTTAGCAGTTTAACAGTGTTGAGCTTGATTAGTAGTTAGCTGGGAGATCACTTGGGAACACCAGGTACTGTAAGCAACTTCCTATAATCTGAAATATGCTCTGGTTTTAAATAACCCACAAAGGGCCAATAAGCCATAAAAAAAACAATCAACAGTTGAAATGCTATGAGTATAACAACCAAGATGTGTATGCTTGCTTGAATAGTAAAGTTTATAATAACTGTGTGATTATTAACCATAGTTAAGCATAATTGACAAAATTATCAATAGACAAGAAGAAGAGGAAGAAAAAGAATAAACAGTTTTATTTTAAAATATTTTTTCTTGTCTTCATAACAAACTATACAGTAATACCTTGAGATATGAGCATACTGAGATACAAGCTGGAGTTTGGCTGATTTTTTGCTTAGATATATGAGAGTTTCAATTAAGCATCCACAGTACACTTGTTCACCTTTGCTTTGAAAAGAACTCTTGTGTAGTGTTGTGTCATTTTTGCCATTATTTTGCAAAATTCCTTTAGTCATACCACATGTCTGAAGAAAGTAATTGTAAAGTGAAGTGGTGAATTTTTCTGGGCTTGGAATTATTCGGAAATATTCCCATTAATTTCAATGGGGAAAATTGTTTTAAGTTACGAGCTCAGTCTTGGAATGAATTAAACTCATATCTCAAGGCATTACTGTATATGCAGCCTAGTTAGATATGTAAGCTTTGATAGAATAGGTAATGTCACAATTTGTATTCATTCAATAGTGGAACACTTTCTAGTGTGAAAGAAAAAATAAAACAATAATTTCAGTTGTATTTTGGTGATAACTGCATTTGAATCTGGCATGACTAAATGAAGTTGATGAGCTTTTTGATGTGATTTCTCCATTTATTTTAGCCATTTTCTGCATTATCAAACTAAATATTTCTAGAAGAAAGGGAAATAAACTTTGATTAAACATGGAATTTTGTCATTTTTCAATTTAAATTCAACTTTGGTTCGTACATTGTTCATTGAAAAATTATATTTATAACAAATGTATTGCTAATGGTTTTGTTATAAAAAATACACTAATGATAATCAGGAAGAAAGGGTTTGTCAGTGGTCAGAAATTAATGCAAGCCTTACTGGCAGAATAGGGCTTTATTTTGTTTAATCAGTATTAAAAATGAAAAGAAATACGGGGTGTGGCAGAAATATCTCCTATATGATGGCAAGACATTAGCTAGATGAAGACATCATTGCCATTAATGTCTTAACATTATGTAGGAGGGTTATGTGCTACAGCCTATATTTTAAAAAAATGTATCTACATGATACATATAACAGCTCTATTCTGTGAATAACACTTGCATTAATTCCTGACACTAGCAATTGTTTTCTTTCTCAATGTCTGTGTATTTCTATAATAAAGCTATTAGGAATACATTTACATTATACATATAATGTATCTTACACATCTATAAGCCTACCTATCATTTACATCTGGTCCAGTGCCACTGCTATTTAATTTACTTAGAGCTCCTTGATAAGATCCAAAGAAGAATTGGTTTGTCTTCAGTCACTTTCCCACCACTGTAGGTTGCCTCTTTGTGTCTTTTTTTCTATAAATACTTTCATGGTATTTGTTCAGATGAGCTCTTCCCTATGGTACCTCTTTGAGGAGAGTTCTTTTGTTTCCGACGGTGTACGACCGGTGCTTGACGCATCTGCGAGTGATTACGAACTGATTTTTGATTTCAACCTTTGTTAAGTTCATTTTTATTTTTAATTTACGTTCCGTTTATTGACTTTTTTTTGCCAAAAGTTTGGTTTGTTTTTTCTTTCTTTTCCCTCCCCTCATTTTTTTTTTTATACTTTATCCCTTGTTGTTTCTTTATTAATTTTCATTTTCTTTAATACGTATTTTTGAGTTTTAATTTTCCTTTTAATTTTTAGTAACTTCCCCACGCCAAACTTTATTTTTTCATTGTTTATTTTGCCCCTCGTAAGACTTTGTTTTTCTTTGTTTACATTTTTATTTCTACGTGTTTTCATTGTTTCTTTGTTGTTCTCGTTGTAAATAACTGTTAATTATTCTGTGTTCTTTTATTTAAGTCTTTTCTGTGTTAATTGTAAATTTTTGTATTTATTTTTCTATTCGTTAGTTGTTCTTTATTTTAGTTTACGTGTTTTCGCTCGTGTTTGGGCTGACTAGAAATTTCTAGTGGCAGCCATATTGTATTTGTGAACTCGTTTGGCATTTTTCGTTTCGTATTTTCTGTTGCATTATTGTTTAAAAAAGATATCTTTTGTTTATTTTCCGTCTTAAAATGTGATTTTCATTTGCGTTTTTTTTGTAATTTGTAATTGTTAACTGTTATTATTTATAGCATTTTGTCCTCTTTGCGTACGTATTTCCGTAACTTATTTTTACGTGTTTAACTGTTTATTGTTTCTGGCTCGTTAAATTTCTTTTTGTTATTGTGATTTATTCGTATTTATCTTTCGTTTAAATTATACTTTTATTTGTTGTTTTTCTGTATTTTGTGAAAGAAAAAAAAAAAATTGTTATTTAAAAGAAAAAAATAATATGTGCAAAGAAGACGTCGAGGAAAAACCTGTTTGGGACTAAAAAAAAGAAGGATCCTCCAGTTAAAAGTAAGGATAGTGAGTCAGTGATGGAGGCACAAGAAATTCAGAATTTGGACGAAAATCCAAATCCCACTAAAAATACAGAGTCCCCAAAAGAAAAAAGATTTACCGAGTCCCGGAAAAGTATGGTGGCTGCAAATAGCCAAACCTCAATACATGAATCCAGTGTACAAGGAGGAAGTATGGTGGCCGCAAATGGCCAAAACTCAGGAAAAGAGACCGAGGTACAAGACGAATGTATGGCCAAAAAGAAACCAGCGGACATGAACAAACTATGGTGGCCGAATGGGGTCAAAATTCGAAAGACCAGACGCCCAAGAACAATGACGTGGCCGGAGAGACGCCCTCTTGCTGGAAGTCTCCGCCAAAGTGTAAGATCAACATAACGGAGTTCCTGGAGAAAGCCAAGAGCTACGCACATCTGGTGACAGCAGATGGGCTCTTGTCAAATCTCGAGGAATTAAGAAAAGTTGAGAAAAGAATTGTGTCAGTCTTTGTGGTGGACAAGCGCTCGCGCAAAATTTGTCGCTCCACAAAAGATAATGTAATTAAGGCCTTGACTTCTCTGGGTATTAAAGCTCAGAGAGTCATAAAAGGTAAAGGCTTTTTTATGTGGGACGTACTGCTGCCCACGCCTGCCAACTATGATAGTGCAACGAGGTGGGAACTTATAACAAAGGTCCTGATTCTGCGCACTGAATATGAAGGCAGGCGGAGGACCACGTAGCGGTATATGAGGTTCCTCCTCAGATTGTCGGGGAGCATCTGGCCGCCTATCTGTGACAGTTTGGACAGATAATTAGTGCTTGCTCAGACGATCTGACCGAGGGGGTGGAGCTTCGAGATAATGATCAATGAAACAGCCTTCCGCTCCATCCCCAACTGCCTGGATGTAGAGGGCCAGAAAATGCCGATAATTGTTACCGGACGAAAACCGACATGCTGGAAGTATGGAAAGACTGGTCACCTATCCTCTTCCTGCACAGAGAAGAAGGTCTCTGAAGTTCTGGCCGCCGCCCAACCAAATCCCCCTTTGGTCGAGTCTACCAAATCCGTCTCGCCTGTAGTGGGCATGCCAGCGACCAGGACCGGTGTGGAAAATCCCCCGGTTGGGTCCAAATCTCAGCCCCCATTCCCCGAAAAGCCTTTGCCCGCCGCTAGTGTGGTTGAGGAGAAGGAGGAGTGGGAATGGCAGGTCGCTGGCAGGGGAAAAGGGAAGACCAAGGCAGCGGAACCTCGTTCCACATCACAAACAGGGAAAGACACAGACAGTCCCACTCCCTCTACTAGCGCAAAGGGCGACTCTCCCGCTGCAAAACTTCGACAGCAGCAACTGCCATATGAGCCCAGTCTCGAGAAAAAAGAAAAACTTCAGAAATTGAAAGACACCCTTCATCAGAAAAAAACACCTGGCTCTTCATCAGTTCCTTCATCTCCTTCGTACAAACAGAAACTCACGACACCTCCTCTCTTGACCAAATCTCCGTCTCCTTCCCCATTTAAAATGACTACACTTTCTCCCAGACCCCAAAATAATCCTACTCCTACCACTTCACATACCCCTAAACCTTCTCCTGTCAAAATACCCATCAGTTCCCCACAAAAGTCTGAAAAAAGCCAAAGAAGTCCGTCCTCTGAAAGCGTCGAATTTGTCTGCAAAAAAAAAGCCCTGAAATATAATATAGGGGAAAAAGTTTGCAGCATATCCAAAGAACAGGAAGAAAAGCTGGCTTCACAGTGTAAAAACTTTAAAGAATTGAAGAACATGATTAAATTTCGTAAGATTAAGAACTTGGATGTTTTCCAAACGCTAAAAGGGTCCTTACTGTAATAAGGACTGGGGCCCCTGGCAAACATGTATGGGCTATCGTAATGGAGGCAAACCAGGTCTTTGGCACGGTGCCTCGTATTGCCTACTTTGACAACGAGAACGTGAAGAAATTAAACCAATTTTGTTCAGGGAGGTTCCCGCTTTTTGTTCACCCCTCCCTATATAGAGCTTTAAAATTAACGTTCCCCCTGAACATTGGCGGCCTGTCTCCTGATGGCACCATCAGGACTGAGATGGGTACTGGCTCAATGGGAGAGGCCATCGGTGTCCTGACCCCGGCCATGTTTAATGCAGGAGAGCAACCCTAATCGGTTTTTATCATGGCTCTCTGGTTAGCAAGTGTGAATGCCCGAGGCCTGAGGTCGGAGTCTCACAGGGCGAGGTTCTCTCGTGACCTTCAGCATCTCGGGGTGAATATCTGTTGTGTACAAGAGACCCGGTTTTCTTCTCGTGACTATGAGAACATTCTGTCTAGGGGGTTCTCCCTCTATTCAACATGTTTTGATGGACGCTCGAGGGGTGTCTCTTGGCTGGTGAGCAAATCATTGAAGGCTGCGTGTGTTCTTGTCTTCGCGGATCCGGCGGGCAGACTTTGCATGCTGGACGTTACCATAAAGGATAAGGCTCTTCGTCTCATTGGGGTTTATGCGCCCAATGTCCATTCTGAGCGGCCTGCTTTGTTTCGGCAGATCGAGCAGTTTTTGACGACATCACGTCGGGTAGTTTTAGTGGGTGATTGGAATGCCGTCCTTGATCCCGATATAGATCATATAGGGACAAATTCGGGTACTAACAACCGGGACGTGAAACCATTTCGGGACTTTATCGGCAGGTTTGATCTTGTCGATAAGTACTGAAATGAATACCCTCGAGAGGTAGTGTGGACTTGGACTAATAGTGGCGGCTCGGCTAGTTATCTAGACCGAGTCTTAGTTAGCAGAGTCGATGTAGGGCTCTTAGGTTGTCCAAGTTTCCATGAGATAGTTTATTCGGATCATAGGCTTGTCCGGGTCCGTGTAAACTTAGATAAGCCTAAGGTTAGGATGGCTGGCTACTGGAAATTAAACTCATCATTATTTGGTGAGCAAGATTTCCAGGGCCAGCTTCTACTAATGATACAGAGGGAACTGACGGGAGCGGTTGTGGGAAATGCCTGGTGGGATAAATTAAAATCGAAAATTAGAACATTTGCTGCTGATTATAGTCGTCAGCTCAATCTAGATAGATTAGCGGCGCAAACGGCTTTAGAGCAGAAAGTTGATCGGGCGGTCAAATCCCGTGTTAGTGGGGACGTAGAAGGATCAAGCTCTGGTAGTTAGGGCTAGGTTAAAAAGAATGTCCTCTGAGGCGACGAATATGGCCGCTAAATTGCGTGCAGAGGAAGCTCGGAATGCATCTCGGCGACATATCGCATGCGTCACATTGCCGGATAAGCGGACAGTGACAACAAACGAGGGCATATGTGAGGCTTTTCGTGACTACTTTCAGGAGCTTTTCACCAGGGAGTCCCGGTCTGAGCCCTGCTCAGTTCGACGCCTATTTAGCTGACTTTCCCTGCCTTAAGGCAGCTGAAGCAGCTAGGTGCAAGGGTCCAATTACAGAGTCGGAAATCTGGGAAGCGTTGAAACAGGTTGGCCTGGACAAATCTCCGGGACTAGATGGTCTTCCGTACGAAGTGTACTTGAGGCAGTCCCCCTTTTTTGTTCCCCTGATGGCACTGATTTTCGGCAACTGGATGAAGCAGGGGTCTATACCCCAACGCTTCACCAGGGGCGTGATCAAGTTGTTACGTAAGAATAAAAACGGTGGGGATGGGTTAGGTAACTTTCGCCCTTTAACTATGTTAAACACAGAGTTAAAGATTTTGGCTAAGATCCTGGCTAACCGTTTGCAGGTTGTCCTGTCTAGTCTGATTGGCTCGGAACAGACTTGTGCTGTGACGGGCAGGACTATTCAGGACAACCTTCATATGGTGCGCCTGATCATTGAGCAAATCAACAGTGAAGCCGCGCTGATCAATTTAGATCAGTCCAAGGCCTTCAATAGGGTTGACCATCGCTTTATGGAGGCTGTTCTTTCGGCTGCCGGTTTCGGGCCGTACTTTCGCACCTGGATCCGACTTCTGTATGCAACTCCCGGTGCGCTGGTGGAGGTGAATGGGGTACGATCGGAGCCTTTCGTATTGTCTCGCTCCATTCATCAGGGTTGTCTGCTATCGCCTTTGCTTTACGTTCTTGCGTTGGAACCTTTCCTTCGCAAGTTAAAGGCGAATCCGGTCCTACGTGGAATTGCTCTGCCCGGTGCTATCACATCGGCCAGGTATTCTGCTTATGCTGACGACGTTTCGGCTCTTGTGTCGAGCAGAGTCGAGATTGACAAAGTCAGCAAAGAAATCAGTTGTTATGAGATGGTGACAGGGGCCAAGATCAACCACGATAAGTCTGTGGGCTTGCGGTTGGGTGCGTGGAAGGGAGTTTCTCTTCCCAGACCTTTTCGCTGGACGGATGGGCCGGTCAAGATTCTTGGCGTCTGGTTCGGTCCTGATCTCCAGTTGGAAATGAATTGGTCGGAGGTGCGAGGGAAGGCAGAGATCGCAATTAATTTGTGGTCTTGGAGGAATCTTTCTTTAAAGGGGAGGGTGGAAGTTTGTGTTTCACACATCTACACGATTCTCCTTTACCGACTTTTTGTGCTTCCACTTCCGTGTGACACTTTACTGGCGTTAGTGAAGCTCTTGTTCTCCTTCTTGTGGGGAGGCAAGGCTGCCAGAGTCAGTCGGGAGATCTGTTGCCTTCATCCATCTGAAGGCGGTCCGGGCATGCCGAGCATTGAGATTCGTCAATATATGCTTCGCATTAGCTTTCTAGATCGAATGTGTCGCGATTTGGATGATAAGGGCGCCTTCTGGAAGGAAGACGCCCGAAAGAACTTCCGATCCCTGAGAAGTGTGCATTTGTGTGAGGAGGAGGCCGCCGTTTACCCCGAGCCGAATGCTCCTTCTATCGTGAATGTCGTATTGCTCTGAAGCGCCTCTTACGGGCGTCGGACAGCCTCTCCAATGTCCAGGCGTTGTCTCGTAGGATATTATATCAAGTTTTAGTCAGGGGGGGGGCGAGCATGATGATCTGGTTGACAATCTCGGTCTGACGAAGCAGAAGGCTCACTCAATATGGCCTTGGGCGCCCGAGTTGAAATGCCTCAATAACGATGAGGCATCACTCACCTGGCTGGTGATTCGTGGGGCCCTCTGGGTCGCCAAGAGACTCTGCTCAGCTGGCTTGGAGAATTCTCTAAACTGCCGACGTTGTAGTGGGGAGGTCGAGACCTTGGGTCACGCCTTCTTTCATTGCAGCCAGATAGTGCCGTTGTGCAAGTTTGTTGAAGGCCTCATGGTCCGCATGCTGCAGGGAATGTCCTTTGTCCTTCAGGCCGTTTCCGTTTGTAGCAATGTGGCACCGCCGCTGACGAAGGCTGAACAGCATGTGTTCCACTGCTTGCTAGGCGTTATGAGAGTCATGATTTGGACGACACGTCAGAAGGGATTCTATGGAGGCGAGAAGTTCACCTCTTCCCAACTGATCTTGTACTTTAAGCATCAGCTTAAAGTCAAGATTAGGACGGAAAGGCAGCGGCTCACTTCATCAGAATTCAGCAAAAGGTGGGTGAATCTTGCGCGCTTGTGTCGTGTGAAAGGGGCTGACCTTGAGCGGCACATTGATGCCGGTTAGGCATCAGGATATTGTTCTTCCTGGGTTGAACTTGTGCAACCCATGCTGAAATTAGGCTAGATTAGGTTTCCTTTTTGATGCTTTAGTTTCCTTTTTCAAGTTAACTTAGCTAAGGTATGCATGCTCATTGGCCCCCTTTTATTTCTGTCCCTATTTTTCTTTAAGTTTAATTCCCCATCCCCTCCTTCGTTAGGTGGTCAGTGATGTGGGTTCGCTGGTGGATGCGGGGTGCCTTTCGTTTCGCGTGAGTGGTATTTTTCGTGTTTGTTGTTGTGTCTGAATGAGTGCATGTCAGTGTGAGTGCTTGGGATGAATGAATGTTTTTATACTATTATAGTCCCACATTGATTTCGGTCATTGAACCAATGTTTCTGTCACATTTAGTCATTGTGGGGGGTTTTATTACTAATCTTATTTTTCTTTAGTTTCTTGTAAATAGTTTTTGTGTTCACATTATAAATACTCATTGGGGCTAGTTTTTTAGAATTGTTGTTTTATTCCCCCCCCCCCACAGACAACGAATTGTAAATACGGGGACTAGTTAGTATTTTCATAGAGACAAAGAGGTATTATGGTGGTTGTAGTAAGAAAGGTACATATGAATGTGTTGTTTTGGTGTAAGGAATATTGTTTCGTACAATTGGGTCAGTGCTTGTGGCTAGCTAAGTTATAGTTAAGACAGAAGAAGACCGTCCTTTCCCCAATCCCCTTTTCGGCCTTGTGCCACATTTCTGTATTGTACAGAATAAATATCGCTCTTCACTATGGTACCTAGACTTTTTGAATTTAAGTGCAGTACTGGACTGATGTCAAGATCTCATCAATTTACAGTTGAGCTTGCTAGATGTAGCTATAAGTTCTACAGTTTCTTTTCTCACATTTCTTGCTTGTGGAACTCTCTTCCAGATCCATGTTTTCCAGCTAAGTTTAATTTGTAAAAATTTAGGTGCAATGTCAACTGTTATCTACTGTCCTCCTGATTAGGCTTTATTCTTTCCACCCATTACTAATATTTCTGTTCCTAATTCTTCTACATCCTATAAATTCTTGTGTTTTAGTGGCTTTACTACCCTGTCTGGGATGATACCGATTTAAAAAAAAAAAAAAAAACATGTTTAATCAGAGGAATAGTGTTTAATACTTTTCTTGACAATTTTCAAAAATAGATTAATAGCAGTATCAAGAGAAAAATTGTCCTTTTTGACAGACCTTTTTTTGTGTCTGCATGATGTTTGTTAAATTTTACTTAAATTTCTATAATTGTTTTTTTTTTGTTTTTTTTAGGAAAAACTGAATAGCATATCTTCTGCTCACCTGGGAATAGTGGAGGTTGTGTTATTAGAAGGAGATGTTCATAAATGAGAAACCAGAGGGACCCAAAGATAAAATAGGCAAAAACAAAGAAAATTGCATATTTAGTGTCATTTTTTTTTTAATGTAGCTCAAATAATATGACAATATATTTTTTTAATTATTCCCAGAATTTTTCCCATAAATTTGGATGTAAAATTTTAAACGGACCATGTATTGTCCAAAGTGAATGATATGAGACCAAATAATTAATTTTTTGATTACACACAAACTGAACAAAATTTCAGCAATGTACAAAAAAAATAAAAAAATAAAGACCCTTATATTGACATCAAAGTTGTCCTAATATCATTGCTATTTTTAAAGCTATCAAGAAATGCTTATTTTGCAAAAAATTAAAACATACAGGTATCAGGTTAAATTCAAATGTTTGGTTAGGATCTATATGCAATATTCCAGAGAGTATGTTTTTAAAAACAATAAGACGACAAATTGTCCATAAATATATCATCCATGATATTTCATTGGTTTAGCCTCTAATTTCATGAACATGAAATGACCAAAATATAACACCTCATTGATGAGAGGAAAAGGTGTTATAGGTTTTGGTCACCATAGGTGTCATAGAGACAGGAAAAATCATGCATATATCGAGAAAAAAAGAGAGATCACTGCCCACTATTGGATGAAGTTAAGATCATCACTGAAAAATGCAAAAACTTAAGGAATCAGTGCATATGCTAAGCTAAAAAAACCCTCCTAAACCAGTCAAGCATAGAAATGAATACAATATGGAAACCAGTAATACAGAGAGCTAGAGAAAAACAACAATAACAAAATATTGTAATATGAACTCAGGTAAAAAAAAAGAAAAAAAAAATTACCAAGACATTATAACCCTACCAAAATTCACTCACTAATGTCCCCCAAGAACACATGGCGCAGTAGATAAAAGTGTTGATTGATTGATCCAAAAGTGAATTGACCCAAAGAGTTCAATGCCTGGCCACAGCAGAGGGGATAAAAACTGGAAAGTTGAGTTATCAAGGGAAATTAACTAAAAATTGAGATATCCAAAGGCATGGCATGTGGAATTAGAAAAATCTACCCCCGTGGACTAAATAAAGGATTTGGTTCAAAATTCCAACAAATATCACTTGAAAAAGGCCGAAGCATAAAATGTTTTATGAATAAGATATATTATGAACATGATTGTCTAAAGAAAAAAAGATTTTCAATGAATAATGAATTTTTACAAAAACTGTTTTCATTTTTTTTAAATTTTATTAGAATAATTTATAAAGCTTTAAATTTCTACATTACTTCATGTTGGTTAAGTGATATTATTATTAAGTAAAAACTATATTTACTAATCATAAATGGAAAAGCTTACTACAATTCATTAAACACCAATATTTTAAAAAATATTTCGAGGGTATAAACATGTGGATTTTTGTAAATACAGCCATCCATACATAACATTATCAGAAAATAAGAGTAGTAAATTTAAAACCAAAATACCTAAAATTCAATAAAACATTAGATTACATAGAATATTTTCCTATTTTTAAGATTACTGGACTGTTAAAAATTATATAAAAAAGCTGCTTACATTATATTCAAGTAAATTTTACAGATATATCCATTGTAGAAAAACATTAGATGAACGTCTGTCATTTAAGCTGTCAACACCTAAAATAAACGGCTACCAGTGTTAAAAAAATGCATTTCTGCGATATTTTAAATTCAAAGTAAATAATATTTGTTTCAAATCAGATTAATTAAACTTTATTTCAGCTAATATTCCTCAAATAAAGTTTCAGAAAAGCATATTTTATTTTTGAAAGATTTTTTAATAAGGAGAATTACATTGCGATGACATGGCTAAAAATGACACTAAAATCAGCAAATCTTATTGATTACAAAACGAAAACGCCTTCCAGATAATTTAGTTTTGAAATACAACAAAGTATTTTGTTCATTGGAAATATTAATTTTTTTTTAAATCTTTTAGCTTGAGATTTTTCATTTTGTAAAAAAATTCATTTTAAAACTTAAGTATCATGAATTTTTGGAAGTACTTAAGAGAAAAAAAAAAAAAAAAATTTTTTGTCATATTTTTTAAACTTTTTTCTGAACCTTCAAAATTTTGTTTTTCTTTAAACTAAATTAATATGCAAATTTTAGGCGTCTGTTTGTGGTGAAAATTCTTGAAAAAAATCACTCCAAGTCCAATCAATTTAATTCAGTTTGAAATACAACAAAGTAATTTGCTTATTAGAAATATTAAATTTCAATCTATTAGCCTGAAATAAAAAAAACAAAATAAAAGCTTCCAGAAAGATTTTTTTTTTCCTTTTTTTAAAATAAACTTTTTCTTAGGAGCCTTTTTTTTTTTTTTTTTTTTTTTAGGACGGAACGCAGCGTGAGACGAAAATATTTTCCACTTTGTCATAGTTTCTTGATATATAAAAATGTATATATTGTTTTCCCATGTAACCACAGACAACAGATATAATCACTAAGGCAAAGACATGGGATTACACAATTACATAAATCCTTTTTTCTTTGCCAAATTTTGGCAAATTAAAAATGTTCCGTTTATGAGTTGACAGAAACTCAAATTGAGAAAATAAATAGGGGAGGTAATTCGATGAAGTTATTTTAAGAAAAGCAGACGTATTTTTTGGATAGCCATTCAGTTTGTTTTAACACGTCTTAGTCTTGTGTGACAGTGTGATATTTCTTCAGTCATTTTTAGTTGTAAAGTTACAGCAAAACGTTCTTTAGGAATAGCTTCGTAGTTTTATTTTTTTATAAAGAAAAATATTTCTATATAAAAAGACTATTTACTTAAGACCTTGTGTCATATTTTCCCTTTAAACTTTAATTTGGCAAATAAATAAATAAAAAAATACCTAAGTAAAAAAATCTTTGTATCAGCAACTTTAAATATCTATGTTTACACACACATGACAAATTCATTTTAAAATAAAACTGTTTTACATGAATAAAAAGTTTTAATATATGTACTTTTTAAATACGAGTTTAAATATTTTCTTGGTCATTTTTTTTTTTTTAACAAAATTGCAAAGTGTTTTTTAACTTTTTTTGTTTTGTTTTTTATCACAGATGGGTGGGGAAATAAAGCTGAGAACTTTTAAAATTTTATTGTTTTTTATTAGAGAATTAGATACTAAGTTTGAAACTTTGAAATGAACCCTATCGCTTCGCTGACGGCAAATAAAATGATCGATTTAATAAATTGTTTGTCCATTTAAAATACAATATTTATTCGAAAATATATTCAGTTTAAAATACAGAAGGAGTCAAAGATGATTTCAAAGTGCCGCACATTTCGGTTTATCTTATATTTCTGTTGTAGTGTTACCAAGCTAGACAGAAATGGAAATTAGCCCTCGTAGAATAGACGTCAAATTTCATTCAGATTTTATTTGTTTTTTGTGTATGTACGAAATTTATTTCTACAATTTTTTTTAATCTTAAAAAAAATGTCCGAAAAGAATACACGTGGAGACCAAAAATATATACACATGAAAGGACATCAATAAGTTCATAGCCCAAATCAATAATTAGTAGTTAAGTATACTTAATTCAGTAGTGAATAATAGATTTTATTACAATTAAAATTTCAGGTTAATTTAATTTTAATTCAACTAATGTGTCAGTTTTTTTTTTTTTTTTTTGGAGAATTATTGATCCATCCTAATATACAAGAAGCCGAAGCGGGTGTTGAAATGTTCTCGGTTCAACCGACAAGGGATTCCTAACCAAAATTTACAAATTTGGGAAAGTAGGCCAGGCTGAAAATTTGTCAGCACCTCCTTACACACGCACAAACACAGATAAAGTCTAAGTGCGTTTTGTTTTGAAAATAGTTACATAAAATAGCAAAACGTTAACTAAAACTTAAATTAAGTTTTTTTCAACATCCGACTGGTTTTCAGTTCACCGTGGCCGGTAATACATTCACAGAAAAAGTCAAAAGTGACACGTTCGACATCATGAACCACTGTAGAGGAAATAATTTTCATGGTAGGAAGCGTAAAAATTATTTTTCACTAAAAAGAAAAAAAAAGAAAAATAAAAGAGTCTTAGTATTATTGTTGAATGTTGATCACCAGCAACATTGAGTCCCGATATTTCCATTATTTACGCTGTTTTAGTTTCAGGATAAGGATACTAGGGTTACGTTTAAGAAGACGTAGAAACAGTGAACAATAACAATAATAACATTGTTCTCCTTTTTCTTTCCTGTGACTTTTTTTTTACCGGGATTCGTTTTTTTTTTTTTTTTTTTTTTTTCACATATCCTATTTTGACTTACTTTGTCAGATATTTCACATCAATCATACATGCACATAAAATTTGCTTAAGGAAGAGTGCTCAAATAGAGATGGAGCATTTTTTAGGTGTGAAACTGACAGTCACCATGGAGTGATGAACTCCTTTCATACACAAACACACGCATGTAGGCCTACGTATGTGTGCATAGAAACACCATAATTTGTAGTAGCACCCAGGACTTGAAATTCTCATTATCCCAGGTATGATAGAGCATTAGTTTGGAACAAGTGGTCAATTTTTTTTGAGAAAATGAACAATAAAATTAAAAATAAGACAGATTTTGAATTTTGATATTTCGATTATTTAAATACAAATAAATAAAATAAAATAAAAAAAAATAAAAATAAAAAAAAAATAGAATTTTGCATTAATAAACAAAGCAAGAAACTCATCCTGTCAATTTCTGGTTAAAAAATTTTAATCTTTAATAAACCATTTTTAACAAAAAATGTTTATGCTTATCTATAAACTTTAAACTACAGTGAAAATACAAGGGAGAATTTGAATAATAAATAATAATTTTAAAAATGATAAACAAACAGAAATTAGTCACAATGTAAAGTAGATAATTGTAAAAAATGAAAATATTTTAAAGACTTTAAAAAGTAAAAACGTACGTGTTTACTGTTTAGTATAGATAGAAAAAATAAATTCCCAATTTGTAAAATACGATCAGAGTTACTCTGTGGATTTTAATTTCAGGACTGTTTAAAATTGTTTTTTGGAATGGTTCTGGAACAATGGTGAAAAAAAATTAGTCTGGAGACCTGGTAGACTCCTACAGAAAATGGTGTAAAAGAATTTTAATACCACAAAAAATATCCATAATACGGGATTTTTTTTTTTTTTTTTTTTTGCTAATGAAAATATTTTGTCACAGGAAGTAAATAAAAAAAAAAACATTTTTATAGAAGAGAATATACAACCTGTCATACAGGTTACCTAGTTCGCTTCTATCGAGGAAAGTTGAAATTGCTTGAGAGTCATCCCACCAGGCAGTATCTCTCCTTCAGGAGGGGGTTGGGGGCATTACCCAGTGCCTGAGGCATCTCCAAAAAGGGAAGAGACAAGGGAGCTTGAGCAATTTTTCCACGGTAAAACCCACTTTAAACTGACCTAGTGCCACATTCGCTTGCAACGTGGACACATTGATACTCATAAACAGCAATAATTAGCAAACTATGTATTTTATTTTGACTACACAGTTTCTCACCCTGTGCCAGACTAAGCTAAATGATTAGGAAGCTTGTCTTGCTAGATCAATTGCGACTGAGGAGTGTATTCGCTCCTCACTGAGTGCTCTATACTTTCGGCCTTGTGCCACATCTAAGCTACGCTTAGTAAATCACTGAAGAATCAAAGCAACACCATGCTGGATCAGTCAAGAAAACACATCACACCGACTCACTCCATGATGGGTGTGATAGATGGGCGACTGGAACGACAAACACCATCAAGCTACTAATGCAGGTTACAACCATCAGAACGTGGAACATTTGTGCCCTCTATGCTTTCAGAGAAAGGGCGGATGGACATGACAATCCCGGAACTCATGAGAGCCACTGCCAACAAACCAGACTGGAGGAGAGTGTCTAGTTCTTCTGCCCTCTGGACTCCCCTGCGCCTGATGATTGAAGGAGGGATTGATTATGATAAATTTTAGCAGACACATATTGGAGTAGACATCTTCAGTTTTTTTTCATTGTTTTGAAACAGCGAAATTATTATCTACCCGCATAGAGCATTGAAAGCCTCAATTAAAGAAAGAATTTACCTTTCAGCCAAGCATGCTTTACCATTTCTGTTAGGAAAGCACACTTGGTTAAAAGGAAAGCAGGTTAAATTCCTGCATCTCTGATATGTCTTTTCTGTTTTTCTACACAATAAAAACCGAATAGTCCATTATTTATGAGGTATTGGTAGAGCATAATATACATGCCAACTAAGAAAGGAAGGGACAGGCAGAATTATAATAGTAGGAGCAGCAATAATAATAATAATCATCACCACCAGTCCCCTTTGTAACACCTAAAACATGCTATATTATCTTTTTAGCTTTCTTTACTCATATACAATGAAAGCTTAAATTTACAAAAGTCTTGTGGGACAGCTGATGATGTAATGTTTGCTGACTCAGAATAAGAAATCAGCAAACCAAGTTCATTACATCCACTTTCATGTAAATATTCTTGGGAAAAGTACGAGTCTCTCTCTTCCCTTCTAGCTATGGGTTAAATAGCAGGACAGACTGTGCTCTTCTGTCTTGGTTGGCAACCGGTCTAGGAGAAAGAAAACTGAATTCCAAAAACCCTAGTAAATGACGTGAAAGGAAACCCCTACAGAAAACACCATTCCTCAGAGTAAGGAGGTTGGATGTGGTGCCAATCATCCCATCCTATGGAACTATTCATTTACAGAAATCTCACCAAGAGGCCTAATGTGCCACAAAATACTAAGCAGATAGCACCAGAGATAGCTGAAATATCTCTGTACCATTTCATTTCAAGATGTGGGTAATCATAGCTCTCCACAACTTCCTGTCTTTGTTGTTCTTGCTCCTTAACAACCTTTTGTCTTTGTGGCACTTGTTCTATTTATTCAAATTTGTCAGGTAGGTTACTCAGTGGTTTTTCTAGTTTCTTTTGCCTTCAATGCACCCAATGGATGAGTGTTAAATTCTCTAAGCCTTCTTTCCTCATTATCTGTCCAAAGAATTTCTGATTGTCAG
Organism: Acanthosepion lycidas; assembly: GCA_963932145.1. Lineage (NCBI taxonomy): Eukaryota > Metazoa > Mollusca > Cephalopoda > Sepiida > Sepiidae > Acanthosepion > Acanthosepion lycidas. The sequence continues at coordinate 52,311,595 of OZ010600.1, read as the reverse complement.
CAGCAGTTTCTTTGTAGCTCCTATTCTCCTCAGAACTTTCCTGTTTCTCACATTTTCTGTCCATGGTATTCTCAACAGTTGTCAGGAGAGCCATGTCTTTATTACTTAAAGTCTTTTCTTCATCTGTTGGTCATCCAGCATTCACTGCCATACAGAAGATTACAAGGCAATCTAGCATACATTTCTAAGGATATTTTTGTAATATCTTGCTCAGTTTCTGAAAAATCATTTGTTCCTTCAGATTTCAGTGTCACACTTTCCATAACCTGTAACTATGCTACACAGATAGCTGAATTTCTGTACTAGCCATCCTATTCTTACATCCCTGATATATAGCTCAGTCTTTGGGTTGTCCCTTTTGTTGACAACCTCCTATTTGTATTCTTACAGTTAATAATTAGTTCTTTTTGATTTCCTTAGCTATCTTATAGTTATTTCTGTTTTTCTAAATCTAGCATCAATACAATGTCATTTGAATAGTATATGTTACAAAAGTTACTTCTGCCAGAAATAAATTCTATTAGGTCTTCTAGCCTTCATATTATCTTGCTATGCAGGTTAAATAAATCCATTGAGAAAACGTGTCCATGTCATAGTTCGCTTTCTATTTTTGTATATTCACTTAACTTTTTCTCCATCAGCAGGCAAGTTGTTTTTCCCATTATAGTTAGATTATCTGAATATTTTTTCCATGTAGATCAAGCTTTCCTAACATTCCATGAAGATCTTCATATACTTTATTGGATGCTTTTGTATTATCTATGAAAAATAAGTATAGATCTTTCTACATATCTTTTGCTCATTTTGATAGCATTCTGATCATGAAAATTGCATTTCTTGTCCCAGTATCTTGAACAAAGCCACAATTTTCTGCTATGAGCTACATTTATTAGAATCTTCATTATAGTTATGTGGCTCATCAAGCTGCTTGTCCAATAGAATTTGCATTCATTTGCATCTTCACTTTGGGAATATTCTGAAGATTTATCTATTGAGGTCCTCCAGTATTTCACCATTGTCATATATTTCATTTCACTTTGGTAATTTTATCAATCCCCAAATGCAAGTCATCAAACATCTTAAGTGTTCTTCGGATTAAGTGTTGGTTATTTGCTTGGTCATTCACTGTGCAACAGTGAACTGATTTTTCTCCATGTTAGACATATGATCCAAGTCTATTATTTACCAAATATTTAACTATCTTGTTCCCTTCCTACTTTTGCATTTGGGTCCTCTATGGTTATCAACTGTTTCATGTATGATGAACTTAAACTGACTGTTTCTCTATATTTATTTATATTAGATATTTCAAATCTTTCTGAAGAAGCCAGACATGTCAAACTAAAAATCTTAAAATCTGGAGATTTAGACCTCTAACTTCAGAAAAACAGGGAGTAGCAGGATTTTAAAAACAGACCCAAAATATTAGCTCTAAAACATCATTCTTTGGATTCAGAGCAGTTATTTCCAATAGATGTGTGATTTGGGACCAACTTTAACCCATTTCACACCAATGTCTTTGTAAAGAAAACCCGATACACCTGCTACTAAAAAACATTAATGCTGCTGAAATTTAACTAAATCTTGGCCTGAAATGGTGAAACAATTTTCTAAACAGACTGAAAAAGAAATGTCTTCATTCAGCAGCTCTTTTAGTGGAAAATGCTCAACAATTCATTTACAGGGAGAATCTTATTAAAAAAAACTAGCAAATTTGAAAGAACAGCATTGCTTAACAGTTAACCAAAAGAACATTAGTTACAAACTGGAGGACCAGGATAAAGAACTCAAAGCCAAGAGACACCCAGTAATGTCAGGAGAATTGGCAGGTCTGAGAAGTTTAAGATTCATTTTAAAGTTAGAGTTACTTTGGGATTAATGTATTTATAACCAAAGCGAGTTTGGAGAGAGGTTATTATTATTATTACTAGCTTTAACCCACGAAAATTTCACGGTTTTCCTATTTGAAATTTCTGATGAATCTTAATTCTTAAGTTAATGCTTAAATAATATCATGGTGAGATCTATGACAATAAAACATTCGGAGGAATTTCCCTTTCATGTCATTAAATATTTGAGCTTAACAACTTTAACAAAATATTGCAATAACAATCATAAATATGAATGCTGGTCATTACTTTAAGAAGTAAGGGGGGTACAAATGAAAAGATTTGAGATTGACAACTTTTTCTATTTCACTGACACAGACATTAAACAATTCTATTTTCCCTTCTTTCATTTTCTGACTGAAACCAAGTAACATCTTTGATATGTCTTTTACCTCCTCACACACAAAAATGGAATATTCCATTACTTATAAGGTATTAGCAGGAGATATTAAACATTTCTATCAATTCTATCTTTCTTTTTTTATGCTCTGAAATAAGTAGCATCTCTGATAAGACTTTTCTTTCCACATGATCAAAACAAAATAGTCAATTATTTGTTAGGTATTGGCAGGACATAACAGTTGTGAAAACTAACAATGGGAGGGATAAGTACAATTGTTATATGATTATTATTATTATTACTGGAGTGTTGCCAATCATATGACTGCGTGTTAATGCTGGGATATATTTTTGCCACTGAAGGGGTTATATCAGGTTTTGTCAATTTTGGTTATCCATATCTCAGCTGCTACATTCACAGAATATAACATAACCAAGATGACCCACAATGGCAAAAGTATATTTCCAACATTAAAACTGTCATAGAAAAGTCAACATTATAATAATAGTAATGACACATGAAATTTAATAAACTGCACATATAAAACTTAATACATGCATGTGTGCAGAAATATGATAAAATAACAGATATGAAATATCAGGAACAAAGTATGGAAGTTGGAATATGTGAAAATCAGCTGGATGTTTAAATTTTTTATTCTGTTGCCAACATTTTGTTCAATAAGATTGTTTACTTGATGATGTTCTTAGTGAATGACACGCTGGCAACAGAATAAAAGCATTTAAACTGACACTTCAGAAATGCCAATCTATAAATAATTCCATTTTTTGCCAGGTGTACTATGCTAATAATAATAATAATATAAAGCTCTGATGCTATGCTATAGGCATAGTTCTCATGGCTTCTGATATTAATTGATTTGAGGCGTTAAAAAAATACATGTTTTGTCTTGAACTAAGATAGGCTATAACAAATATCCCATTTAGTACCACAGATTTGTTTGTCATGTTGGGTATATCCCCTAGGGACTGACACACTGTGCATTTCTATTAATCAATGGGAGTAAGTAGCAGGTGTTGAGAGGAAGTCACATCTAGATGGTTGGGAACACCTTCAATCAGAGACAATCTGAGGAAACTGGGTTACCTGACTTGAATGTATTTCCAACTGGGACCTATCTACATGGTTAGGTGCTGCTTTTATCAAAACCTGTCACCAAACTTAGTAACATTCACTTATGAGCAAATACTCTTGGAAAGGGTATAAATCAATGTTTTTCCCCCCAGTTATGGGTTAAACAGAAGGACTTGTATCTGAAAAAAGATCATTGTTATTATCAAAAAACATTTTAATGCAATATTAACTCACATAAAAAAAGAAAAAAAAAGAAAATTATTCTGACAATGTGAAGTGTGTTTTTAGTTTTAAATAACAAGGAGTTGATAATCCATAAAAACAAATCACTCGACACCATTTTGTGCACATTTGGCTGTGAATCACATGTCTGGCATACCCTTGACAAACTGAAGGTCATGATGGATATATTCATATATTTGTACCCTCACGTCACTTAGTTGGTGTGATGCTCACTCATTCAATAATAGTAATAATAATAATAAATCTCAAAATTCTCTTGAGTTATGAATCACATACACTAATCCTAAAGTAACCCCAATCCTAACTTTCAAATGAATTTTAAGCTTCTTAACAAAATGTTAAGATTTGAAATATTTAATATGAACAACAAAAAGAAATAACCTACTTAAATTAATGATTCATGAAACAGTGTCAGTCATGAAGATTAGTCCAAGACTATCAGGTAAGAATAATATAAACAACTCTCACCTTTATGCTCACAAAAAATGGTGTATCAAAAAGACAGTCTTTCCCTTGATAGCACTATTATTTAAACAACCTTCACTCCTCAATAATTTTTAATGTTTTAAAAAAAGCAATGATTAGCATTGTAATAAAACTTAAACATAAGAAATTGAATTTATATATTTTCTTTGTTCTTGAGAATTGACAACAAAAATAATAAATCCTATGTATTAATTTTATAGTATCAAATAATTGATATTTAATTAAATTTTCAAGACTTATTCACAAATGAATTAAATTATTTTAGAAATGTTTCTTTTATTTTATGAAATTTCAAAAAATTCATTTTTGTACCGCTTAATGTTCATATTAATTATAACCAGGTGTGCTTGGAGAATTTAAATCATCAATTTCTTTTTGTAAAACAGGACCCCCAGTTACCCCAAAATATCTACTCTAAATGGTAAAATAATAGATGCAATAAAACTAAGATATTATTCAATTAGAAAAGACTTAATTGCTTTTATGTATAAAATATATCATGGACATTGTTGAGTTAAGAAAAAAAAAACATTTTCAACAAATAATGAATTTTTACAAGAATTTTCATTTCTTAAAAATTTTAATTAAAATAAATTATGAAGTTTTAAATCTTTTAAAATTCTGTATTGATTTGCACCAGTTATGTGATATTAAGTAAAAACTATATTTACGAATCATAAATGGAAAGGCTTACTACAATTCAACTATCCCCAGTAGTTTAAAAAGAATTTTGAATTTTTTTGTGTGTATAAATCCTTTCTTCCCATTTTCCTTTATTAAGTTGTTTAGGAATTTCTACAGTGTTCTTTCTGCTTCTGCCATCAACACAGTGACATCTGCTTATTTTTGTTAAGATTGTGTCCACCAATAATAAATCATGGTAGGACTTCTAATTGTCTTAAGATTGCCTCATTGTAAAGGCAAAAAATTCCAGTGAGAAGATGCATCCTTGTCATGTGCCCCTTTCTGTTTTGAGTACTTATGCAATTCACTTTCTATACATATGCAGGGAGTTTGCACCTAGACTATATTCTGAATTATTTTAATGTTTTCTTCATAGATTCTGAATTATTTTAATGTTTTCATCTTTTCTAAATGAATCCTCAAAAGATATTGGAAGATATTTGACATCTATGCACTAGCTGCTGATTACTTGTACAGAAACAGGATTAAAAAAAAAAAATTAATTCCTTGTTTGTGCTATTTAATCAAACATATATAAATGATTGACTGCTGCCAAGGTACACATATGCTGCATATAATATAGTGAGCTCAAAGGGCTCACTACTGATGTGGCCTTATGCCAGACTTAGCAGTAAATATATAAACTGCTTCATCGTCATCAGTCCTATGACTAAGTTTGGTCATAGGATTATTGTGCAATTTCACATTTGACTTGCTCCTGCCACACAAGTCAGTTGTGTGCCAAGTTTGGTTGCAAGCTGAAGAAATATTCATTCATACAGAACATATCCTGAGCAAGGAAACTATCCCTCTCCAGATCCAACCACAGCCAAGGTCTTTAAACTTCAACACTTGCCTTTATTATGGCATTGATTCCACTGAGGAAACCCTCTGTCCAGTAACTTAAATCTCAGAATCCCTCCACTCATTGAAGCCATGACATCACCACCCTGGACTAGTAGTTCTGTCCCATGATTTAACTTGCAACTAGTCAAAATTTACTGTAGCTACTGTCAGCTGGTCGAACTCCCCACTGGTGAGAGTCTTGGATTCACTATATATGAAATTGCCTGTAAAGTCCAGTGCCAGAAGAAATGAACTGTTTTTTTTTCCTTTTTGTCACAGAAACAGCTTCAGGAACAGTATAAATTCATTTCTTCTCCCGCCTCAGCTATGGTTTAAATAGCAGAGCTGACTGGGATTTCTAGCCTTGAGGTGGCAACCAGTTTAAGAGAAGGAAAACCAGCTTGAAGAGGGATTGGCTCCATCAGGCTATATTGTACTGTTATGGATACAGTACATCTGGTGCCCCTAATGGATTACAGTACTCATAACACAGGTGTCCTCAACAAACAACAAATTTACTTAGCACAAGCATAGGGCACCCAGTGAGCTCCTCACTAGTAATGAACTCCCAAGCAAGCTTGCTAACTCTTACACTACAATTAGATGTTCTTATAGTTATTTACTAAGTCTAGCTTGGCACAAGACCACACGTATGGGGCACTCAGTGAAGAATATTGAATTCAGCATTCAAATAGTAATGAATTGTGAGACCAGTCATTACGCAAAGTCTAAAAATACGTCCCTAACTGATTCATCAGCTTCGTAAATGAAATTTGTAAAAAGACTGGTATGAATGGCTTTGGAAAATGAGACCTTTCTTTGTAGAGTGTTTGTAATTAAGAATAATAGACCAAGACTAGAAATCACCGCAACTCTTAATAATGAATAGTGGTCTCTTCCCAAAACGTAGTATTTTAAACCGCAATGAGCATGAACTCTTTTAAAAACGACTATTTTTTTGGTACGTAAAGAACCCAGGAGTTGGCGGTTACAGCAGAACGATGATTAGCAAGCTTTAGTCAACCAAGAGACCATCGATAGCAAGTTCGAGCTGAGAGCCACGAGATTGTCGCCATGCGCCAGACTAAATTCTACTCTAAAAACTAAGAAATTTTTAAGTGTACAGTTGCTTATGCTTTCGAAAGTATGAAGACCGATTTAAAATTTGCTGACTCAGTTCGAGAGCAGTTAAGAAATATCTAGTGATTTTCCAAGCATAGCTTGGATGTGGCACAAGGCCGAAAGTAAGGGGCACCCAGTGAGGATCGAACTCACTACTCAGTCGTAATTATTCTCTAGCGAGACAAGCTTGTTAACCATTACACCACCTTGCGGTATCTATCCGTCAAGTAGTATTAATTAGTTTAAAAAAATTTGTTTTTAATTCAACTTAACGAAAACTTTTTTACTCTTGTACGTACTTACTCTCTAGTATTATTGCACTTGTCTGTCATACGATTTACACGCATTAGGTTTTTTAATAGGTTCTAAGTAAATAATCTTATTATTTCAGAGTAAATATGAATGAAATGAATGTTTACAGCTTCTTTTTGGAAGAAGAAAACTAATCGATGACGGAAAAGTCGTACGGTTTTTTGCTTTGCAATAAAAGAAAGAGAAACCAAAAAAAATAATTACAAGCCGACATATAGGTTGTTTTGAATTTAAATTGTTTACCAAGTCCGTGGATTTACATGGCATCAATTTCTTTTTCAAATAACCTTTTTATTAAAAAAAAAAAAAAAATTAGTAAGGAACTAGGGCTGCAGAACGATTAGTTCTTTCTTCAATCTTTTATTCCAAGTTTACTTTAGTTTATCAATGAAATTCTTCTGAATCAGGAACCGACGTAGTTATCAATGTAGTAGTGTGTCTTTCGCCCCGACTTAAGAAAGGTCGTAAAATTACAACCACTAGCGACTTTTTTCATTTTGTGTTGTCTTTTTTAAAGCAAGGACCTTGAGAAGCGCTGAGGAAAGTTAGTTCAACTAACGGTACGGACAAACCTATCTTTTTTCCAGTTAAATTATCATGAAATGAAAGTGGCTTTTATAATAAACTATTTTTTATTTAATTTGTTTAATATAGATTACAGATTAAAAAAATACAAATAAAATAAAACCCACAACACTATATTAAAAGGACACTGATTTGTTGTGTACATACTTTCGTATAAAGCACATGGCCGAGTCTTAATCGATAAAAATGTGAAAAGTACATTCATAATAAAAACTTTAGGTATAACATTACTCTTATTTTAATCACATACGAAGCTTTCTTACCTGCCGTTTAGACATGAAAAATTAGATACAATCTATGGCTACATGAAAATAGACACTTACGATATCGTGAAACTTGTTTAAAAACATAGCCGCAATCACGAACTACAGTAAGACCCGCCATCTTTACGAGTACGGATAGTTGTCTGAGAATAAATTTAGCATCAAAAAAGATAAAAATGTTTGTTTATTTTATTTATTTTTTTAATAAGCATTAAGAAAAAAAACCCAACCATAAATTATCCATCGCTTGTTTCCGAAATTTACTTGCATAAGAAGAAACAAAAAAATGAAAACGTAATTTATTTGTACTTTATTCCGAAAAATTATTTATTGAGGGGGTGAATATTGGCCAATCAGAATTTGTGTTACATTTTAAATATAAGAAATCTTGAAACATTTGTCAGACATATTTGTTTCAATAAAGCTTTCTCCCGGAGCATCTGCTTAGGCTGTAAGTTGGTTACCAGAAGTTTTGGGGAGATTTATAGATGAAGGTAAGTCTCAGCTATTGTTTTAGTATTATGGGGTTGGTTTTTGCTTCATTTTAGCGCATTATAGGTATATGAATCGTATGAAATCATCTCTAATTTGATTACCATCTGTGGTCAGTAGTCTTTTCTTTCCCTGTGGCACATTGTTGCCACTGTGTTATTGCTTTTTCTCTTCACCTCGTATAAGAGTAAGACACTTGAAACGCATTTTTATTTCCATTAAAACCGTTATTTTTCGATGTTAGAATTAAACTTATCCATTCCGGTTCTGTTCTTCAGGTAAACGAAATTTTAGTGATTTCAAGAATGTTTTAAAAACCTTTCAAACTGGTTAAATTTAATTTTTAAAAAAGTAATAAGATTCTCAATTGCTCTTTTTTTGCCTAATAAGTTGTTTGTATATATAACTTTTTGAAAACTGTTATCTACAAATTCGCGCACATTCACACACTGGCTAATATCTCATTTGTACTTATATAAAAGAAAAAAAGCAACAGTTAAGTAAGAATAAAATATTTAATTATGGATTGAACTCCTTAAAGTTCACCTTTTTTTTATTTTTATTTTAATATCAGAATATTTATGACAGGTGTATTTTAATATTTTAATTTGATCAAATAATGAATCAAAGTGTCATTTCCTTCTTAAACTGGAGTAAAATCATCTCCCTAATTTTGACTTTTATTGTTTTCTTTCCTTTCAAGTATTTTTAAAATGCCCATCTTTTTTTTTTTCTTATTTTATGTAAATTTCGCTTAACAATTTTTAAAAACTCTATACGGCAATTGTTTTGATTTTTCGTTTTATTTCCATAAACTAAGCAGCTGTTAAACACTACAAAATCGAGGTTTTGCATCCCTACTTAATTTATCTCATTGATTTTCTTTATTATTTATTTTTACCTGAGAAGTGATCTCTCTTCACTTCAAGCATAACTGATTTCATTTAATTGAAACTCTCTACCTTAATTTCGTTTAAAAAGAAGTATTTTCCTTTAAATCAAGGTAAGAAGAACCTTGCCTGTTAAAGGAAAGCTGGGTAAAAAAAAAAAAAAAACGAAAAAAACAAAACATTCAATTTCTAGCAAGGGCATCATAATAATATTACAAAGCATCTTCTCAAACGAATATTCACCTGAACTGTACTTTTTATACGAAAAAACCGCTACTGTATTGAACGCGTTTATATTACTTGTTTTTACATCATATTTCAAATTAAACATTAGAAACCTAACTTTAAAACTTTAAACTGTAGGATTATTTTCAAGTAAGTTTGAAATGGCAGATATATCAGATCTTTTGTACTATAGTTTGTGAAAAGAAAAACGTATGAACTGAATCAAACAATAACATTAATATCCCCCTCCAACCACTTTCTATCATAGACAAGAAAGAAAGAAAAGATTTTAGTTTTCAGTTGTTTCTACTATTAACGCATATTAAAAACTTAATTTTTCGCAATATGAGATTTGGCAAAGAGTTAGGTAAACAGACTTAAGAAATCTTAAATTAAAATAACTGTCTGCTGCTTTCTTTTTCTTTCAATGGTAAGCAAAACCCTTGGGAATGTACTTTTAACACTCCCCTTTTGTGTACATTCTAACAAAACACATGAACTGCTTTTGCTGAAAATCTTCCCTCACTGCTGAAGCCTTATTTTCTTCCGTAAATAATACACACTAACCCTTGGGTTAGTCTAGTGTTGTTCACGGATAAAGGCTGTCCTTTTATTGTCTTTGTGTAGAAAGATAATGGCCATAAAATGCATTTCTATTTTTTTCATTTACAATTGAATGGAGCTCTGAATAGTTGACTTGAAAGCAGCCTAATTTATGCTCACTTTTCATTTAATACATTTCCTCCTAGCTCCGTGTTTTTTCGCTCTCTCTTTCACTCTCCCATACTCGCACACGTACACATGTGTTTGTGCATCTTTCTTTAATAATTGGATTCAACTTTTAAAGTTTCAAGAATTGGAAAATCTTGGATTCTTGGTTAATAAAAAAGTGATTTTCTTTTTTAAATGTTTATATTATTTAGTACTAAAATTAATTATCCTTTTTAAAACTTTATTTTGAAATAAATCAAAAATATTGGAATCACTTTTTTTTTCTTTTTTTTTTTTTTTTTTTACCTTTCAATTTATCTTGAATCACATGAATCCTGTTTATTTTAACTTTGTCACAAAGTTTATGAACATAGCATTCTTCTTTTTACTTACTTTTTACAGAATGAAGTTGCTAGCAAGCACTTACGTTTAAAATTCTTTCTACATGGTGAGTAGTGCAAAACGCTTTAAAAAATCTCGTATTATTGTTGGTAGATTAGTGAAATATAATTAAATAGTAATAATACTGTATAAAATGATGCTAAATAGCAAATAATGTATATATAATTCCGGAGTTGAATAATGGATCATCAAAACAAAATCATCTCTGTAGCACTTGAGTTGTCTTTCGTGCTTCTTTAAACTAAAAAACTAGTTTAGGTTTTTTTTTCTTTTTTTTTTTTTTTTTTTTTTTTTTTTTTTTTCGTGTTGTTGAAAAAACTTCAGAATTTTACAACACTGAAATTATGCTAATATTCCGAAACCAAACCTGTTTAAATTAGGCAATAGTAATCAACTGTTACTATGAATGTACAGAGAACGGTTTTAAAATTCATATTGCATAGTTCTTTGTTTTTGTTTCAATTTATTTCAAAGTTGCTGCAATTAATTAATGCTCTATTGTTTTCCATAATCTACTTTTAACTTTTTGTTTCCTCTATTTTAAGATGACTAGGAGCTTCTTTGTTTAAAATAACAATGTGCTAATGTTTCTAAAAATGAATGTGGTTAGGGTCTTTGCCAGATAAAAGAAGTGAGAAATAAAAAAGAAAACAAAGTGACCTGACTACGAAGTGATTTCAATTCATCTTGTCGGTCTGGGAGCAACTGGAAGGACAACACCAGGCCTTGAAGTTGTGACAGTTTTCTTTCCTGCCTTAGCCACTTCAAGTGGCTAGTATTTGTATCAAACAAAACAAAATCTTCATCCTGTGCATTAAGAAACATTATTTTTCTTGTTGATAAAAGCCCATGCATCTTAAAAATGCAAAAAAAAGGTTATCTAATTTTCTTAACAAGTCTTAATTTTTTTTTCTCTCTCATTCATCATTTCTCTGACAACTATTTTTAACTGAAGTACTTTCTCTCTCTCTCTCTCCTTTTTTTTTTTTTTTTTTTTTTTTTTCCCTAATCGTTTTTAAATTCAAAGTAGTTTTCCTTGAATAATACTTTATTAGAAGCTGGGATTTGTTTAAGTAAACCTTAAAAAATTGGTCTAGACAAAATATTATGGAATTCAATAAGGGATATTAAAAAATCTCCAATTTTAAATAGAAACATATGTCAACAATAACATACAAATGCATATTTGCTGTTGGTGATTGGGAAAAGCAGCATTTGGAATTAGCTAAAAAAACACACACACACTTGATTAATGTGTATCTTTAATGCATATCAGAATGTTTACATTCTATAAGATAATCATTACCATTAAATAACAATCACAGCTGACGCGTTACATTAAAATTTAGGTTTTTCATTTTTCTGAAACTGTCAATGCTATTGTTGATGCTTTATATGCCCTTCTAATTTAAAATGGCTAATGTTCTTGTTGAAATAAACATTCTGAGTTCAACTCTAATCTTTTAATTTCTGTTGCATGTAAATTGATTATCTATGAAGCTAGGTCATGAGATGTACAGGAAATAGATAAATTATTTAAATAAATCTGTCTGCCCAAATGCTTGGATTTCTTTGGATAAAGGACATAATTATCTTTACTTCTCTCTTAATCTATATGTATATTATACATTTTTTTTTCTCTTGATCATTATGGGGAATATCTGCAGTCATTTGTCTGTACAACTTGTGTACTTAAGGAATGGATTGTAAGGCTATGAACAACCTCTTAAAAACTTTTTATCTCATTTGTTATTATTTAGTATGTGTGTGTGTGTGTGTCTGTCCAGTCTCTTTAAAGCCCATTCATGCAATGCAGTGTCAGCTTGTAATGTTTAGTTTAAGCTGTGAAACAGAGCTGGCTTAACAAGATGATGCAGCAAAATAATGGACTAGCCTCCATGAAGGGTAATTTTTTTTTTTTTGTTAATACCCTCAACATCTGGTAAAAGTAAGAATGAAATTACTCTGAGTTCATGTTAATATAGACAATTTTGCATCATAGAATGTTGCATTATGTATTTATTTTTTTTTTTTTTATATTACTTACTCTCTCTCCTCAATAGTTTTTTTTTTTATTTATTTATTATCAGTATTTCCTTATGTATTCCATGGCTTTGTTAAAACTTCTTCATGAAAGTGAGCATGGATCAGATAATCTTCACCAGGTGTTCCAATGTAGGTTAATAAATAAAAAAAAAAAAATAAAAAAAAATTAACTAGTCTATATGACTTATGAAGAGTTTGACAGATCTGATTAAAATTTGATGTGATGACTGACTGAAGAAATTTTTTTCCTCATTTAAAATATTTTTTCTAAAAAATAAGACTTTACTTTTCATGTTATGAATATGCATTTAAGAACTCTTTGAAGGCATGATAAATATGATTGGGTGACACACACACACACTAGTGATCAATAAGCTTGCAGGTTGACCTGGTTGTTTTTGATCTGAAATTTTTTACTGCATACTCTTTTCTTTGTGATGAGCTACTCCTGAACTGAATGTATAATAAATGTCTTAACCTTTTCCTGACCATTTAAGTGACATGGATAGAGAGGTCAGATTGTAGGATTGAAAGCAATGAAGAAAATGGTCTTTCATTTACTTCAACATTCCATAGAAATATGTAAGGCATAATATGAAAATTGTATTATATACAATAAAGCGGTAAAAAAAAAAACAAAAAAAAACTTGGCTTAAAGAAAATGGTTCAAATTTTAAATTTGTCAGACAAGGTAATTTTACAGTTTCTACACAGATCTGGTTTGATGGTGATTAGACAGGTTTATAAACATATAAGCTATTTGTTTGCTTGTAGTAGTGTGTGTATGTATGTATATATATATATATATATATATATATATATATATATATTAGTATATATAAAGAATATTTTAGATATGGAATATCTTAATTGTATATCTACTTTTTTTTTTTTTTTTTTTTAATTTGTATTTTAAAAAAATATAATGGGTATATTGATACTGAAGAAATTTAACTTTAAATATTACAATTAAATGTTTTAATTCTTATTTTGAAAATTGATGGTCAAGAAAAGTCTTGTTCCAACATTTTTACATACAGTGTTGTTGTTTACGGCCATGTCACATTGAAACACCAACTTCCTATATGATCACTGAAGTTAAGCAATGTTGAGCCTGTTCAGTGTGTAGATGGGTAACCGCTTGGGAATATTAGGTATTGTAAGCTTGAATCTGTGGGTGGTGTAATGAATAATGGCTCTGAATTGTTAATCAGAGAGCTGAGCTCCAATTCTAATTATATCCGTTATGCACAATTATTGAGAAAGGTATAAATCCACCTTCTTCCTCCAGCTGTGGGTTAATTAGCATGACTTTTATCACTAAATCATCTCCAAGAAAAAAATTCTAATCTAAAAATATATTTTGGTTTTAAATAACCATAGACAGCAAATCGATCAAAATAATTGATATTGCTTAGGTCAGTCTAAAAATAACTGCAGTTTTTAACTTTTAAAACCATATATCTTGGCATAAAATTAACTGAAATAAGAACTGCTGTTCCAACAATAAACAAATCTATTCTTGTTGTTACTTAGTTGTTAAAGATCATCTCTTGCAGCAAATTAGAGATGTTTGAAAAAGTCTCTCAGAGTTATGATAGCTCGGTGATTCTTGGTTCAATTTCTGCAAATCATTTGCAAGATGTGGTCAAGTTGTTGCAATGGAGAAATCCTGGTTCTTTTCAATTGACCAATGTTGGATATAAATGCTGTAATTCTTGGTGCATTTTACTGATTTCTAGGCAATACAATGGTTGTGATGGTTTTGCCAAAATTTAAGATGTAGCGTATGATTCCCCTTGCCTACCACTAAATAGAATGTAATCATCTTTTGATGCTGCTTCCTTTTAAATAAGTGTATTTTGTGCACTATTTACATTATTCAGATTATTATCCTCATTTTTGTCGCTATATTTATCACAATGTTTCAGCTGTTGTACACTCCAGCCTTCTTCAGGTTGTTAGAATGTCGCTCACTGGGGTAGACTGTTCTAGTTCCACATGCCATGTTTAATGGATGTCAATTATCTCCTGTTAATTCTCCACTGCCTTAACCGGGTATTGAACTCGCACTCTTTGGGTCTTGTCACTGTATTTTGTGGTTCATTTCAGTTGAGAATGTTTGGAACATAATATTACTTGGGTATAATCTGTATCTTGTTACAATGTAATCAAGAACCAATTATGTAAAAGAAATGCAAAGCATACTCTATAGTGTCTTCTCCACCACCCCCAATTTGGTACTAATGTCAAACTACTATTGAATGGTCAACTTTTACAACTTCCCATTACAACATTTTGAATTATTTTGTATAGAGTTGCTTCAGTAATAACCCTCAATCAATTGTAGTAAATCACATGACATTTGCGAACTTCCTCATCTTAAAGGTTTCCTTCTCTGTTGGGGTATTCTTGGGACTTGTATTGTTGACAGTCTCCCCCCCCCCGGCCAAGTGCTTAGTTGATATTATCATGAGCAGTTTCTGTTGCTTTACATCCAATTTTGAGCACTTTCACAACAAAATCATATGAATGCCCTTCTTCCTTTTTAATAACTTGAAATAACAAGCAAAAAAACATTAGTGCCAACCAGAATTAAATCAATGCTTTAAAATGTTATGTTACATGGACATAATTAAATATTTTGTTCCAGGATAAGTTAAAATAACAAAACTGCAATTATTTTTGTACCAACCTATTTTTTTTTTTATGTTTTAAAAAAAAAAATTATTATTTCAAGGATGGGTGATTATCTTTTCTGGTAAAATAATTGTCATCTTAAATACTTTAAGGAAATTTCTAGTGATCTATTTCTAAGCAAGGTAAAAATTCTGATTAGTTTCAGAATTACTTGCTATTTATACACTGACATTTTTATTAATTTTCAATGCTTTGTTTTGAAAGAGACTGTAAACATTACTTTATTTGAAGACTACTAGATGAATGCCCATTTTAATTTTTTTTTTTTTTTTTTTTTTTTTTTTACAATTAAAATGCTTAATTCAAAATTTGTATTTTTTGTAATAAAGTAAAGCCTTTGCCTCTCCAAATAATAATTCTGAATAGTTTTTCACTTGTAAACACAAGCATCTCGCCTCCTCAAGCATCCAATTGCGTGCATCTGCACATCTTCCACAGAATATAAGAGATTTTTTTGTTTTTTTTTTAATAACCTAGTCCCTCAACTTTGCATTTAAAGTGTTCAATAAATACTTTGTACAAAATAGTTCATATTTTTTTACATCTACTAAGAGCTGCTCTGGAGATGGCATTGATATTTACAAGTTGGAGAGAGAGAGAAAAAAAAAATTAAAACTTGGTATTCTTCAGAATAAACACCCAGGACTTTTTCTAAATTATCTATACTCTAATATTCATTATTCATAGAAGTTTACAGTAAGAATAAATTCAGTTTTCTTATTTTGATTTAATTTATAGCTTGTTTTGATTGCAAGTTCATCTGATTAATAGATGAGGTACTAATCTTCTTATACCTTCTCAATTTGTGTTGATACTTAAATTTATTTTCCCCACCTCTCTTTCTCTCTCATAACATTTGTCTCTTTAGCATGTAGGTGACTACAGATTGCTTTTCTTATCTGTGAATTGTCATGGCTTCTGAGAATTGATAATGGAGTGATTTTTTGTAGATTTTTCCAGTTTTGAATTCCCAGCAGTCCTTCTCCCAAAGCTAGAAGGCTCATTTTATCCTTGAGTTTAACCCATGGTTGGTGGGTATGGGATGAAATGCATCCATACCTTTCCTAAGGTACAAAATAAAAATAACAGATTTGGTTAGAATTTGAGCTCAGCTCACTGATTCTACTTTCCACATTAATAACTGTTATGCTATCTGCACATCTGATTCATTATCATTGGTAAAAAATTTTAGCACTTATAGAACATCTCTAATATTTATCAATACCTGAAAGTTGGATCTTCACTACCAAAACTTTGTTTTGAGGTGTCTGTGTATTAGTGAGGGAGAGGTGAGATGTCAAATTATTGTGACTTGGACATGCTGGTATAAGGGACTAGCTTCTACTTGTTATTTACAGTTAGACATTAGTTTGTAAATAATTCCTCGTCCTATAAATTAGCTTCTTTTTGGTTGTTTATATATCTGGAATCTTAAGGGTTTTTTATTCAACTTTGTAACAGTAGAACAGGAGAGTTTAAGCAGATTATAGAAAAATGATTAAAAGGGGTTTATAATTCAGTTTGAATCTTAATAGAGGCATGTTATTACTCAATGTTATTTGAATGAGTTCAAACGAAAAAAAACTAATAGTAAAATCTTTTTTTTTTTTTTTTTTTTTTTTTTTTTTCCAGTTTAGTCTCTCGTACTCTGCATTATTAAATTTAATTCTCTTTCCACTGCATTCTTTTTCAGGGCTTCTCAGTTGCAATATCCCTTATTGTTAATTTCACTCAAGCAGGATATGTCAACACAACTATTAAATTCAAACACTATTGTTCAACTTCAATAGCAGGATAAATTTTTTGTACAGCAAACGAAGATGCATACAAAGTGATAAAGGTTAATAAAACCTGATTATTCTTACCTGGAAAACTTCTACTGTAAGTTTTATTTATGCATGGTGCTACCAAAAAGTTTAGGAAATTTGAACAACATATACAAATTGAATATCATATGGAGTATTGTATAGAATCTTGGAAAATGCTGAGATTGTTATTTACATGATTAAGAAAATATAGAATAAATAATACTTTGCGGTTAATACTTCCTGTATCAGGTTTTGTATCCCAAATTATAATAATAAAAGTTCAATTTCTTTATACAAGGTTTTATGTACTTCACTTTATGTACTTATACAAGGTTTTATGTACTTCATTTTGATATGGAGTATCTTCTTTACTGCTTTGATGCGTAATAATGAGTTAAATACATTGGGTTATTCTTTTTAACCCTATTTCATTTCAAAATCTATTTTCTGTAAATTTTTTTTCTTGGTATGTGTTATGTCTTCATTCCATTGAATGAAGATAATACAATCATGAAATATGTCGCTTGGAGTTGACATAGCCTTACTCAATTCTGTAGTAAGGATATAAGGCTTGCTCTTGTTGTCAGTATATATGTAATTTGGACGAATTCAAGTTATATTCTTGAGAGGTGTGTTCATCTCCTCATCCTCTTAGATATGCACTTTCTTTAGTTGATATTTTTTTCTAACATGGGTCCACTTCCAATATTTCAGTCGGATTACATTTTTGTTTACCCTGGTGTTGTATTGTAACATAAGTTTTAGGAATAGGTACTTCAAAGGTATCATGAAGTATGTCCATTGGTGAATTACATTGCACTGGTTGCTTATTCTGTTTATATCTAGACCCCAATTGATTTATGTCTGTTGAAATTGTCCACCTTTGACAATGTATATCATACTACCAAGACGTTGAATAATTTTTTTATTTCTTGCCTTAAAGCTTTTAAAGAAAAATATATCGTCAATCTTGAATAATCTTGTAGTTTCAATTTGTTGACTTTTCTTTTTATTCCCTAGCGGTGATTTGTCAAAAATAGACCTAACTATCCTAGCAAATATGAGCTCTTCATGGTGACATTTGCATTTTGATGTCATTTGATATACACTCAAAAATTCTTGTAGTGTTGTTTCTTCTGCTTCCAATCCTCTAGCTTTACTTAATGCCCTTTTGAAAGTGTCAACAAAATACTCAGCTTCACCATTCGACCTCTGATGATAAATTGGCATTGTCAAATGTTCAACTGTGTAGGTTTTGCAGAAGTTTTTAAACTCACTAGAAGTAAATGGAGTTCTATTATCGGATACTACACTGTCAGGTACTCCAAACTTTGCATGAGAATTTAATTCTTAATTGCTGTTGAATTACAACCATCACATTTTCTAACTGTATTTTGAATATCTGTCTTCCACCAATAAACAGCTTCTCATCCAGGAATTCCCAAATGTCCTACATGGAGTTGTTTCAAGATCTTTTTTTTTTTTTTTTTTTTTTTTTTTTTTTTTTTTTTCTTTTTGTAGTGATAACAGAAGGACTCCATCGCAAACAGAAATTTTTTTTTTTTTTTTTTAATAAACTTATCCTTTTTAGAATGAATTTTGATATTGTCTATAATGACTGGCAATTCTTTAATTTCACTTTCAGATTCTTCAAAATCTTTATATTTTGATATCTGGATAAGCCATTTTGCATGTCCCAGTTTTTTGATGATAGAAATTACATCTTGAAATCAGTTCAATAAAATCATAGCCCAATGCTGTAGTCTGTTCTAATGGATGATGATCAGTTTGCAGTATGAATTTTCTTACTAATATCATCCTGTGAAATTTCTATACAACAAAAATTATAGCAAACAATTCCTTTTAAATTTGACTGTAGCATTTTTCCTTATTTGTCAAATTTCTTGAAGTGTGGGTGGCTGCTTCCACTGTTCCATCTTTGAATTTATGGCCTATTACCACTTCTATGCCATATTTGCTTGCCTCTAATGCTATTATTTGTTGCTGTGGGTCAGAATATGTCAATAATAACTACAGTTTTTTGTTTTTTTTTTAATTCCTTCAAAAGCTTTTTGAAATTCAACCTGACCAATTCCATTTCATACCCTTAAGTAAATTATTCAGAGGTGCTCCCAATTTGTCACATGAATATTATACCTGTTGCATAAATATAATAATTTGCTAATCTGGAAAATTATTGTACGGTCACCAAATTTGTCGGGGAGTTATGTCTTTAATGGCACTTACTCTAGTAGGATCTGATCTTTTTCCTTTTTCATAGATTGTCTAACCTAAATATTTAATCTTATCTATAAAAAAAAAAAACTGACATTTCTGTTCACTGAGTTTTAAACCGTAATCATGCAGTCTCCGAAATACTTGCTGAATCAGTTTTACATGCTGTATTTTCGTAGCACTATTAATAAGTATATCATCTATGTAAGCGACAACCCCATCTAGTCCAGCCAACATCGTATCCATTATTTGTTAGAAAATACCTGGGGCTACTTTTACACCGAAGGGTAATCTTTTAAACTTGTAGAGTCTTTTATGTGTATTAATAATCAAATACTTCTGGCATTTGATTTGAAGATAGGTCAATTTTTGAAAAGAATTTATCACCATTTAATTTGGCAAATATCTCTTCTGTATTTGGTAGGGATGTACCTGTGGTAGGAGGCAGTCATTCAACCCAGTCAAAAAATCTGCACATAAATGAATCTTATTTATCTTTCCAATATAAACTACTGGTATGGCCCATTCTGAATAATCTATTTTTTGCAATAACTACACGTTTTTTTTTTTCTAACCTATCAAGACTCCAATTCAGCAAAACAAATCTTTCTTTTTAGGCTTAAAAGTTGATATCACATTTTCTTTTAATTTGAAAAATGCTTTTGACTTTGTATATTTTCTCAACTCCTCTAAGAAAATATTTGTGAATTTATTTTTTTAGTTTACTCAGTGTTTCTTCAGTTGTAATCTTTCTGAAAATTAATTTTTTCACAGAATGAATTAATCTGCCAATTCAATAGTTCAGATTATTTTAGACAATCGATGCCTAGTAAATTCGAGTTGGAATTTTTTTAATACATAAACATTTGCCTTTTTAGTTTTACCCACAAGAGCAATATTACATATGATTTTCACAAGAAAAATTAATTTCTTGTCTGATATTCCTCTTGCAACTTTTTTTTTTTTTTTTCTTCAAGTTAGGCTTACCAATTCTGTTCAAGGTTTGTTCATTAATAATTGTAATATCACTACCTGTGTCCAATTGAAATCTCACCAAATTACTTCTGATGTATCATTTTGTTTGATTTTTGCTGTATCATGCCTTAAATTGACAATTCTTTGGTACTCTTCCACAACAGTCTGTTTCATTAACTTTGAATTCTGTTTAAGTTTTGTAAGGATTCTAGAGTGTATTTCCACATTGTTGCTTGATATTAGACCTTTAACGAAAATTAGACTTTTAAATCTGTTTGGAGATAGTTTGTCCAGTTTAAATTCCTCACATTCACTGTTTACTTTAATGGCATATTTGACAAAATCTTCATTTTTGTACTAAAGTTCATGCACTGCTAACATGTATAATAAAAAAAAAAAGGAATTCTTTACACCAAAAAGTTTTGATAATATTGACACTGTTTTGTTAAATGACACTTTCTCTGGAGTGTTTGGCTAAATGAAATTCAGATATTTTTCATGTTCAGCAGGGCACAGTTTTTATAGCAGAAAACATATTTTCTTTCATCCGATCATCCTTGACATTCTTATCTGAAAATGGCCTACCTTCTTAAATACAATAGGAATGTAATGCTTTCTTCTGGAACATAGTCACTGACACAATTAGTGAATTTAATTGAGTCCAGTGAAAATGAAATTGACGCATTACTTGTTCCTTGCTTTTCCAGGATTGCCTTCAACTGTTCTCGATATGCAATCGACTCTCACTGCCTTTGTTGTTATAGTTACCAAATAATTATCTTTAATTCTTCCATAGTGTATTTTGTACAAGTAGTCCTTAACTAGGAAGAAAACTCTTTCTTTCTTTCTTTCTTTCTTTTTTTTTTTTTTTTTTTTTTTCTTTTTTTTTTTTTTGTGCGAATTCTGTGGTAAAGATAAAAGGCTAGCTCTCTCTTGATGACTCTCAACGTGTGTGTGTATATATATAATATATATATAAATATATATTTGAATGAGTCCAAGTTATATTCCAGGGAGGTGTGTTCATCTCCACAACAGTATGTAGTAAATTTTATGATAAATGTGTAAATTAAGACCCTCTATCCTATTTCCTATAAAATTTTACAAATACTTTATACAGTGTAACCCGGATATAAGAGATTTTCTATGGTCCCAAATTAAAGCCATACTTACCTAAACAAAATCCGGATATAAGAGACTTCTTCTCCAGTCCCGGCAACTCTCTTATATCCGGGTTACACTGTAATTGATTTATTAAAAGTTAGTTTCAGCATGTTATTTTTAGTATTTACTTGATTACTGAAGTAATGCTCAATGATTATTTCATGACTTTAGATGTTGTAAAATTTGCATAACTTTATCCTCTTTACAAATTGGCTACACCCTGTCTGAAGTTAAGTAAATCATATAAACTTCAATAATTCAAATTTGGCTTGAAAAAAATTGTCAAATTTTAAACAATTTAGATGACCGAGTTAAAATTTTAGGTTGTACCTATGTTTTAAGTTATTTGATATATTCTAAAAAAACTGCTGTCTGAAGTTATTAGGCAAAACCAAATAATCACATTTTACTTCAATAAAAAGGTAATAAAATCATCAAAAATTGATCAACGCCTATAATAGAACAAATAACACAAGTCTTTGAATCCTTTACATTTTAATATAGTGACCCTTCTCAATAAAAGCCAGTAAGCTATCATTTATTGATTTTACTTTTTTTTTTTTTTTTTTTTTTTTTTTTTTTTTTTTACTTCAGCAGGCTCAATTTCCAACATGGTAGTTTTAATTGCTTCTCCTAGGTCTGCTTTACTGTTATATTGTTTGTTGCCTTATAATTTCATCTTCACAATTGACCTTAGATTTTCAATTGGATTCCAATCAAGACTTGATGGTAGCCATTCCATTATCTTCTCTCCTGTAAATCTTTTATGTTCAAATAACTCACGGACAAGCTTAAATGCATGAAAAGGGACATTGTCATGCATAAATACACACTTCACTTTGAAACTGTGATGACAATTCCACCCAATGTCATAACACTACCACTTCTTTGTTGCCCTCTTTTAGCCACAGGCACATCTGAATTGGATAAAATCCATCCTTTAGCCTATCTATCAGTGTCAGTTGAGATTCGTCTGTAAAAATTACTTTAGAAAAGTCAATTTTCATGTATTTCTTGACCCAATTTTAAAGCCTTAAAGTATTTGCTTTTATAAGAGGCAGTTGCCCAAGAGATTTTTTTACAGACCCCAATTCACAAAATATCTAGACCTTTTGTCCTTCTTGACTCTTTCAATTTCAGTCTTTTCAAAGGTCTAAGCACTGGTCAAAAGAGGTTTTTGCTATACATCTCTTTATACTCTCTCTTGAGGAAGCAAGTTCTTAAAGTCTTTTCCTTTCCTTTGAGTTTTCAATTTATTTGTATTTTCAACAACCTGCTTTATCATTTGATATCTCCAAAGCTGCTTTTGATATCTCCAATGTGGACATTCCCTCACTCAATAACTTTATTTTCTGTTTTTCAGCAGTTATTAAATCTTTCCCTTCAACCATGATTAAACATATATTATGGACACAAAGAAAAAATAGTTTTTATTAGATTTCAGAGGTCTTAAGCTAATATTAGTTTAATCTGCATAATAACTTCAGTTAATCAATTTTCGTTAATTCCAAATATCTCAAAAACTAACCATTAAAAATGGCAGAAAATTTAATTAAATATCTTGCTCATGGTGAAAATGGATGAGTTTAAATTTAACAAATATTGGTTCAGAACTTCTGAGTTATTGAGGTTTATTTGATTTGCATAATAACTTCAGACAGGATAGTCTCTTTAGGACGCCTTAACTTTCACACCTGCAATTTTAACATGTTTAATTAACTTAGCACTTTTTTTTTTTTTTTTCTCATCACTTTTTAACTAGCTATCTTTTAAATTCGGTAATCTGTTATTCATTATGTTTAGCTTAGTATGGAGCACTTGTTAAGAATCAAGTTCAATTGTAATGGTAAAAAAAGAAAATGTTTGCTATTACCCCGATTCTTAGGCACCTAAATTTGCCAATTATCTATTCCTGGATATGTGCTCTTTCAGAAATCCACTTGAAGTGCAAGAAGCCTGCTTTTTTCAGATTTCTTCACTTTTTGTCAAAAATGTTTTCTCTTTGTTAAACATATCAAGTCGCATTAGCTTCTACAACACTAGTTGTCAGCCTGGCAATAACTTACCGAGGAATCTCATTGTATTTGTACCTTTCATTTCAACACACAATAATTGATATTTGGTTTATCTTGATGTTGCTCAATTGATATTTACCTTTTTTAAATATATTAACTTCTGTAAAAGTGATGCTTTAAAATATCAACAGATGATATGAGCTATGGAATTCTTGATATAAGACAATGAAATCCTCAATTGATGGAGATTTGTATCAGATATGAAACAGTATTTTAAGGTAGGTTCTTTTATGAAATACATTGTTAGAAAATTAATATCCATTCAAAACTTCTATTTAAGAATTTTTCCCTATATGGTCTACCAGTTGATGGGTTCTTTAGAACAGGTGTCTAATTGTTTTTTGTCCTCTTTTGATAAATGATTCGATTCTTCAATAGGTTTAAATGTCTTGCTGACATGTGTAGACTAAAAAGAGAACAATGGAGATTCCCCTGGGACAAAATGGCATCCCCCACCACTAAAGCAGGCATTAGTTAAAAGCATTCAGAGTACAAAATGAATACTGTAGATTTCAAAAAAGGTGATATTAATAATTAACATCCTTTGGTGTTGAACATGTTCATTTAATTTAATGTTTTGGCTCTGTATATAACAGGAGTGTTGGTTGATGAAAACTTGTCGGTTTACTAATATAATTTGATAATTGGGTCAGCCAAATAGTTAGAATGGCTTGTGTGTAATAAAAAAGAAAAAAAAAACTCTTCTGCCATCTTTTGGGCAACTTCATAATTTTATCTTTACATTTCTTATCTTTCTCAGCAAATAACTGTTCTAGAGGCCTTTTGCACTTTTCCAAAAATTGAAACTGAACTTTTACACGATTCCCTTCCAATCCCACTATATCTGCATCATCACATTGTTTATATGAATACTAACCTTTTTAGTATGATTACTGAGGATTAATTTCACTTGTTCCATATTGTTGTATGCTATCCACTTTTCATTGCCAGTTATAATTTTTCAAAATGCATTGTTTGTATTACATTTAAATTATGAATCCTACATAGAAATATAGCCCAGATTTTACTTTTTCAATTGTAAAAGCTACATATCAAAGCAACTAACATAAACAAGCTGTTATAAATCATTTTTATGATTTGATTTGAATAATATTGAGTATATTAATTTTCTTCTGTGTTCATTCTCCAGTAAATTTTTTTTTTTTTTTTTTTTTTTTATCCATCACAACTTGTCTACCCTATGGAGTATCATTCAATAAGAAATTTCCTGCAAGAAACTTCACTAACCAATATTGACACCTTTTATTCACAGTACCTTCTCCATAAACTGCACAACCCCCACCCCATTAGTAATGTTTCTTAAAATAAAATGTTGAAAATATCACTTTTCATTAATCATCCATATAGTATTCACTAAACCAAAATATGCCAGTTTATGCTTTTCATTTTTATTTAAAGTGTATTCTGATATAACAACTGTCACAATATAATGGATGCACTTAAAATTCAATTCTCCTCATACCATTAACAACAAACAGAACAAATATTTCGGCTAGCTTATACCAATTTCAAACTTATGTAATATCAACCAAACTGAACTTGCTTAAGAGGCTTTTTTTCTTGCCTCCTTTGGTATACAATTTCTGCAGTGAAGTGGTAACTACTGGATTGAAAGCCATAACTTAAGTGGTGCTGAACATTTCTCAGAAGGGATGTTTGCTTGTGTTTGTTTTTTTTCTTTTCTCTGCTTCTACTATCACCTGTACCATTTGATAATTTTCTCACCTTTCCAACACTCTTAAAGTTTTGAGACCAGAAATAGATGGAGCAAGCTTTGATAAGTTAGTTGGATGTTCTATGTCCTCAAACTTCAAGACATCCATCATGTTACTCACCCTGTGACCTGAGAGGGGTTGGGGTTCTGCAGCTTCTTTTGCCTACTTTAATCTGCATTGTTTGGTCCTGAAAATATCAAAATACCTTCCTTATCACAGAAAAAACATGGCCATGACCAGTCCTGCTTTTTTATTTTTTCATTTTTATTTTTTTTATTTATTTATTTATTTATTTATTTTTTCAAATACCTAGGTCAATTAGTTTCTTGAGTTAATGAGTACTTTCTGTAATAAGCTTTCTAGTCAACTTAGTTTTTGACCTATTATGGCAGAAGTAAACTTTGCAGTCCATGCTCTAACTATTCTCGGTATATATAAATATAGGATGTAACCACTTGTGGCTATAGCTTGATGTGATATTTTACAAATGTTGGTCAGAGAACTACTTGTTTTTGTCTGCTAATAGATATCAAGACAAACTAGGATGTAAATTGAAACCATTGTAGTGTATATAATATAACTACTCTTTTTTTTTTTTTTTTTTCTTTCTTCTTCCACAGTAATTTTAATCATGCCTCATTGTGTTCTGTGTATTCGCATTTTTATAGGTACTTCGCTAAAAAAAAAAAAATTATGATGAAAAACATAAAAACGGTCAAAACTTTTGTGTCATTCAAAAGAATTTTCTAATGTCAAAAAACTGCTAGAAATTTTGGTTACAATTTTTGGGCATCCAAGCAGAACTTTAAATTTGTAGAAAAAATTTAAGCATATTGGCATGAAAAACAGATTGATTTGGAAATGATTTTAAAAATCAGATAATTATAAGTTTTAATGAGACTTTCAAGACTTTTTTTTTAACTTAAAATCTCTTAATTCTGTAGTAATTTGTAGGTGGTAATTGATATTATTAAAACTATTTACTAATCATAAATTCTCCAACCCCCAATATTTTAAAGAATTTCTTTTTTTTGTATATGCATAAACATTTTTTGTACAGTGTAACCCGGATATAAGAGAGATTTTCTCTGGTCCCAAATTAGAGCCTGTGTTAATGTATATATAATAGACCAAACCCGTATATAAGAGAAACCTGGATATAAGAGACTACTTCTCTGGTCCCGACAACTCTCTTATATCCGGGTTACACTGTAATTACATACTTCCATACACATGATCAAAAATGAGAGGTAATTATAATAAATTGAAAATACTTATAAATTTATAAGTAACTACCAAAAATTCAATAAAATATTAAATTGCTTAAAATATTTTCTTGAACACTTTTTTATATTCCCCAATAATTTGAAAAATTTAAGAAAATATTTTATGTTGTATTCATAAAGTAGTGTCCTCATACTTAAATTTTTCAAACATCAATCTGTCAAATCACTCATCAGAAAACCCTTCAGTGGTAAAATAAGGTTTCCTAATAGATTTAAAACTAGTCATGTTTAAATTCAGATTAATTAAACTTTAAATCCACTAATTTTCTCAAAATATTGTTTCAAAAAAGTATCTTTTATTATTGAAAGATTCTTTTTAAAAAGGATTTGTTGCAATAGATCATACTGATAAGGAGAGAAAAAAAAATCCAATAATTTTAAATTCAGTTTGAAATAGACCAAAGTATTTTGCTTATTGGGAATGTTAAATTTAACCTATTAAGTAGGAAAAAAGAAAGTGATAATTGTTTTAAATTCACCTTTGTATTTTCAGTTCTTTAAATCCTTCAAACTCTTATTTTCATTTGGCTTTCATTCACCAATTTATGGGATGTGAGGTGTGTTGCAATGGATATCTGAGAGCCAAGTTTGTATTCCAGTGAAGTCCATTATATTCATCTATATGCAGATACCTTTGGGGAAGGTATGGGTCCAGATATGGGTTGAATATCAGGACAAACTGGTTCCTATAGCTTTGGTTGGCAACCAGTCGGTCACAGAAAGAAACTGCAACCTACTGTAGGAAAATCTTCTGCCTAATTTGTTCCATAGGGCAGTGATTCTCGGGGCGAAGCTGTTTGAGTGGAACTTATGCTGAGCGAATTAGGGTGGGCTTTGTTACTATGTAAGTGGCATGGTGGGTCCTAACCATGAAGGTCAGACCTGGTTAAACCAGGAGATGCAATTCATCCAACCGCTTTCCATGGTAGTAATGATTGAGCAGTGAGAGACTCTCCACATCCAGCTTGTGAGAGAGGATCGAGTGTGGGAAATAATTCTCCAAAAAGACTCGAGGACACTTTTGAACTCTATCAAAACTGGAAAGTAAGGACTGGCCATTTCCTGCCCAAATATGGCAACAGTACTCCATTTTCAGTTTGATCCGGTTCTTATAAAGGTAGAGGATAGCATGAGGAGTCAGGTACTTACTAGAGCGGTACAGGGAGCCAATCATTTTACCTGCATCTTTAGTGATGGATTGTATACAGGAATTCCATGA
Organism: Acanthosepion lycidas; assembly: GCA_963932145.1. Classification (NCBI taxonomy): domain Eukaryota; kingdom Metazoa; phylum Mollusca; class Cephalopoda; order Sepiida; family Sepiidae; genus Acanthosepion; species Acanthosepion lycidas. Next base: position 52,283,766 of record OZ010600.1, on the reverse strand, counting down.
GGTCGGGTGTGAGTTTAAGGCCCAATATCCTCTCGATGTATAGTGCCTCCTTGAGGGTACATTGAATGGCTGTAGTTCAGGGTGTGATTGCCAGTTTGATTTTAGAGACATTGGGTGTATACAGCCTGTTTTTTCCCAACTGGGAAATTAATGTTAGATCGGAAGAGAGGTCATCTGTCAATCTCTTATTGTCAAGACTTTTAGAGGTGTTCCCATATATCATTGTGTCATTGGCATAGACATATACAAATAATTGGAGATGTCTGCATTGACTGCCAAAGCCTTGGAAGACTGGCAGTTAATAACTACCTACAGGGATCTATCGTTAATACTATGGTCCTTGCACTATCTGTGTCATCAAGGGTTTCACTAATTCTGTGTATAGTGGTACTTAGGACGTCAGCAGTGGATCAGGCTAATTGAAAACCATGTGCTGCTCAATGACCTTCTTGTTGATTAAGGCCTCAAAAAGCTTACTGATGATACTGAGGAGATTAATGGGTCTATACTGGAGAGGGGGAGGATCATTTGCTAGTGTTCTTAAAGACCAGGCATATGCTTGATAAAGATTTCTCCTTCAAACAGCACTTAAATAACTTTTCTAGAATCATGGATTAGAACACTTTATATTGTTATTAAACGAATTTTTCTTTCTTCATCTCAGAAGAAGCATATCAAACTGCAGAATATTATATGCTAAAAATAGGAAATCTTTAATGCTGTTTAACACTTTCTGTATCTATCAAGAATGTTTGTTGTGCAACATTTTCATACAGCATATTTAAATCGTATAGCTTTTTCACATATTAAAGCAAGGAGCAGCTTTTTGTTTATTTCTCTAATGGTCTTTTAAGCGGAGCTTTTTATTTTATTTTTTACCATTTCATAAAGTTCAAATCAACTGGCAATTTGCCAATATTTTGCCAACCATTTCAAAGAAAAAATAATAAATATCACTTTGTACCAGGTTCACATATTTATAATCTTGCAAATAATCATTGCTGATGAAGTCTTAGTACTTTATAGTAATAGGGATATCAACAAACTGCCCATCCCACATTTTTTTTTTTCATTCTTTACTGCTACAAAGGTTAAACATTGCTTGGTGCCATGAATGTTTAGTTTTATTTTACAAAAAACTACTGAAGGAGACTTGGAGCTTATTGATAAAAACTGTAAATTCTTACATGTGTGTGTGTGTGTGTGTGTGTATATATATATATATATATATATATATATATATATCTATCTATATATATATATATATATGCCTGGTTCATATACCATTTGCATTTAACATGCAGCCATCATTGGTACCCCCTCACTCCATAAGTATATGTATATAATATATATGATATAATTTTGAAAATTTTTATCCATTTCTCAGAATCTAATTCCCGTATGATGCCAGGTTTTTTATGTGTTAAGCACAGAAAACGGAATATAAAACTCTATTTTCAGAACAATAGGTTAAATACAACAAATTTGACAGGCATATTATGCAAAATTTTAAATTGATTGAATCAGGTAAGTATAAGTAACTTGTATAATTATTTTATCAGTGGAGCAATGTAGACTATTTATTCAGAATATTTGTGATAATTTCAGCAAATAACATCACATGGTGCATAGTGTCACTATTGTTATTCTTACGTTAACATGATGGGGAAGACAAGCTTAGTGTTGATTTGAGACAGAAAATTATTAACTTCCACAAGTTGGGAAATAGTTACAGCTCTATTTAAAACTAGTTAGCTATCCCTAGATCTATGGTATAGTCCATTATAAAGAAGTTTGACACTACAGAGAATTTGCCTGGACGTGGAAGAAAACCCAAATTGTCAGCGAGAACTGCACAAAAACTCTCTTGAGGTTAATGTTAACCCAAGAGTTGTTTTGAAAGACATTGCCAAAAGTTTAGATACATTGGGTATCAGTGTATGTACTCGCACAATAAAACATTGTTTAAAAAGAAATGGGTTCTATGGAAACTGATCACAATGAACCCCTATTCACAAAACTTGTCACCTTGTTGCTCAGTTTAATTTTTCCAAAACGTTCTTGGACAAAGAAAATTGCTTTTGGAAACGTACTATGGAGTGATGAAACAAAAATTGAGTTTTTTGGACATAATGACAGAATAATTCGATTGCACACATAACCATCTTTCATTGATTTCCTCTCCCTTTCCTTTCTTTGTTCTTTTCTTTTTCTCCTCTTTGTGTCTTTAACTGTCACAATTGATGTATCCATGTTTTCCGTAGTCTGTATCTTAAATTAGGTCAAAAAGTCGAAAGTCAGTTGTTTCAACTGAATAAATTCTATTCGTCTCAATCTAAATTTAAAAAAAAAAATTTTTTCTCTCTCTCTCTCTCTCAATGTGTTGTGGCCTTGTTAGGGCCAGAAATAGACACAAGAGAGGAACTGAGTTAAACAAATATATTAACAGAAACAGTAATACAAATAAGAGTGTTACAGCAAGAATGTTTGGTCCGACTGTCAGAGCTGACTGCTGGAAACTTCCCTCTCTAAAAGGCAGTACCTGCTCCTATTTATAGCTGTGAGAATCTATGCACGCATGGGTAAATTACCATAACAGAATGATTTAATCATCTTCCATTCCACAATCTCACATATGCTATTTCTCCTGTCTTTATTTCCACCTCTCTCTCAATCTTGCATGTCTTTCTTTCCAACTTTCTCTCCAACTTTCACATATACACTTTTACATAAATTTTGTTATTTAAACCGGGAGAAATATTTTCTGTTTCCTTTTGGATTTAAAGGTCTGATATGAATTGGGGTCGTTTTTATGACCCTACTGAAATAAATATTACCTTATGAAGTTTTTGTGTCTGTATCTTTTATTATAATAATAATTACTGCTCTGTTTCTAATTGAGCTTTCCCTGGATTTATATCTTTTTGGAAATATCCATGATGCTTACTAATATTATCACTTTACATACATACACACACAGTTGTGTGTTCATCATTTTCAAAGACAATTCTTCATCTGAAAGTTAAAATTTTTATTTTTTTTTACTTGTGAAGTGAAGAATGCTGATGGACTAATGTGTGATTGGCTTGATTAACACTTCAGGAGAAGTA